>CM037777.1:64558218-64605301 GCA_021229015.1 Solen grandis
AATTGTTGCATAGTCCAGGGATGAATTTTTAGGGGTTATAGGCATGGGGAAATTTTTTGTGTCACCCCTCGCATATATTAGCCATATCTCAAAAAATATCGATTTTTGTAAATTATGATGAATAAAATTAAGCGAATAATTGAGTTTCAAGATATTTAGTTTTTTAAAAATTGTTTACGCAATACAAATTTAAAAAGCAAGAAAAAAAATGAAATGAGTTTTTTTGTGAAATATGCTGTTTTTTGGGTTTTTAACAGTAAATATTCAGAAACGACGAAGATAAGTTTTTACATTTGCGTAAAAATGTGCATGTTTTAAGAGCTTTCAAGGGTCCCAAAGTTTATTAAAATTTGGGATTCATATAAGAAAGTTACATGGAAATAGATTTTTCAAAATCATGCATCAAAAAAATTTGGAAAAGGTCACGCGCGGGGTCACCAATTTTAATACTTGCGAAACGATTTAAAAAAAAAAAAAAAAAAAAAAAAAAAATATCAAATTGCAATTGAGGGGTATATCTTGATTTTTGTTGTTGTTGTTTTTGTTGTTGTTGTTGTCAAAGTTGACGTTTCCCAAAAAAGTATGAAGTTAATACATTACACGGACAAGACAAAAATCCGTATTTGCAACACTTTTGGAGCTACGAGCAGTTTGAAACCCTTGAAAAATTACACCCAGCCCCACATTTTGACCATCTAAAAATGCATTGTTATGCTAACAAATTCTATTGATCAGTTTGTAGGCGGGGATGTTCCCTTTTCAAAATATCACCATATTTTCAAAATTTCCCAAAAATTTAGGCAAATACGGAACCCCAAACACCCCAAAAATTCGCAAAAATCGATTAACTACGTACGGGTGTCAAAAGGGATATAGACTATCAAATATTCAATCTTTTTCCTAATGAGGTAAAATTAAACAAGGTTACAACTGAGCTGGAGTAATGAAATTCTAGTGTGATGAAATTTAGAAACTACATTTGAAGCGTGTTGAGAAAGCCCTTCTTTCGTTTAAAACGAATGACACTATTTTTTATTATTATTTTAGGATTTTTTTTCCCCCCTCAGCAAAAAGTCCTTTTGGGGGTTTGTTATGTTTTTTATTTTTATTATTATTATTATCTTTTCTTCCTCAGGATTTTCATATGTTGCAATCGCCCTAGGAGAATGAAATTTCGTGGCATATTATTCATGGCGTAATTAAAAAATTCTAAAATTTTTTATATGCCTATGACGTCATTGAGTCACACTTGGCATTTTGCTAAAAAAAGTTTGTACGCGGTCCGAGCGAAAATTAATAAACCCGTTTTTTATCAATTTTCACAGATTGTATATTAAGTTCTAGTTGTGTTTCTCGTTGCCCTTTTTTAAAAATTCAAAAAGCACGGGTTCTATGGCGAATGCAGTTTCAAACCAAGGACGTAAAATTTTGACAAATGCTCAAAAAAAGGGTCCCAAAAAGAGACAGAAGGTTGATTTTTTTGTCGTCATAGATCCCCGATAGTTTTAAAATATTTTGTGAAAATGGACGTCTTGTGACGTCATATGCGTCATCAAATTTAAATTTTTAAACACATAATAATTGTTAATAGGTCCAAGACAATGAAATTTTGATGTCTTTTTCCCCAAGAAATGTTATTTTGATTTCTTGTTTTTTCATTCCTATGCGTATATGACGCAACTTAAAAAGCACACACTTTTGTACGCGGTCCGAGCCTTATTAATAAAACCGTTTCATCAAATTTTCACAGGTGTATATTAAGTTCTGTTGTGCATCCGGTTTCCCCGTTTTTAAAAATTCAAAGAGCCCAAAGGTTCTATAGCGTTCCAAGTTTCGAACCAAGGCAAATTTTTAAAATTCTTATAAATCGGTCCTATTTGAATAGAAAGATGATTTTGGGGGTCGTATATAGGTTTTGGGGATTTTTTTTAAACTTTTTGTGAAAATAAATGTCTTATGATTTTTACGTGACGTATTATTATAATGAATTTCTAATTCTAACAAGATTATTTCATATATTAAATTTTCGAAGGGCAATAAAAATTAATGCCGCATTTTTCGGATTCTAAAAATTTCGTTTTAAATGATTTTCAAAAGTTAGACGCATATGACGTCACATTTAAAATTGACTAAGAAAGATTGTACAGGGTCCAGAGCCATTATTAAGGGGCCATTTTTTAAAATTTTCACAGAATGTGTTTTAAGTTCTTTTTGTGTATCCCGGTGTCCGTTTTTAAAAAATTTCGAAAAGTCCATGGTTCTATACAAATTAAAAGATTCAAACCCAGGTCGTAAATTTTTTAAAAATCTTATAAAAACTGTCCTATTTGAGATAGAAAGTTAAAATTTTTTGTCATTTAGTATGCTCTGGTGTCTTAACAATTTGTGAAAATAAACGTCATTGACGTCACGTGACGTCTTTTGTTTCTTATATTTTTTTTTTTCTTCTCCTAACTTAAACGTTTATTTTAATATGTTGCAATAGTCCTAGGACGATGAAATTTTATGGGTTATTAGGCACGTGAGGAAATTTTGATTTCACCCCTACTGCATATATGTAGCCATATCTCAATAAATATCGATTTTTGTAATTATATGCAAAAAATAAAGAATTAAAAGCTGAATAATTGACGTTTCCAAAGATATTAGTTTATTAAAATTGGTTTACGCAATCCCAATTTATAAGCAAAAAACTAAACGAAATGAAGCTAATTTTGCTGATAATATGCTGTTTTCTTGGGGTTTAACAGTCAATATCTCAGAAAACGACTGAAGATAAGCTTATACATTATGCGTATAAAATGTAGCATGTTTGAAGAGCTTTCTAACGGTACCAAGTTTATTGAAATTGGACTTCATAAAAGAAAGTTACATGGAAAATAAGTTTTTTTCATAATCATGCATCATAAAAATATGGAAAAGGTCACGCGCAGGGGTCACCAGGCTAAAATACTTGCGCAACGATTTAAAAAAAAAAAAAAAAAAAAAAAAAAAAAAATATCAAATTGCAATTGATGGGCTATATCTTGTTTTTGTTCTTTTTTTTGTTTTGTTTTTTTTTGTCGAATGTTGACTGTTTCCAAAATAAGATTGAAGTTAATACATGTACAACGGCACAAGACAAAAATCCGTATTTTGCAACACTATGTAGTAGCGAGCAGTTTGCAAGCCTTGAAAATTCACACGCAGCCCCACATTTTAGACCATCAAAAAAAACTGCATTGTTATGCTAACGATATTCATATTGCATCAGTTTGTAGGCTGGGATGTTACCTTTCAAAATATCCCATAGTTCGAAATTCCAG
Organism: Solen grandis; assembly: GCA_021229015.1. NCBI lineage: Eukaryota > Metazoa > Mollusca > Bivalvia > Adapedonta > Solenidae > Solen > Solen grandis. The sequence goes on from CM037777.1 coordinate 64,561,524, forward strand.
GAATTTATGGCAAAACTACGGAAGCCCAAACACGCCAAAATCGTAAATATGATTAACTACGTACAGGTGTCGAAAGGATATAGCACATACAAATATTCAATACTTCTTCCTAATGGGCTAAACTTAAAAAAGGTTACAACTGAGCTGGAGTGATGAAATTCTATGTGTGATGAAAGTTAGAAAAATTTACATTTGAACACTGTTTCATTTTTCTTTCATGCATATGACAAGTATAAGTTATGTAACTACATGTGCAAATATGGCGGATTTATTAAAATTCACAGAATGTGTTCATTTGTGTATTTTATATAGAAATTAGAGGAGTAGAAAGTTCATTGGCAGATTATCTATTAGTCATCTTCATATATACTATTAAAGAGATGTTGCAGAAAGTCCTATCATTGTTTTTTAACGAATGCATCTAGTTATTATTATTATTATTCTTTTCTTCCTCAAGGATTTTCATATGTTGCAATCGTCTAGGAGAATGAAATTTCGATGGCATATATTCATATGCGTAATTAAAAAATTCTATAATTTTCAATGCCTATGAAGTCATTATGACGTCCCCCACTTGGCAAATTGCTACAAAAATTTGTACGCGGTCCAGAGCGATAATTAATAAACCCATTTTTATCAAATTTTCACAGATTGTGTATATTACGTTCTTAGTTGTGCATCTCGGTGTCCGTTTTTCAAAATTCGAAAGCACAAGTTCTTTTGGCGAATGCAAGATTCAAACAAGGACGTCAAATTTATAAAAGCTCATAAAATCGTCCCTAAATGAGACAGAAGGTTGATATTTTGTCAGTATATAGATCTCCGATAGATTTAAATATTTTGTGGAAATGACGTCTTGTGACGTCATATGACGTCATCAAATTTTCCCAATTTTTAAACACATTTTTTTATATGTTAATATTGTCCAGGACAATGAAATTTTGATGTCTTATTCTCCAAGAGATGTTATTTTGATTTCTATGATTTCATATTTGCTATGACGTCAATGACGTCCCCACGTGAAATAAGCTACAAAAGCTTGTACGCGGTCCCCGAGCCATTATTAATGAACCCCATTTTCATCAAATTTTTTACAGAATGTGTTATTAAGTTCTAGTTGTGCATCCCGGTGTCCGTTTTTTTCAAAATTCGAAAAGTCCAAGGGTTTTATAGCGATTCCAAGATTCGAACTAAGGTCGTAAATTTTCAAAATTCTTATAAAATCGGTCCTATTTGTGATAGAAAGATGATATTGGTCAGTATATAGGCTCGGAGTCTTAAAAAATTTTGTGAAAAAAATGTCATATGACGTCACGTGACGTCATTATATGATAATGAATTTCTAATTCTAACAAGATTATTTCTATATGTTGAAATTTTGAAGGGCAATGCAAAATTTACTGCTGTATGTTTCGATGCTGAAAATTCGATTTCAATGATTTTCAGAAGCCTATGACGTTTATATGACGTCACATTTGAAATTGACTAAGAAAGGTTTGTACACGGGCCAGAGCTATTATTAATGGCCGATTTTTATCAAATTTTCACAGAATGTGTATATTAAGTTCCTTTTTGTGTTACCGGTGTCCGTTTTCAAAATTCGAAAAGTCCATGGTTCTATAGCGAATCCAAGATTCGAACTAAGGTCGTAAAATTTTTAAATGCTTATAAAATCTGTCCTATTTAGATAGAAAGTTGATATTTTGTCAGTATATAGGACTCTAGAAGTTTTAAAGATTTTGTGAAAATAAATGTCATATGACGTCACGTGACGTCATTTTATGTTACTGTATTTCTAATTTAACAAGAATATTTCTACATGTTGAAATTGTCGAAGGGCAATGAAAAATTTTAAAGACCATGCTTCAAAAGTGAAATTTTCGATTTCAATGATTTTCAGAGCCTTTGCGTCATATGACGCATTTTTTAATGATACAAAAGTTTGTACACGGTCCAGACTTATTATATGCGATTTTCATCAAACTTCACAGAATTGTGTATATTACGTTTTTTTATTGTGTTTACCCGGGGTCCGTTTTTCAAAATCGAAAAGTCCAAGCATCTATGGCGGATCCAAGATTTTGAACCAAGGTCGCAATTTTTAAATTGCTTATAAAAACTGTCCTATTGAGATAGAACGTTGAAATTTTGTCAGTTTGTAGGTCTCGGGTGTCTTAACAATTATTGAAAAATAAACGTATAAGACGTCACTGACGTCATTTTATTATTATATTATTTTTTTTTCTTTTTTTCTAACTAAACGTTTTATTTTAAATGTTTTCAATAGTCCTAGGACGATGAAATTTTTAGGGTTATTAGGCACGTAGGGGCATTTGAAATTCAATTATTGTCAGCCCCTATGACTCACATGCGTCACAGCCTAAAACAGAAAAATGGTTTCGCGCTATACTGCTGCCATTTTATGTCAGATTGTCTTCATATTTTACAGATGGTTTCCCTCTTGAAACAAAGGTGTGCATACCTGTCAGCTAACCGAAATTCCGAAAGACCGAAGTTCGTGACTGAAATAAGATTCGAACATGGACCGAAATTTCATTTTACGATTAAAGGGCTTCAGGATGAGATAGAAAATTAAAACTTACACAGTTTGCATTCTGCGAATTTCTAAATAAATTTTGAGTCGTGACTATAGGACGTCATGTGACTCAAAGCATACTTTTTAAATTTTTCATTTTAGGGCAATGTTTTAAACTGATCCCCAGTTGTTCAGAATAATGAAAATTTCAGAGTTATGACAAAAAGTATGCGTTTTTGAACAAAGCATTTTAAACCCTAGACTCGGGTGACGTCAGAGCTAAAAATAGTGAAAAAGGTTTTTACGCTCAAAAAACGGCCATTTATGGTCGGATTTTCTTCAAATTTTCACAGAGGTACATAATGAAACAAAGGTGAAAACCTTTTCCGTCAGCTTACCGAAATTCTGAAAGACCGAAGTTCTGTGGCTGAAATAAGATCGAACATAGGACCGAAAATTTCATTTTGGGATTAAAGAGTCAGGATGAGATAGAAAGTTGAAACTTACACAGTTTGCAGTTCGCAGAATTTCTAAACAACTTTGAGTCGGACGTCATATGACGTATGTGACGTCATAAGCATACTTTTTAATTTTTTTTTTAGGGCAATGATTTGACATGATCCAGTTGTTCAGAATAATAAAAATTTTTCAATTTATGACAGAAAAGTATACGTTTTTGAAAAAAGACTCACCCCTATGACGTCGGGTGACGTCAGAGTAAAAATAGTGAAAAAGGGTGTTTACGCCTAAAACGGCCTTTTTTGGGTTTGGATTTTCTTAAAATTTTCACAGATGGTACATCATAAATTAAGGTGTGCATATCCTGTCCTAACCGAATTCCAAAGACCGTAGTTCGTGACTGAAAAAAATTCGAACATAGGACCGAAAATTTCATTTTAGCATCAAAGGGCTTCGGGATGAGATAGAAAATTGAAACTTACACTTTTTGCAGTTCGCAAAAAAATTTCTTAAAAAATTTTGAGTCGTGACGTCATTTGACGTAAAGCATATTTAAATAAGGATTTTCTTCAATTTGAAGATGGGTAGTCAGAAAAGTAAAAAAGTATGAACGGTTTGACAATTTAGCAAAACCCCTTTCTTTTGTCAGAAAAAAAGGGGTCTAGTTTTTCTTTTTTTTTTCCTCTTATATTTGTGTTAATTTCGGTTGTGCATTGACTCAAACAATGAAAATTTTATGGCAAATATTTCAAACCAGACTTTCGGATGCAATGAATTTATATTTTTAGACGTCACATAACGTCAATTTGACGTCAGGGGAAAAAGTTTGTTCGCGTCTACCCATTATTTCTGGACCGTTTTTTACAAAATTTCACAGAATGTGTATGTTAGGCTCTTTTTGGCATCCCCGTGTCCGTTTTTCAAAAATTGAAAAATTCCTGGTTATATATCGAAACCAAGATTCGAACCTAGGCGTAAATTTTTAAATGCTTATAAAATAATCCCCCCTTTTTAAAATAGAAAGTTGATATTTAGGCAGTATAAGGTTCTAAATTTTAAATATTTTGTGAAAATAAATGTCAATGACCACGTGACGTCATTTATGATAATGTATTTCATAATTAACAAGAAAATTTCTATATGTTGAAATTGCGAAGGGGGAAGAAAATTTAAAGACACTGCTTCAAACGCGAAATTTTGATTTTTATATTTTCATATGCTTATGACGTCATATGACGTCACACTTGAAATATGCAACAAAAATTTGACGCGTCTACACCATTGTTTATAAAACCCATTTTCATAAAATTTCCTAATTGTATATTAAGTTCTAGTTGTGCATCTCGGTGTCTTTTTTTTAAAAATTTGAAAAGTCCATGGTTCTATAGCGAATTTTAAAATTCGAACCAAGGTCGTAAATTTTTAAATGCTTATAAAATCGGTCCCATTTGAGATAGAAAAGTGATATTGGTCAGTATATAGGTCTTGGGGGTCTTAAACATTTTGGAAAAAAAAACGTCATATGACGTCACGTGACGTCATTATATATAATGTATTTCTAATATTAATAAGAGTATTTCAATATGTTGAAATTTTCGAAAGGGCAATGAAAAATTAATGACAAATGATTCAGACGCTGAAATTTCGATTTCAATGTTTTTCAGAAGCCTATGACGTCTTTATGATGTCACATTTGAAATTGACTCGAAAGTTTGTACACGGTCCAGACCCATTATTAATGGGCCGTTTTTTTATAAAATTTTTTCACGAATGTGTATTTTACGTTCTTATTTTTATATCCCGGGTTTGTCCGTTTTTCAAAATTCAAAAAGTCCAAGAATCTATGGCGGATCCAAGATTCAAACCAAAAAGGACGTCAATTTTTAAATGCTTAAAAAAAATTTTCCCCTATTTGAAAAGGGAAAGTTAAAAATTTTGTCAGTTATTTAGGCCCTCGGGGTTTGTCTAAAAAATTTTTGTGAAAAAAAAAACGTCATATGACGTCAGGGCACGTCATTTTTTATTTTATTTTTTTTTTCTTCTTCCTAACTAAACGTTATTTTAAAATGTTGAAATATCCTGGGACGATAAAATTTTTATGGCTTATTAGTACGTGGGGAAAATTTTTGATTTCAATGATTGTCAACACCCTATGACGTCACATGACTTTCACGTAAATATAGTGATAAAAAAGGGTTTTTTCGCGCTCAAACACCCGTAATTTATAGTCGGATTTCTTAAAATTTTTCGAAAAGATGGTACATCATGAAACTAAGGTGTGCAACCCTGTCAGCAAACCGAAATTCCAAAAGGGACCGAAGTTCTGTGGCTGAAAAAAGATTCGAACATAGGACCAAAAAATTTCATTTTAGGATTAAAGAGCTTCAGGATGAGATAGAAAGTTGAAACTTACACAGTTTGCGTTCTGCAGAATTTCTTAGGAAAAATTTGCTCGGGGGACGCCCAAATGTCTTTCATGTGACGTCATAAGCATACTTCTTAATTTTCATTTTAGGGCAATGTTTTCGACTGATCCCAGTTGTTCAAAATTTAATGAAAATTTCAGAGTTATGAAAGGAAAGTTTTGCGTTTTGAACAAAAGCATTTTCAGCACACTATGACGTCATGTGAGTACAGCTAAAAATAGTGAAAAAAGGTTTTTTCGCGCTCTACAGCCGTCATTTATGGTCGGATTTTCTTCAAATTTTCACAGATGGTATATCTTGAATCAAAGGGGGGCATATCCTGCATAACCAAAATTCCGAAAGCCCGAAGTTCTGTGGCGGGAAATAAGATTCGAACATAGGACCGAAAATTTCATTTTGGATAAAAGAGCTTCGGGATGGAGGGAAAAGTTAAAACTTAAACAGTTTGCAGTTCTGCAGAATTTTTTAAAAAAAATTTTTGAGTCGTGACGTCATATGAAGTCATGTGACGTCATAAGCATATTTTTTTAATTTTCTTTTTGGGTAATGATTTCGACATGATGCCATTTGTTCAGAATAATAAAAATTTCAGGTTATGAAAGCAAAGTATGCGCTTTTGAAAAAAGCATTTCAGCACCCTATAAAGTCACAGGGACTTTACAGCAAAAAATAGTAAAAAAATGGTGTTTTACGCTCTACAGCCGTCATTTATGGTCGGATTTTCTTCAGATTTTCACGGGAGGGTACATTTTGAAACTCAGGTGTGCATACCCCTGTCCAAACCAAAATTCCCAAAACCGAAGTTCTGTGGCTGAAATAAGATTCGAACAAAGGACCGATAATTTCTTTTTAGGTTTAAAAAGAGTTTCCCGGATGAGATAGAAAGTTGAAAACTTACACAGTTTCCGTTCTGCAAAAAATTTCTACAATATTTTGATTTTCTTGACGTAAAATAAACGTCTTGTACGTCATTAGCATACTTTTAAATTTTTCTTTTTGGGCAATGATTTTGACATGATCCCAGTTGTTCAGAAAAACGAAAATTTCAGAGCTTTTGACAGTAAAATATCCCCTTTTTGAAAAAAAGTTTTTTAGCACACTATCACGTCATGTGACGTCAGAGTTTAAATAAAAAAAAAAGGGGGGGTTTTTCACGTTTCTACAGCCGCTATTTATGGCGGATTTTTTTAAAATTTTTTTCACAGAGGGTTTACATTTTTGAAAGTTAGGTTGCTTTACCTGTCAGTTTAAAAAAAATTTCCCCAAAGACCGAAGTTCTGGGCTAAAATTTAAGATTCAACAACCCCCGAAAATTTTTTTGGGTTTAGAGAGCTTCAGGAGAGAAAAAAATTTGGGAAATTTAACATTGCTGTTCTGCGAATTTCTACATATTTTGAGTTATGATATCATAACTCAGTGACGTCACGGGACTAATACGTTTTTTTCTTTTGCACAATTTCGGAATATATAAAAATTTTTGTTCAGCATAAAACATGAAAAAACCAGGGGTGATCATTACATGTTTTTTCTAATCTCCTGCTTTTTTTTTAAAACACAGCTTAAAAAAAGTCCTATATTCTTTTCACGAATGACATTATTATTTTTTTTTTTTTCCCTTTTTTGAGGTTCAAATTAAAACGGTTTTTTTTTTTTTTTTTTTTCCCGACAAGGCAGCAGAAAAAAAATTTTTTAACAGTATGCACAGTTTTTTGGCGTTTTTGAGTCCCAAAAAATTTTTGTTTTTCTTCATGTGAGTCACGCCCCCTCAGGGTTTAAAAACCCCCCCAAAATTTTTGAAAGCGCTTTTAAAACCGTCATTTTTGACCATTTGATTTGATTTTTTACAAAATTTAAAAAAATTGGGATTTATTTGTGTAGGATTATATTTTTTTGAACATTCAAAAGACCAAGGACAAAGGCAAAACCCCGTTTCGAATTTTGGCCCTTTAAAAAATTTTTTTAAGTATTACAAAAGCTTTCAGATAAGCAAAAACAAAAAATTAGGACAGAACATGTGTCTTAAAAATTTTTTTCAGTTTAAAAAAACCCCCGACGTCGATGCCCGGAAAAAATGACGTCATGACGCGGTTAAAAAATTTTTAATCCAAAAGGGGGGGGTTTTTTTACCCTACTTGCCTTAAGTTTTGACCGTTTGCTAAATTTTCAGAAATGTGAACATAGCATCCATTTCCCTCCCCCCATTTTCTTTTCCCGGGAAAAATTTTTTTAAAAGGAAAAAGGGGTCATAGTCAGTTATTGGTTTTTTTTATTGGGTTTAAGGTGTATCTCAAAAACAAAAAAAAAATTTTCCCCGGGAAACACTGTGGAAAATCGTATGAAAAAAAGACTTTGGGGGGATAGGGTATTTTTGAAGATCGGGGTTAATTTGGGTTTTTGATTTATGACAAAAAGGGCGAAAAGGTCTTTTAAGGGAAATTTTAAAAACGCTGTAGCTTCATGAACTTTGAAAAAATTTTTTTGATTTTCCGGGAAAAAGTTTTCCCCGTAAAAAAACATGGCAATACCTTTTTGGGATGGGGTTTTTGTATAAAAATCTAGAAAATTAAAGGGTAAGAAAAGAAGGCGGTTTTTTGGGGTTTGGTTCCCCTAGTACGGCCCGTTCCTGCGCGGGGGAAAAGTGCCCTTTTTGAAAGGTAAATTGCGATGCTATAAATTTGAGAGAATGGGGTGTATTTTAGATGCAATGGTGTCCCGGGGACCGATAAGCAAATTCCCTTTTTTTAAAATTCGGCTTTCTTAAATTTTATTGGGTTTCTCCCCCTCAACGAAAGACCATTGGGTTTTTGTTTGTTTTTTTTTATTTTTAACTTTTTTTTTTTTTTTGAGGAAAAAATTTAAAAAAAGGTTACCGATAAGGAAAGCAGAAAAAAAATTTTTTTAAACATATGCAAAAGGGGACTTTGGTCTTTTGTTTGCGCAATTTTTTTCTTCATGGGGTTGGAATATTTTGTTTTTGGGGGGTTTGTAATAAAAAAAATGATTGGAAGATGCCGCGATACAACCTTTTTTTAAACCCTTTTTTATTTAGGGGGTGTATTTTATATTTTAACTGAAAAAAATTTTAAAAAACCCCAATAAACCAATTTATAAATTCACATGTTTAAAACTCTTTTCCCCCGTATCGTTTTTTTGTACACGTAAGGTTCGAAACTGTTTATCCCCGACATTTATATATAAAAAAAAAAGTTTTGGAAGAATTTTTTTTTGGGAAAAAATCAATAAGGCCCCTTTTTGATTTTTTTGGTAATTTTCCCAAATTTTTGCTTTTTCCCCCCTTTGACTATTTTTCTCGGCGACGTGATTCTTTTTTTTTTGTACATTTCACAAGTGAAATCTTTTGGGGCCCATAGACCGAGGGCTCGTGCATTCTTTTTCTTTTCCCTTTAAAAAAGAGCAGTCACGATAACATGGGAATTTGATAATTTCAAGCGAGGGGCTTACAGTGTCAATGTATTCATATAGTGCAAAATTGTAAATATTTTCCAGGGGTTTTTTGGGGGGGGAAACAACAAAAGGATAAAGGGTCCGGTTTGGTTTAAAAAAACAAATCTGAAATAAAAAACACCGAAAAGCAAGGAAAAATTTTTAAAAAAGACAGAATCTATGTTTTTTGTTTTTACACCCAAGGATGTCAGTAAGAAGATGATAGATGAGAAGACACTGAAGGTTTATCATCATTCCTTTTTAAATAAAATAGTAATTTTGGGGAAAACATGTATTTTTTTTGTGCAATTTATTTGGGCAAATGAATTTATGTTACCAGAATTTTAAAATATTTAGGTTTAAACCTCGTTTTTAATATAAAAGAAAAAAACAAAAAAACATTAAACCCCCCCATAGAACAATCAAGGTTTTTTTTTTTTTTTTTTTTTTTTTTTTTTTTTCAAATTTTTCAGAGAACTAAATTTTAAGTTGTGTTTTTATCACGGCCATAAAATGTTCCCCCAAGATATATAACTTGAAATGAACAGGAAGTTTACAGAGCATCAATAGTGTGGGTTAAAATTTACATTACAATCCCCAGTAGTTAAACCCCCCTTTTGGGGAGAGAAGCATTGACACACTAAAAAGTACTCTGACGCGTAAAAAATTTAGTTTAGAGAGTTTGTTTTTTAAGCGTCTGCAAAAATTTTTCGCCTGTCAGGGGGTGTTTAAAAATAAAAGCATGGTTTTGAAATATCACTAACCTTTTCAAGTATAATCATTCAAATATGAGATTTTGTTTTGCCAAAAGTGCAAAAAAAGCTAGGCCCCAAAAAATGTCTGACATAGCTAGATTTTTACTAAAGAAACAACCCCCCCATTCTACCTTGTCTTTGTTATTTCTAACCAGAAAGAAAAAGGGCCATGGGGGCCCTTTGGGGGATCATTAGCCCAATTAAAAAAAATTCATCATTTTTTTTACCTTGTAAGCTTCAGGGGCTTTGATTCAAATTCCAATAAAAAATTTAATTTTTAAAAAAATACTAGTCAACATCATTCTGCAGACCGTTTCTTTAAAGGGGAAACAATTTATTTTAGAAAAGTTTAGAAAAAATTTGTGCCCTTTAAAAATTTAAAATTTTGACTATTTTTTTGAAAAAAAAAGAATTTGAAATTTTTATTTTAGAAGTCTCTTTTTTCCAAAGGGGGTTTTAAATTTTTTTTAAACAATAATGGAAAAAACCCTTTGGGGTTTTACCATTTGCCCAAAAAGACAAAAAATTCTGTTTTTTGGGGTTTAAAAAAAAAAGTTTTTTTAAATGTTTTTAAAAGGTAAAAAAGGGAAAGGGGGGCGACCCCCTTTTTCAATTATTAATTTTTTTTTTTATATTTTTTTTAGAGCACTAAAAGGTGACCGTTTCGTCAAAATGAAAAAAAATTTCCTTGAGGGGAATTTAAAAATTTTTTATATAAGTTATGGGGAAAAAATTACCGATCCCCCAGGGGCTCATTTTTAAGGATAAAATTTTTTTTTTAGCTTAGGGTTTAGAGCCATAAGTGACCGTTTGGCAAAATAACATTAAATTCTTACCTTTTTAGTTTTAGAGGAAAAAAACTTTAATTTAAATTAAGATAAAAATTTTGTTGGTTCCCCGGGGAACAAGAGTTCAAAAAAAGGGTAAAATTTTTATTTTAACATCTTTGGGAAGGGCCCCCCCAAGGGGTCATTAGCTAAGTTTCAAAATTTTTTAAAATTTTTTCTTAATTAAAACCCATTAAATTTCTCTTTTCAGGGGGATCTTTTAAAATTTTTTTAAAGAATTATATATGGGGGTTTTTTTTGGGGCTTTTTTCCTTTTTTTGTCCAAAAATTTATAAACTTTAAAGGGGGAATTTTGGGGGCCAAATTTTTTTCGACCCTCCCCTCTGATGTTTAACTATATTTGGTGAAGTAAAATTTAAAAATTTTCCCTAGACACTGACACCATAAAAAAAAGGGACGATACATAGCACATTAAAATGAAAATTCGGGGGGGTCTCGTTTAAAAGATTTACAAAGCAAAAAACCCTATCGTTTTTTTGGGGCAAACGAAATCTATTTTTTTAATTAGGATTTTCCCCTTTTTTGGGCAGAAAGTCATTTTGGGGGGTTTTACTGTTTTTTTTTTTATTAGGACTTTTTGCCCTTTGGGGAAAAAATCATTTTTGGGTTTTTAATGTTTTTTAGGGCTTTTCTCCCCCAAAAGCAAAATTTCCTTTTGGGGTTTTTTCTGTTTTTTTATTATTTTATTTTTTTTTTTTTCCTCTTGTTTTTTTTTTTATTTTGTTTTTTTCCAAGGGCCCCCGAACAATAAAATTTTTTGGGCAATATTTCAAACCATAGTTTTTTGGGGGCAATGAATTTCTTTATTAAAATTTTAGTATATAACGTCAGATTTGAGCGGGGAAAAAAAGTTTGTACGCGGTCTAAAGCCATTATTTTTTGGCCCCATTTTCTAAAAAAATTTCACAGAATATGTAGTTCGCTCTAGTTGTGCATCCCGGGGTCCTTTTTTTAAAAAACAAAATTTTCCTGGTTCTATAGCGAACCCAAAAGATTCAAACCCAAAGGTCTTTAATTTTTTAAATGCTTTTAAAATCTGTCCTTTTTAAAAAAAGAAAGTTTTTATTTAAAAAAATAATAGGTCCGAATTTTTAAAAATTTTGGAAAATAAATGCATATGACCACGGACGTCTTTAAAAATGATAATGTTTTTTTTCTAATATAACAACAATTTTTTTATAGTTGAAATTTTTCAAAAGGGGAAGGGAAAAATTTTAAAAACAATGCTTCAAACGCTGAATTTTGTTTTTAAAAGATTTTCATTCCTAGGGACGTATATGACGTCCTTTTTAAATATGTTTACAAAATTTGTACGCGGTCTACAGCCATTGTTTTACACCGATTTTTCATCAAATTTTCACAGATTGTTTTACATTAATTCGGGTTTTGCACCCGGGGCCGTTTTTTTTTAAAATTTGAAAAGTCCAAAAGGGTTTTATATCGATTCCAAGATTTTTTGAACCAAGGGTTAAATTTTTAAAAAAAATTTTTATAAAACGGTTTCCCATTTTAGATAGAAAAAATGAATTAGGTCAGTATAAGGGCTCTGGGGGGGCTTAAACATTCTGTGAAAAAAAAAGTCTTGAGTCCCCGTGGGCGTCATTATATGATAAAATTTTAATTATAAAAAGATTTTTCATATGTTGAAATTTTTGAAGGGGAAGAAAATTTTATGCCGCAGCTTTAGATGCTGAAATTTCGATTTTAGTGTTTTTTTGGGAAACCCCCGGGGGTCATAACGCACATTTGGGAAAATTTGGTACGAAAGTTTGTACACGGGCCCGAGCCCTTAATAATGGGCCGATTTTCATCAAATTTTACAGAAGTGTATATTTTTATTCTAGTTTGGTCCGGTGTCCCCCTTTTTTAAAAAATTTTTAAAAAAATCCCCTGGTTCTATAGCGAATTAAGATTCGAAACCCCCGGGCGTAAATTTTTAAATGCTTATAAAATCGGTCCCCCTTAATAAAAAAAAGTGTTTTTGGTCAGATTGGTCTCTAAAGAGACTTTAAAAATTTTTTGAAAATAAACGTCTATGACTTTCTGACGGGCATTTTTGGGAAAAAATTTTTCTAATTTTTAACAAGGTATTTCTATATGTTGAAATTTTCAAAGGGGGAATGAATTTTTTAATGACAAATGATTCAGACGCTGAAAATTTTGAATTTTAATTTGGGGTTTTCCCAAGCCTATGCCTCATAGGGACGTCACATTTGAAATTGACAAAAAAAGTTTGTACACGGTCCAGAGCCATTTTTAAAGGGGCCCCCGTTTTCATCAAATTTTCACGGGAATTGTATATTTACTTTTCTTATTGTGTATCCCGGGGGGTTTTTTTTTTTCAAAATTCAAAAAAGTCCAAGTTTATATGGCGGACCCAAAGATTCGAACCAATGACGTCAATATTTAAATGTTTAAAAAAAATGTCCTATTTGAGATAGAAATTTGAAATTTTGTCAGTTAGTGGGTCTCTGGGTGTCTTAAAAATTTATGTGAAAATAAACGTCATATGACGTCACTTTGACGTCATTTGTTTATTTTTATTTTTTCTTTTTTTCTTCCAAACCCAAAAACGCTTTTTTTAAATAGTTGAAATAGTCCTAGGCCGATAAAATTTTTTATGGGTTATTAGGCACGTGAGGAAATTTTGTTTTCCCCCCCTACTGCATTTTTGTAGCCAAAATTCAATAAAGACGTTTTTTAAAAAAATATATGTATGAATAAGAATTATAGCTAAAAAATTTTGGACTTTTCCAAAGATATTTAGTTTATTAAAAATTGGTTTAGCAATAAAAATTATAAGAAAAAAAACTAAATAAAATAAAGGGCTAATTTTGCTGAAATAGTGTTTTCTTGGGGTTTTAACAGTCAATATCTCAGAAACGACTGAAGTTAAGTTTAACATTATGCGTATAAAATGTAGCATGTTTTAAGAGCTTTCTAACGCTACCAAGTTTATTAAAAAAGGGACTTATAAAAGAAAGTTACATGGAAAATAAGTATTTAAAAATTCATGCATCAAAAATTTAGGGAAAAGGTAACGCGCAGGGGTCACCAAGCTTAAAATACTTGCGCAACACTTAAAAAAAAAAAAAAAAAAAAAAAAAATTGAAATTTAAGGGGCTATATTTGATTTTGTTTTTTTTTTTTTTGGGTCAAATTGTTGCTTTTTTTCCCAAAAAAAGCTTGAAGTTAATAATGTACAACGGCACAAGACAAAAATCCGTATTTGCAACACTATTTTGCTAGCGAGCGTTTGCAAACCTTGAACAATTCACACGCAGCCCCACTTTTTAAAGCCCATCAAAAAAAAGGGCCATTGTTTTGCTAACGATATTATATTGCATCAGTTTTTTAGGAAGGGAAGTTACCTTTCAAAAAAATCACCTTAGTTCGAAATTCCGGGAAATTTTTAGGCAAAACTACGGAACCCCCCAAACACGCCAAATCGTTTTAAATACGTTTAACTACGTTACAGGTGTCGAAAGGATAGACTATACACAATTAAATTTTCTTTTTTTACTGAGGCTAAAATTAAAAAAGGTTTTTAAAACTGAGCGGGAAAATGATAAAAATTTTATGTGTGATAAAAATTTGAAACTTCCATTTGAACACTTTTTTATTTTTCTTTCATGTCTATGACATAGTATAAATTTTGTATGTAAACTACATGTGCAAGATATGGGGGGGTTTTTTTATTAAAATTCAAAAAATGTGTTCTATTTGTGCTATTTTATATAGAAATAGACAGATAGAAAGTTGAAAATTTTGGGAAAATTATCTAAAATTTTCATCTTCTATTTTTTACATATAAACAGATTTTGCAAAATTTTTATCATTCTTTAAAACGAATGAATTAGTTATTTTCTTCTTTTTATTTTTTTTTCCCCTTTCCCCTTATATTTTTTTTTAAAATTTTGGGTGTTGCCTTGACTCAGAACAAAAAATTTTTTTGGCTTTTTAAAATTTAAAAACCCTGAGCTTTTGGGGGTGAAAAAAGAATATTATTTTTCAAGGCGTATATAACGTCAGATTTAAAATGGGGAAAAAAGGGTTTTTCCCCCCCCCGGGGGTTTCAGCCTTTAAAATTTTTGGGGCCGATTTTCCTAAAAATTTTTTCCCCAAAAATTTTGTATTTTAAAAGGGTTTTTTGGGGGATCCCTGTGCCCCTTTTTAAAAAAATTTGAAAAGTCCATGGTTTATAGCGAATCCAAGATTGAACCAAGGTCGAAATTTTTTTTAAAATTTTTTAAAATCGGGGAAAAATTTTAGATGGGGAAAGTTGAAAAATTTTGTCAGTAAAGGTCCTAGAATTTTTTAAAACCCTTTTTTTGGAAAAAAAAAATGTAAAAATGACGTCCCCCCTGAGTATTTATGAAAAAAGTTATTTCTAATTTTAAAAAAAGAATATTTCTATAGGGGTTTAAATTTTTTTAAAGGGGGAATAAAAAAATTTAAAACCCCAAAAGCTTAAAAGGGGGGGAAATTTTTTTTCCCAAAAATTTTTTTAAAAATCCCCCATGACGCATATGACGTCACACAGAAATATAAAAAAAAATTTTGTACGCGGTCTACAGCATTGTTTATAAAAACCCTTTTTTTATAAAAAATTTTTACAGAATGTTTTATTCAGTTCTGTTGTGCATCTCGGTGCCGGGGTTTTTAAAAAACGAAAAGTCCGGGTTTTTTATAGCGAATTCAAGATTCAAAACCAAAGGGGGGGAAATTTTTTTAAAAAATTTTTTAAAAAGGGTTTTAAAATTTTAAAAATAGAAAAGTAAAAATTTGGTCTTTTTTATAGGTCTCGGGGAAAATCTTAAAAAAATTTTTTGTGAAAAAAAACGTAAATGACTAAAATTGACGTCTTTTTATGATAATGTATTTCTAATATTAAAAAAAGTTTTTTTTTTTGTTAAAAATTGGGGGAAGGGCAATGAAAATTTAATGACAAATGATTCAGATGTTTTAAATTTCGATTTCAAAAATTTTAGAACCCTTTTTACATCATATGAGTCACATTTAAAAATTTAATACAAAAGGTTTTTTCCCGGGGCCAGAGCCATTTTTAAAAAGGGCCAAATTTTTTTCAAATTTTAAAAAGAATGGAAAATTACGTTTTTTTTGTGTTACCGGTTCCGTTTTTCAAAAATTTGAAAAGCCAAGCATCTAGGGGGAAACCAAGTTTTAAACCCCAAGGGGGCGACAATTTTTTTAAAAGCTTAAAAAACTGTCCTTTTTTAGTTTTAAAAAATTGAAATTTTGTCAGTTAGTAGGTTCTGGGGGCCCCAACCCTTTTTGTGAAAAAAAAACGTCCTTTTTACGTCACGTGACGATTTTTTATTATTATTTTTCTTTTCTTTCCTAACTAAACCCTTTTTTTTTAATATGTTGAAATAGACCTAGGACAAAAAAAATTTTTGTATGGGTTATTAGTAACGGGGGGAAAAAATTTTGTTTTCGGGGGATTGTCAGAAGATGTGCCCCCCCAAAAGGAAACGTCACAGCTAAAAATTTTAGGGGAAAAAGGGTTTTTTGGGCGGTCTCCCCCCCGTTTTTTATAGTGGGTTTTTTTTAAAAATTTTAACTTTTTGGTTCAACTTAAAAACTAAGGTGTGTTTTTCCCTTTTTCCCGGGAAAAAAAAAATTTTCCAAAAGACCGAAGTTCTGTGGAAAAAATAAATTCGAACATAGGCCCAAAAATTTCATTTTATTTTTTAAAAAGAACCCCTTCAGGATGAGATAAAAAAGTTAAAAACTTACATTTTTTTGCAGTTTAAAAAATTTTCTAAAAATTTTTTTTTGTTTTCCTGACGTCATAGGGGGGGCCATGTGACGTCTTTGCCCCCCTTTTTAATTTTTTTTTAGGGCAATGATTTTGACGACATGCCCCCTTTTTTTTTCAGAAAAAAAAAAAATTTCAAAATTATGACAGAAAAAAAAATCGCTTTTGAAAAAAAGCTTTTCCCCCCTTTTTATGTCGTAATGGACGTCAGAAAAAAAAATTTTTGGGGAAAAAGGGTTTTCCGCTCTACACCCCCCAATTTTGGGGTTTTTCAAAAAATTTTTTTTACAGATGGTCTTTTAAAAAAACTAAGGTGTGCATATCCTGTCACCCAAAGAAATTCCGAAAGAAAAAATTTCCCCTGTGGCAAAAAAAAGATTCAAACGGGGGCCCCCAAAAAAATTTAAATTTTTAGGTTTAAAGAGCTTCGAAAAAATTTTTAAAAGGGTTGAAATTTTACACAGTTTGCATTCTGAACAATTTCTATAATTTTTGTTTTTCCTGACGTCATAGACGTGGGGGAAAAGTCATAAGCATATTTTTTAAAATTTTTATTTTAGGGCAATGATTTGACATCCCCCTTTTTTGTTCAGAAAAATGAAAATTTCAGATTTATAAAAAGTAAAGTATTCGCTTTTGAACAAAAGCATTTTCCCCCCCCTTATGTCGTAAAAATGACGTCAGGTTAAAAAATAGTGAAAAATGGTGTTCAGGGTACTACGCCGCCATTTATGGTCGGTTTTTCAAAAAATTTTTCCACAGATGGTCTTCTTGAAACTAAGGGGGCACCCCCTTTTCAAAAAACCCCAATTTTTTCCGAAAGACCAAAATTCGGGGGCCCCTGAAATAAGATTCGAAATAGGATCAAAAACTTTTTTTAGCATTAAAGAGTTTGGGGGAAAATGAGATAGAAAGTTGCAACTTAAACATTTTGCAGTTCTGAAAAATTTTTCTAAATATTTTTTTGAGTCGTGACAAAAAATGTCCCATGTGACGTAAAAAGAAATTTTTTAAAATTTTCCCCAATTTTTAGGGCAATGATTTCGACATAAGGGGGGCCAAAAGGTTTTTTCAGAATAATAAAAAATTTTAGATTATGAAGTAAAGAAATGCGCTTTTGAACAAAAGCATCTTCACCCCCCTTTTATAAACGTCATGGGGGGGGTCAGTGCAAAAATTTTGGGGAAAAAGGGGGTTTTGTTCGGCTCTCCAGCCGCCTTTTTTTGGTCTTTTTTTCAAAAAATGTTCACGATGGTCCCCCTTTAAAAACTAAGGGTACATATCCTTCCAGTTAAAAAAATTTCCCCAAAAAACCGAAGTTCTGGGGGGGGGAAAGTAATATTCGAACATGGGGGAAACCAAAAAAATTTAAAAATTTATTTTTAAAAAGGCCTCAGGTTAAATAGAAAGTTAAAAACTTCCCATTTTTTGGGGTTTTCTGCAGATTTCCCTACAAATTTTAAAAAAATCGTGACGTCAGAAGACGTCTAAGCATACACTTTTTTTTTATTTTGGGGCAATGATTTCGACATGATGCCAGTTTTTTAGAATAATGAAAATTTAAATTTTTTATTGAGGAAGGGATAGGGTTTTTTGAGCAACACATTTTCAGCACCCTATACCCCACGTGACGTCAGAGCTAAAAAATAAAAAAAAATGGTGTTCGCGCTCTCCACCCGCCTTTTAAACAGATTTTCTTAAAATTTTTTAAAAATTTTGTACATTTTTAAAATTTGAGGTGTGAAATTTTTTCCGCTAACCTAAATTCCGAAAAACCGAAGTATTGTGGCTGAAATAAGATTCAAATTTTTGGGTTTAAAAAATTTTTTTTCATTTCGGGTTAAAGAACTTCGGGATGAGATAAAATTTAAAACAAAAAGGGGTTTGAAAGTTCTGCGGAAATTTTTCTTATATATTTTAAAGTCTGACGTCTTTCCCCCGTCAAAGAACACTACTATACTGCTACTTTTTTATTTTTCGAAAACTAAAAAGCTTATTTTTGGGGGAAAAATACAAAAAAATTGAAAAACCCCATGAACATGAAAAAATAAAGGGTTTTGCCCCCATTACATAAAAAACTTCTATCTCCTGCTTTTTAAAAATTAACACAGGTTGCAAAAAAGTCCTTTTTTTTTTTTTTTTAAAGGGGGGAATTCTAGTTATTCTTATTCTTATTTTTTTTTTTTTCCCCTCTTGTTTTTGTGTTAATTTCGAGGTGTTGTTTTTGATTCGGAAAAAAAAAAAATTTTTTATAAAAATATATTTAAAACCCGGGGGGTTTTTCCGGATGAAAAAAAATTTTGTATAATCAATGTTTTTAAACTAACGTAAAGATTTGACCAAAAAGGTTAAAAAGTTTGTTCGCGGTCTACAGCCTTTATTTCTGGACCGTTTTGCATCAAAATTCACAAAAATGTGTATGGGGGGCCCCTTTTGTGCATCCCTGTGTCCGTTTTTTAAAAATTTAAAAAAACCCCCAGGGTTCTATGCGCCCCCAAGAAAAAACCAAGGTAAAAAATTTTTTTTAAATTTTTTTAAATAAAATCTTTTCCTATTAAGATAGAAAGTTGATTTTTAGCCCAAGTATTAGGACTCTAGTTTTTTTAAAAAATTTTTGGAAAAAAAAAAAACGCATATGAGTCAGTAAAATCTTTATATGATAATGTATTTCTAATATTAACAAGAGTATTTCTATTGTTGAAATCGCGGGGGGGCAATGAATTTTTTAATGACAAATGTTTGGGGGAAAAAAAAATTTTTCGATTTAAAGATTTTAAAGCCCCCCAGGGACGTATAGGGACGCACTTTAAAAAAATTTTCCCCCTTAAAAAGTTTGTACACGGTCCAAAACCATTATTAAGGGTCGTTTTTTTAAAATTTTAAAAAGAATGAAAAATTTTAAACTTTTTTTATTGTTTTATACGGCCCCCTTTTTCCCCAAAATTTAAAAAAAGTCCAAGCATGGGGGGGCCGGAAAACCAAAATTTTAAAAAACCCCAAAAGACGTTTTTTTTTAAAAAATCCCTTCTAAAAACGTCCTATTTGAGATGGGAAATTTGGGAAATTTTGTCAGTAATTAGGCCCGGGGGGGTGAAAAAACCCCAATTATGTAAAAAAAAAACCCCCATATAACTCACGTGACGTCTTTTTTTTAAAATATTATTATTCTTTTCTTCTTCCAAACAAAGGGGGCTTTTTTTTAATATGTTGCAATCCCCCCTGGGACATGAAATTTTTTATGGTTTTAGTCACGTGGGGCCCAAATTTTTTTTTCAATGATTTTCGGGGCCCCCCAAAAGAGTCACATGACGTCAAAGTTTTAAAAAAAAATGAAAAAGGGTTTTTTTGGGGGCCTACAGCCTTTTTTATGGTCGAATTTTCATAAAAATTTTTACAGATGGTAATCTTGAAACAAAGGGGGTCAAAACCCCCGTCAGAAAAACCCAAATTCCAAAAAACCCCCAAAATTTGTGGCTGAAATAAATTCAAAATTTTGGGGGCCAAAAAATTTTATTTTAGGATTAAAGAGCTTCAGGATAAATTTAAAAAAAAGGTTTTAAATTTTCACAGTTTGCAGACCAAATAATTTTTTTAAAATATTTTGAGTCGGGGGACGTCAAATGTCGTCATGTACTATAAGAAAACTTTTTTAATTTTCATATCGGGGCCCAAAGATTTCGCCCCTGATCCCAAAAAGTTCAGAATAATGAAAATTTCAGATTTTAAAGACAGAAAAGGGTTTTGGGGTTTTGAAAAAAAAGCTCTTCAGCCCCCCATTCGTCATATAAAGTCGAGTTTTAAAAAGGGGAAAAATGGTTTTTAAAGCTCTACAGCCGCCTTTTAAAAGGTTTTGGGTTTTTTTAAAAATTTTTACAGATGGTACTTTTTTGAAACAAAAGGGGGGGCATTCCTGCAAAACCCCAATTTTTTCCCAAAGACCGAAGTTCTGTGGCTAAAAAAAGTTTTTAAAAAAAGGATCGAAAATTTCATTTTAGTTAAAGGGGGTTCGGGGTGAGATAGAAAGTTGAAATTTTTCACATTTTTTGGGAGTTCTGCAGAATTTCTCAATTTATTTTGAGCCCCTGAGGGGCAAATGCCCCCCATGTGAGTATAAGCATACTTTTAAATTTTTTATTTTAGGGCAAGGGGTTTCGACTATCCCCGTTTTCAGAATAATGAAAATTTTAGGGGTTATGAGAGTAAAGTATGCGTTTTGAAAAAAAGATCTTCTAAAACCCCATGAAGTCATGTGAGTCAGTGCAAAAAAAATATTGAAAAATGGTTTTCGCGCTCCTACACCCCCCCTTTTTTTGGCCCAAATTTTTTTCAAATGTTCAAAAGAGGGGGACACTTGGGGAAAAAAGGGGGAAAACCCATCCTTCCAGTTTCCCCAAATTACCGAAAAACCGAAGTTCGGGGGCTAAGTAATATTCGAACTTGGGAAAACCCAAAAAATTTTAAAATTTTTGGATTGAAGAGCCTCAGGATGAGATAGAAAGTTAAAAAATTACACAGTTTGCAGTTCTGCAGCTTTTTTTACAAATTTTTTAATCGGGACGAAAAAAGGGGGCGTCATAAAGCATACCACAAATTTTTTTTTTGGGGGAAAAGATTTCGACATGATGCCGGGTTTTCCGAAAAATTTTTAAAAAATTTTAGAGTTTTTTCGGAACAAACCCCCGGTTTTTGAGCAACACCCTTTTTCAGCCCCCTTTTATGACGCACGGGCGTAAAAGACTAAAAAATTTGAAAAAGGGGTGTTCGCGCTCTACAGCCCCCATTTTGATCAGATTTTCTTCAAATTTTTAAGATTGTACATCTTGAAATGAGGTGTAAATTTTTTTTGTCAGCTAACCAAAAATTTCCGAAAAAAAAAATTTTATTGTGGCTGAAATAAGATTCGAACATAGGCCCAAAAAATTTAAAAATTTTGGGGGGTTTAAAAAGGAATTTGGGGATGAAAAAAAAATTTGAAACTTACACATTTGTTTTTTCGGCATAATTTTACTTTTTTTTGATCGTGACGTCATATGACGTCATAAGCACACTAATACTACTGCATTTTTTTTTTTTCTTCGTAACTAAACGCTTATTTTTGGGCGGAATAAAATTTAAAAAATTGTTCAACTTGAACAGAATACTGGGGGAGGTGGTATTACATGAATTCAAATCTCCTGCTTTTTGCATTAACACAGGTTGCGAAAGTCCAAATCTTTTTTTTTTGGGACGAACCCCCATTATTTTGGGGGAAAATTTTGCCTAAAGCAAAAACCCTTTTTGGGGGGTTTTTTTTATGTTTTTAAAATTAGGGTTTCTGCTTTTCGCAGAAAAACCCTTTTTGGGGGTTTGCTCTGTTTTTTTGGGGGAAAATTTTGCCTACGGCAAAAGCCCTTTTGGGGTTTTTTGTACTTTTTTTTTTTATTCTTCTTCTTTTCTATTTTTTTTTCTTCCTCTTTTTTTTGTGTTAATTTGGGGGTGTTGCCTTTTGCCCCCAGAAAAAAAAAAAATGTATGGCATTTTTTTTCAAACCATGGGCTTTCGGATGAAAAAAAAATTGTATAATCATTTTGACGTCATAAAACCCCCGGGACTTGACGTCACTTGAAAAAGTTTGTACGCGGTCAAAAACGATTATTTCGGGCCCCATTTTCATAAAATTTTTAAAAAATGTTTATATTAGGCCCTTTTGGGGGACCCCGGGTTTTCCTTTTTCCCCAAAATTTTTGAAAAGTCCAGGGTTTTTTTATAGCAAAACCCAAAAATTTAAACCCCCAAAGGGCGAAAATTTTTTTTAAAATTTTTTTAAAAACTGCCCCATTTAAGATAGAAAGTTGTTTTTTAGTCAGTATATAGTCTCAGAATTTTTAAAAATTTGTGAAAAAAATTTTCAAAGGGGCGTCACTTTTCCCCTCATTATTTTGAAATGTTTTCTAAATTAAAAAAAATATTTTATATTTTTAAAAATTTTCAAAGGGGAAAAAGAAAAATTTTAAAGACACTGCTTCAAAATGCTAAAATTTTTTATTTTTTTTTTTTTTTTCTTTTGCCGGTACGTAAAAATGACGCCCCCACTTGAAATATCAAAAAAAAATTTGGGGGGGGGGGTCTGGCCCCCCCTTTTTTTTTTTATGAACCGTTTTTTTATAAATTTTTCCCCAAAAATGTGTATATTAATTTTTAAAATTTGGCCCCCCGGGGGGTCCTTTTTTTTTAAAATTCAAAAAAATCCATATTTTCCCATAGCGATCCAAGTTTCCCCCAAACCAAAAGGGCTTTTAAATTTTTTAAAGGGAAAAAAAAAGGGGCCTTTTTGAGATAAAAGTGATTTTTGGTCGTATATAGGTCTCTGGGGGGTCTTAAACATTTTGAAAAAAAAAAAATTTTAAATGAGTCACGTGACGTTTTAAAATTTATAATGTATTTCTAATTTTAACAATGGTTTTCCCCATATGTTAAATTTGGGGGAAGGGGGAATAAAATTTTTAAAGCCCCCTGATTCAGATGCTGATTTTCGATTTAAAAGTTTTTCAGAAGCCTATGACGTCATATGACGTCACATTTGAAATTGATTTTGAAGTTTGAACCAGGGCCCCGACCCCCATTAAGGGCCCGGTTTTTTTCAAATTTTCACAAAATGTGTATATAACGCCCCTTTTTTGGGGTTTTTCCCCGGGGTTTTCCGTTTTCCCCAAAAATTTGAAAAGTCCAACCCCCTATGGCGGACCCAAAAATTCAAACCCCAAAGGGCGTCTTTTTTTAAAAGCTTAAAAAAAACTGTCCTTTTTGAGAAAAAAAATTAAAATTTTTTTCATTTTTGTGGGGTTCCCGGGTTTCGAACAATTATATGAAAATAAACTTTCCCTTTGACGCCCCCGGGGACGTCATTATTATTATTATTATTCTTTTTTTCTTCCAACCCCAAAGTTATTTTAATATTTTTCCCCAAAAGTCCTGGGGCGATGAAAATTTTTAGGGGGGTTTTTATCACTTTTAAAAAGGAAAAAAAAATTTTGATTTCAATGATTTTTAGCGCCTATGAAGTACATGCCCCTAAAAGCTAAAAATAGTGAAAAATGGGTTTCGCGCTCTCCCCGCCGTCATTTATGGTGGGTTTTTTTTCAAATTTACACGGGGTGGTCCATCTTGAAACTAAGGTGTAAAAACCCCCGCCCCGCAAACCAAAAAATTTCCAAAAAAACCGAAGTTTTTTTGGCTGAAATAAGATTCGAACATAGGACCAAAAATTTTTTTTTGGGTTTTTAAAAAAGTTTTTTGGATGAGTAAAAAATTTTTTTAAAAAAAACTTTTTCATTTTTGCAGAATTTCTAATTTTTTGAGTCGTGACGCCCCTAGGGGCTTTAAATTTTTCTCATAAGCTTACTTTTTAAAATTTTTTTTTTGTGAAAAGATTTCGACATGTGCCAGTTTTTTAAAAAAATAAAAAATTTCCCAGTTAGGGGCAGAAAAATATGCGTTTTGAAAAAAAACACCCCTTTAGCACCCTATGACGCACATGACGTCGAGCAAAAAAAAGGGGAAAAATGGGGGGTTTACGCTCTAAAACCCCTTTTAGGGGTGGATTGTCTTCAAATTTTAAAAAGAGGGGGTACACTTAAACTAAGGGGGGCATACCCCGTCAGCTAACCAAAATTTCCCCAAAGCCCCAAGTTCTGGGAAAAAAGATTCGAACATAGGACCGAAAAATTTCATTTTGGGGTTTAAAAAAGCTTCGGGGGAGATAAAAAGTTAAAAATTTAAAAACATTTTTTCGTTTTTACAGAATTTCTACATATATTTTAAAATCGGGGGGCCCCCATATTACTTTTTGGGGACGTCATAAGCATACTTCTTAATTTTTATTTTAGGGAAATTTTTTTTCGCCCCTGAGGCCCCTTGTTCAGAAAATAAAAATTTTTTGATTTTTGACAAAAAATTTTGGGGCCCTTTTTAAAAAAAACATTTTCAGCCCCCTAGGGGCGTCATAAAAAAAATCCGCCCAAAAAAAAGGGGAAAAGGGGTTCACGCTTTTAAACCGTCATTTAGGGGGGGGGTTTTCTTAAAATTTTTACAAAATGGTACATCTTGAAACTAAGGTGTCATATCCGTCAGAAAACAAAATTTCCCCAAAGACCAAAATTCTGTAAAAAAAATAAAATTCGAACATAGGACCGAAATTTAAAATTTGGGGTTAAAAAAACTTCAGGATGAGATAGAAAGTTAAAAAATTTTAAAGTTTGCTTTTTGGGGGAATTCCTACATATATTTTGAGTCGTGACGTCATAAGACGTTATTTTTACGTCTTAAGCATATTCTTAATTTTTTTTTTAGGGCAATGTTTTAAAAATGATCCATTTTCAGAATAATGAATATTTCAGAGTTATGACATTTTAAAATAGGCACTTTTAAAAAAAAGCATTTTCAGCACCCTAAAACAAAAAGACGTCCCCCCTTTTAAAAATATGAGCAGGGGTGTTCGCGCTCTACTGCCGCCTTTAGGGTCGGTTTTTTCTTGAAAATTTTCCAGTAAAAAACCCCTTTGGGAAACTAAGGTGTACACCCCCTGCCTTTTTAAAAAAAATTTCCCCAAAAAACCAAAAGTTCGGGGGCTGAAGTAATATTCGAACATACCCCCAAAAAAAATTTCTTTTGGGGGATTGAAGAGTTTCAGGATGGATGGGGAAATTTAAAACTTACATTTTTTTGCTTTTCCCCCCCATTATTTCTAAAAAATATTTTGAATCGTGTTTTTCCCGGGGGTTTCATAATTTTTCCCAAAATTATTTTTTTTTTGGGGCAATGATTTCTTTTTGTTCCCAAATTTTTTTCAGAATAATGAAAAGTTCGGGGGAAATTGCAGTAAAGTATGTTTTTTTTAAAAGCAACAGCATTTTCAGCCCCAAAAATGACTCACGTGAGTCAGAGCTAAAAATATTTAAAAAGGGGGTTTTGGTTCGCGTCAAACAGCCGCCATTTATGATCGATTTTCTTAAAATTTTTAATTGGTACTTTTTTAAAAAATAAGGTGTGCTTATCCTTTTCCCGCTTCCCCTTAAATTTCCCCAAAAAACCCAAGTTTTGGGGGTGAAGTAAAAATTTGAACATAGGCCCAAAAAATTTTAAAATTTTTGGGCAAAAAAACTTGGGGGTGAAAAAGAAAGTTTGAAACTTCCTTTTTTTGGGATTTCTGCAAATTTCTTAATATTTTTTTGAGTCGTGACGTATATGACGCAAAAAGGGTACTACTACACTGCTACTTATTTTTTTTTTCTTCGAAAAATAAACCATTTTTAATATAATGCAATTAATCAGCTTAAAAAAAAAGTACCAGGGGGGGAGCCCCTTACATAAAAATTCTATCCCCCGGGTTTTTTTCTTTTAAAACAGGTTAAAAAAATCCTATTTTTTTTTTAAAAATAAATTTTTATCTAGTTATTTTTAAAATTTTTTTTTAAACCCTTTTTTTATTTTTTTATTTCTTTTTAATTTTTCTAAAAGGGCTAGGAAAAAGAAATTCTATAAAAAGGGGCCCCTTTTATCAATGATTTTTTTAAAAAAAATTTTTTTTATTTCAATAGTCACTGACGTCAGAATAAAAATAGCTACCAAAGTTTGTACGCCCCTTTTTCAGCCGTCATTTAGGGGGGGATTGGCAAAAATTTTTTTACAGAAGATATATATTACGACCTCATTGTGCGGGGCTAAAATTTTTTCCCCAAAATTTTGAAAGAACAAAGGGGTTTTATGGGGGAATCCAAGATTCAAACCCCAAAGGGCCAAAAAAATTTTAAATCCATAAAAAAAAATTTTTTAGAAAAGATAAAAATTTTATTTTTGGGCCCCAGTTTTTCCCCTCTCTGTTTTTCCCTTTTTTCATTATGAAAAAATAAAAAGTCATAGGGGCGTCATTCGACGCCCTCAATTTTTTAAAAATTTCCGTTTTTTGGTTTTTAATTTTTTAAATATTTTGAAAGGGGGTTTTATAAACAAGGGAAAAAATTTTAAAAACCTTTGTTTTGATCATTTTCCTTTTTAAAAAAATTTTTTAAAAATTTTTAAAAAGACTTTAAATGCCCTCAAAAATAAAAATAGCTACCAAAGTGTGACGCGCTGTACAGCCGTATTTATGGAGGGAAATTTGGGATGGAATTTTACGGGGAAATTTTAAAAAATTACGACTCTTTTTCCCCGGATTATTTTGGTTTGCCAAGTTTTTAAAAAAAAAAAGGTTCTTGGCAACCCAAAAATTCAAACCCAAAGGGGGCGTCAAATTTCAAATACAAAAAATCGTTTTAGATGAGATAGAAAGTTGATATTTTGGGAGATTATAAAACTCGTGTTTCCTTTGCATTTTTAAAGATTAACGTCATTTTTCCCCTCATATTGACGTCACAATTTTTATAAAATTTTCCCCCATTTCTTGTTGTAAAATTTTCTCTTTTTTGAAAAGGGGTTCTTTTGACAATGCAAATTAAATTACTTTGAAAAATAATCAGGAAAAATTTTTGTTTAAATTTTTTTAAAAATTTTTCCCCAAAATGACTTTTACATGACGTCAGAACAAAAAATAAAAACAAAAGTTTGTCGCTCGGGGACAGCCGTATTTATTGTTTTTTTTGGGGATGGAACTTCACAGAAGTTATATATTACGACCTCATTGGGGGAGGATTCTATGGGTTTTTTCCAAAAATCAAAAAAACTAAGGTTTTTTTGACAAAACCAAGTTTTTAAACCCCAAAGGGCGTAAAATTTTTAAAAAACGTATAAAATCGTTTCTAGATGAAAATTAAAAAATTTGAAATTTAGCAGCTTAAACGCCCCTTTTGTTTCCTTTCTTTTTTTAAAGATGAACGTCATAGGGGCTCTTAAAAGGGAAAAAAAATTTTCCCTTTCCCCGAATGTCAATTTACTCAGTTGAAAAGGGGTTTATAGACAATAAAAATTTTAAAAGTCCTATGTGGGGGTCAGGGAAAATTAAAAAATTTAAAAGGAAAAATTTTTTATATGACGCCCTGCATCAAAACTTAAAAAAGTCCCCGAGTTCACCCCCCTGCACAGCCTTTTATGAAGGATTGGTTTTGGGAAATTTTTACAGAAATTTTATTTTTAAAGATTTCCCCTATGACGTCATGTGACGTCAGAGCTAAAAATAGTGAAAAATGGTGTTCGCGCTCTACAGCCGTCATTTATGGTCGGATTTTCTTCAAATTTTCACAGATGGTACATCTTGAATCAAAGGTGTGCATATCCTGTCAGATAACCGAAATTCCGAAAGACCGAAGTTCTGTGGCTGAAATAAGATTCGAACATAGGACCGAAAATTTCATTTTAGGATAAAAGAGCTTCAGGATGAGATAGAAAGTTGAAACTTACACAGTTTGCAGTTCTGCAGAATTTCTATACATATTTTGAGTCGTAACGTCATATGACGTCATGTGACGTCATAAGCATACTTCTAAATTTTCATTTTAGGGCAATGATTTCGACATGATACCAGTTGTTCAGAATAATCAAAATTTCAGAGTTATGACAGAAATGTATGTGCTTTTGAACAAAAGCATCTTCAGCACCCTATGACGTCACTTGACGTCACAGCTAAAAATAGTGAAAAATGGTGTTCGCGCTCTACAGCCGTCATTTATGGTCGGATTTTCATCAAATTTTCACAGATGTAACATCTTGGAACTAAGGTGTGCATATCCTTTCAGCTAACCGAAATTCCGAAAGACCGAAGTTCTGTGGCTTTAATAAGATTCGAACATAGGACCGAAAATTTCATTTTAGGATAAAAGAGCTTCAGAATGAGATAGAATGTTGAATCTTACACAGTTTGCAGTTCTGCAGAATTTCTACATATATTTTGAGTCGTGACGTCATATGACGTCATAAGCATACTTCGTAATTTTCATTTTAGGGCAATGATTTCGACATGATGCCAGTTGTTCAGAATAATGAAAATTTCAGAGTTATGAAAGTAAAGTATGCGCTGTTGAACAAAAGCATCTTCAGCACCCTATGACGCCATGTGACGTCAGAGCTAAAAATAGTGAACAATGGTGTTCACGCTCTACAGCGGCCATTTATGATCGGATTTTCTTCAAATTTTCACAGATGGTACATCTTGAAACTAAGGTGTACATATCCTGCCAGCTTACCGAAATTCCGAAAAACCGAAGTTCTGTGGCTGAAGTAATATTCGAACATAGGACCAAAAATTTCATTTTAGGATTGAAGAGCTTCAGGATGAGATAGAAAGTTGAAACTTACACAGTTTGCAGTTCTGCAGCATTTCTACAAATATTTTGAATCGTGACGTCAGAGGACGTCATAAGCATACCACTTATTTTAATTTGGGGCAATAATTTCGACATGATGCCAGTTGTTCAGAATAATGAAAATTTCAGAGTTATTGCAGTAAAGTATGCGCTTTTGAGCAACAGCATTTTCAGCACCCTATGACGTCACGTGACGTCAGAGCTAAAAATAGTGAAAAATGGTGTTCGCGCTCTACAGCCGCCATTTATGATCAGATTTTCTTCAAATTTTTACAGATGGTACATCTTGAAACTAAGGTGTGAATATTTTGTCAGCTAACCTTAATTCCGAAAAACCGAAGTATTGTGGCTGAAATAAGATTCGAACATAGGACCAAAAATTTCATTTTAGTGTTAAAGAACTTCGGGATGAGATAGAAAGTTGAAACTTACACAGTTTGCGGTTCTGCATAATTTCTACATATATTTTGAGTCGTGACGTCATATGACGTCATAAGCACGCTACTACTACTGCTACTTATTTTTTTTTCTTCGTAACTAAACGCTTATTTTTCGCGGAATACAATGTCAATTGTTCAGCATGAACATGAAATACTACCAGAGGTGAGTCATTACATAAAACTTCTATCTCCTGCTTTTTGCATTAACACAGGTTGCAGAAAGTCCTATCATTCGTTTTGACGAATGACATCTAGTTGTGATTGAAGTAGGCCTAGAATTAATTAAAGTGAACATGCTGACACATTTTCATTAAGATCAAATGAGAAATATAGCCTGTAGATGGTACACAAGATTATGCGACCCAACAAACAGATGGACGGACCAATCAAGAGAATGACGTCTATTTACTCTCCAAATCTTCGTTTCCGGGTGTATGAAAATGAAATTACATTATTGACAGTGCAGTAATGGAAATACGATACTGTATAGAATGACTGCACAGCGTTGACAATGTGTACAACCTATAAAAATATGAATACGTAAAATAACTAGACATGCAACATAAAATGTAATATATAACAAAACTCTGCATTCATTGAATACATATATGCACTTGTTGGCATGCTTATTGTCTGACAGTATTGACCCGAGACTGATTAATCCCAAAGATGTTCTCCGTTAGTTTTCGTGAATTATTAAGATCCAAACATTTGTTTTAATAGTAGTATGGTTTTATGCTTTACACATCAAATAAGTCCGGATGGCCCATTGGTAAGTTCAGGGGTCTTGTATTCACAAAGTGGCGGTTTCGAATTCTTGGTGCAGACATACATTTTTCATTTAATTCATAATTCTTTTATTATTTTTGCTTTAAGTTTTTGCAGTGTGAGTGAATGGATGAATATTTGTTGAATTTTCGTTTGAATTCAATTGTTTAGATGATTTCTTAAACGGCATGTTTAATCCTGTATGCAGTCAGTCTATAATTGAGTAAACCAGCAAAATATTCAGCAAGGGCAAAAACAATATTCCCGATCAGATCTCGGGGAAGGAAAAATTTTTGCTGTTATCGATAATAATTTAACTTATGTAATTTTTTCCGTTTTATTTTATATACACATGTACTGAATAGAGAAATCAAAGCACTGAGAGCACTGTCAGAAGCGAAAGTTAAAATGTGTGAATTATAATGTCAATCACTTTATTTTTTTTTTTTTAATTAATTTCTGTAAATTAAAAAAAATGGATAAGGAATAGTGGTTCTTAGTATTGATCGTCTCAATACCTGTAACGTAATTTATATCGCTAGGAGAATGCGCTCAACATTCTTATTTGTCTCAATAATATCTTTAGAAGCGGGTTACTGAAGATAGAACCAAACGCGTTTTACGTCATACTGTCTGGAATGTGCGAAGATCAGCAAATTGCTATATACCAAAGTTTGATTCTACGAATAGGTAGGATACGTCATTGTGGCATCAGACTAGAACCATTTCCGCTTATCCTAAAATGTTGATATCTGGTCATCATACGCCCACGTTAACCACGTGGTAAAACAACGGAAATTACGTAATTCACTTACCCCCATTTCATATTTGGCTACAGGCGGGGCCGGTGCAGTCATATTTGGCAATAGTCTCGGGTGTGTTTCTATATTAGGGGACAGGGTCGAATTGACTCATACTAGCTGCGTTGCCATGGCGTAACTGGAATGTGCTTACGCAGTTCTGACCTACATAACGATTATACATAGTGTTACTCATTCGGGCTCGTGCAAACGGTATATAAGGAGGTCGGGAGAAGAGTCCGAGAGAGAGAGAGAGAGAGAGAGATAGAGGCTGTGCCAAGGGACGAAGCAAGGAAATAAAATGTAGACCAGAATTTGGACTTTGTCTTGCTCAGATCCTGCGTACCTTGGAAACACAACGCAGGGCTACTCTACAATACTTCATTAATTTGCTGCAGACAGAAATATTTTCAATAGAAAAGCAAGAAAATGGGACCAAAGGGGTCTGACACGAAAGGTGAATCATATATCACTATATGGGATACTACTCCCGATTGACAAAGATTCATACCTTCGTTGAAAAAAATGTCGATATGTCAGTCATTTATGATGGTATATTCAAATTCTTTGCACCTATCGCAAGCATATACATTTATGTAACAGAAAATCACAACTGTTTCACCAATGCAATTGCAATTATCAACTTGACTTGACTATTTTAGTTTACCGTCGCTTCCACGAATTTCAGTCTTAAAGCGATGTCCAGCTAATTACAGGTGGAGGAAGACCCTGAATGCACGGAGACATCCGAGTAGAACCACCGACCTACGGCAAGCCAGCTGGAAGGCTTCCTCACATGAAAATCCGAATGACCCTGCTGAGATTCGCGCGGTGAGGGGCTGAGTGAGTGTTAAAGTTAGCGACTTTACCCTCTCGGCCACGGAGGCAATTATCAAGCAACGAAACCCGCTTTATGAAACTAACCTCAATTTTTTGAATATCGACATGCCTTGTTACACCCGGTCTCCTCCGGTGGCCGTGTGTTTAGAGCGTCCACCTCGGGAGCGGGAGTTTGTGTGTTCAATCCCCGGCCGCGACATACCAAAGTCGTAAAAAATGGTACTGTTATAGCTCCCTTGCTTGGCGCTCAGCATGTAAGGGTAGTTGCAGGGCTGGTTGGCCCTGTGCCAGGTTAATGTGACTGGGTGTGGTATCATGCCACATATCTACGGCGTGATACTGCAGCGTGGCAGCACTATACCTGTCTCAAGTAGACATCGTCTTAAAATGACTGAAATACTGTCGGTGGGATGTTAAAACCCAAGAAAGAAACAAACACCTGGTCTCCCAGTGTAAATAGTCATTTCTGCGAGAGGACAAGGTTAACCGATTCGTCCGTTAGCGATCTTTCGCTTCTATTATGAGTCATTTTGTGAATTTCGATTGGTTGTAGAAGCTAGAAACACAGCTAATCAAAACATCTCTTTCTTCTGAAAGTCACATGATTCGTAGAATTGCTAAATGCAAAGGGAAAGTAGGCAAACGGTTGAAATGGTGACATTTATTGTATTTCTTGCTCCCGATAAAAGATTATGCATGCCGATGTGAGCAGTTCATTTGTTTAACGTGGTTATTGCATC
Source organism: Solen grandis (assembly GCA_021229015.1). NCBI lineage: Eukaryota > Metazoa > Mollusca > Bivalvia > Adapedonta > Solenidae > Solen > Solen grandis. The sequence goes on from CM037777.1 coordinate 64,593,634, forward strand.
GGTTCGCCCGTTCGCATATACAACTGTTTACACTAGGAGACCGGGTGTATGAACGATATTCTAAAAATTGAGGATAATTTCATAAAGCGGGTTTTGTTGCCTGATAACTGCGTTTGCAAGGGTGAAACAGTTGTGATTTTTTGTTACATAAATGTATATGCTTGCGACAGGTGCAAAGAATTTGAATATACCATCATAAATGACTAAGATATTGGTATTTTTTTCAACGAGGGTATGAATCTTGGTCAATCAGGAGTAGTATCCCTTGTATTATATATGGTGAAATATGACCCAACTTTCGTGCCAGACCCCTTTAAATGGGACAAGATAAAGTTATTGTTCTTTGTCACTTCACACCCTTGCCAAATGTAAAGAATGATATCCATGCCTTCAATAGTTTTTTGAAATATGTTCTAGAAAAACATAATTTCACCTTAATTTAATAGAATGAAGCAAGGTAGAGTTTTGTTCTTGATAAGTAAAGTTTGACCATTGTATAAAATATAAACTCAATCCTTAAAGTACTTTCTGAATTGTGACATACAGATGCGACTAGGACACTGCAGTCATTTGAGACACTAACAAGAAAAGATTAAAAACAAAATATTTAAATTGACGGCTTACATTAAACGTACTGTCCCCGTCTCATTTTTACTGTTTGTCCTTATAACTTAACCTGTCTATGCGCAGGACTCTCATGTTAGAAAAATCGACCTCTCTATAAATGATTTATATGTAGAGAGGATCGTGTGGTCTATGATTTTAAAATGTTAAAAACGCAAAATAATGGAAGTATAAAAACTAGAATAAAAAAATTCTAAATATATCATCCAAAAATATGATAAAAAAAAATAAGTAATAAAAAAACAACAACAAAAAAAAAACGATCTCATCTGGACTAGAACTCACGATCCCTTGCAAAAACAAAATACTATACGACGTTCTTACTAATTGAGCTATGAGCTTATTCGACAGCTGCAAATTTGTGGTGCAAATAAGGTTATTTATAGGTAGTTTAATGAATGTAATTGCGGATGAACACTGAATAATAAACTTGCTTCTTTTACAGTTTTATTTGCACAGAAATTGTGATTATACCCAGTGCCTTCAAAATCCTGCAATACATCTATATATTTGATCAAAATTGCAATGTTGATTTCGACAACCAGTGGTACTATTTTCAATGCGAATGTATGAATAAGTGGCGGTAATGTGATTGTATGTTGAAAATCCACTGTCTGATTTTAGAAGCTTTCGCTTCTAAAAAAGGAAATAATCAATATTACAAAAAAATAATATATATATATAATATTTAAAAAATATTTTAAGTTTTATTTTTTTATTTGTTACGACTAGGAATCGAACCCACAACCCACGCTGACAACCTATGTATGGCGAACATCCTAACTATCTTACGCACTGAACCAATGAGCCATAAGTAAAAAAAACAAAACCTAAACATAGATGTCTGAATCTGTTGCCCGATGCAGAATACAAGCAACCCTGTTCAAACACAAAAGGAAAATGCATTGTGTAGTTAAAAGCGAAAACTGTCGAAATTTGACCATATTTCGTTGGCGTCAAAACAGCAAAGCGGCATCATGTGATTTTGTTAAAGAATGTGGAGAATTTATTACAGCGTGTCTGAGAAATATTTTAAAATCATAATAATAATTTATGTACGTAATTGCAAGTGCAATACTCATTACCTTATTTTATAATTATAATTTAACAATACAGCTCTAGTTGACAACGAAAATTGATTTAGCATTTTTTTTCTCTTTATAGATAATGGCTTGTCCCAAGGGTTCCATTCTTTACCGTTAACAACATGTCTTTTGAAAAGTTTATTTTGCTTGTTAGGGACTTGACATGCAAGATTTTTTTTTCCATTACATTTAGACATTTTTGTGGGAAGCTATTTCTTGCCTTATCCTTTAGTTTACATTTTCACATTACACTGACTTCTCCTACCATAGGTCTAATCTTACACAGTAACAAACATAGTCGCCGGTTTCTACAGGCGACTATTGAATACAAAATGTAAAGTACAGAATTTGGTTTTGTATGGTAGTGTGTGATGGCGTGGTAAATCGTTCCACAAATGTAACAACTGTTACATGATGTAGCAGATATGAATTATCTTAGAAATATTTATAAAGAAATAAAAATACGTCGTCAAAATCGATATATGCACACTTAAATACACATAAAACTTTATCTACCAACATAAAACTTGTACAGCAGGTGAAACTTTTCAAACAGGTATAATATAGTATGTCAACCTGAAAAAAGTGAGATTAATTTATTAAGGTAAGTCAACTAATATCTCCACGTGTGTTAGCGTATGTGTACCTTCTTATTTACATTTGAAGGTCATTGTACTCAGTTTACCCATCAAGAGCCAGAATGACCAGTGTCACGACGAAAATTTATGGCCTTTGTTATTTACATACCACAGACACTCAGCTCTACCCACGATGCACTTTAACGCACGTATAGCCAAGGGCCCGTTTTACTGAACTTCGTACTAACATATTGGATCAAAGTCGTGAGTATCTCTTTCTTCAAGGTTGCCAATAACGTCTTATTTGCACAACAAAACACAGAAAGTTGAAACATTTTTCTTCGCTCTTTCTGTTTGTATATAAATAAATCGCATGGAAAATATTATTTACATGAAGTTTACTTAAACGGAGCCCATATAAGGCGTCACCTTGTCGTTTGAGCAATGAACATGATTCTCATTTCATCTTTTTTGTAAATATCTCAATGAATGACAAATTAACTTTAAATCAATTTTAAACTCTGATAAGGGAGGGATTTAAATAAGTTTCGAAGAAAGGGGTATTTTTGTTTTGTTTTGAAGTTGAGAAAAACGATAAGTCTGTATGTCAATTACGATAAGGAAATTAAACCTACGTTTAATTTTGAACTTTATTTCCGTGATCATCAATCACGCAAAGAGACCTTAAGTTTCCTCGACAACGCTTGAAGTAGGAACTCTGCGCAGTGCGAAAGCATATTGTTGGGTTTTCGCATCGCAGTGCGAAAACCCTTTGTTCTTGTTCTGTTTCTTTTTAGGTTTTCGCACCTCGCAGTGCGAAAACCTATTGTTCTTCTTCTGTTTTTTTTTTTTTTTTTTTAGGTTTTCGCATCGCTTGCGAAAACCTATTGTTCTTCTTCTGTTTTATTTTTTTTTTTTTTTATTTTTATTATTATTTTTCTAACCTTTTTTTGTGAACGGCATATCACCATGATAGAAAAAAGTCACATTTCTGATTTTTTTACCAGTTTTGTCCTAAGATCTGAATTTGATCCTAACGTTGAGAAAATTTTCATTTTTGTCTTAGTTTTACCGCTAGGTGGCGTTTTGTAAAAATGACTAAGGGCTAATAACTCTGTTATTTGAGGTCCGATTCAAATGTGGTTTTTTGCATTGTGTTCCTTGTCAGAAACTTAATAAAATATGATACGTTTCAATTATTTGCGTATATAAAACTTTCGTGCTACAGGAGGTTGAATGTTCGAATCTCGAAAAAAACGATGAAATAAAGGTAGGTCTACGAAAAAAGTCCCCATTTTTTTCAGGGATGAGATAGGAGAATTTTGTTTGTTGCATATGATTCGCAAGACATATACGCACAAAATATATGGTGTGGCGATTTTGAGAAATGCATGGTTTGTCCACAGTACGTGGTGAAATATAACCAATATTTTCGAAAAATCAACATTTTAAAAGCATGACTTTTAAGGTTATTTGCAGCTCCTGACTTTATTTTTTATTCAATCTTCATCATTTTTTCACTGTTAATGCATTTTCATAAAACAAATAAAATCATAGAAAAAAAATCACCATAATATGCAAAGGTCAAGGTCATATACTAATTATGATTATTTTTATCGGCATAAAATATCTCCAAATCTAAAAATATTTTATAGAAAGTATATGAACAAAAGTATTAGTCTGTGAAGAGATCTTTCCATTAATGTTTAGTTTTTGAAGATCGGACTTCATTTGATCAAATGACCACAGTCCAAAATTTGATCCTCTTATCAAACAATTGTATATCCATATGTTTCCCCTTTTTTGCTGCTCCTGACTTTATTTTTTGTTTAATCTTCATCATTATTTCACTATTTATGCATTTTTATAAAACAAAAAAAAGATAAAAAAAACATATCCAATTATTATTATTTTTATCGGCATAAAATAGCTCCAAATCTAAAAATATTTTATAGAGAGTATATGAACAAAAGTTTTAGTCTGTGAAGAGATCTTTCCACTGGTGTTTAGTTTTTGAAGATCGGACTTGATTTGGTCATTTTACGGCAGTCCAAGTTTTGATCCTCTTCAGAACAATTGTAAATCACTTTTTATGCTTCAAATTGTGATATATAAGGAATAGAATGTTTGACTAGTGCGACTTGTATACTTGATTGAACCATTTGCTGCATTGCTAGGTACCTAATAGTAAAATTTTAATAAGTTTTGGTTCTCATTTTGCCGCTTGGGGGGCGATTAGCTTGAAATCACTATTAATAATTTAAAAAAAAATGAAGTCTGATTTTTATGCGATTTTTTTTGCATTCTGTTCTTCGGTGACATCAATTTGAAATGACACAAAAAAGATAATGCGATATTTCATAAAAATGATAGTAATTCAATGCAACAGTTGTTCATAATAGTGTTGACTGTCATATTGCATTGTCGTGTGTCATTTTATACTGTTGTTTGTCGTTGGCAATTGTTGTTTATCGAATACAATTGTCATTTGTCTCCATCTTAAAGCTAAACACACATATAACATTGCAGTACCCGAAGTCCGTAAAAAATGTTTTCAAGTTTACGACTATATAACAGACAGGTAATACTCAAAAGTATTCTTCTTGGTAAAAAGTCTGATTATACATTGCGACAAAAATGTTTGAATGATCACTGTTAACAGTATTCAACAAGCAATTGAACGAAGAAATATGTTTTTCGAATCATGCGACTCATGAACTGAATGGAATTGCTTTCATGAAAACTGATGATATCGCGATTTCATAACTGACAGGTAATACTCAACAATACTCTCTTGGGTAAAAGTCTGCTTAAACATTGCGACAGAAACGTTTCAAAGATGACTGTTAACAGTATCAACAAGCAATTGAACGAATAAATGTTTTTCGAATCATGCGACTCGTGAACTGAATGGAATTGCTTTCATGAAAACCGATGATATCGCGACTACATAACTGATAGGTAATACTCAAAAATCTTCTTTTGGGTAAAAAGTCTTCTTAAACATTCAACAAAAGTGTTTGAAAGATCGCTGTTAACATTATAAACAAGCCATTGAACGAAGAAATATTTTTCGAATCATGCGACTCGTGAACTTAATGGAATTGCTTTTGCGAAAACCGATGATATCGCGATTGCGATTCTAGTTTTTTATTATTTTTCTAACCTTTTTTTGTGAACGGCATATCACCATGATAGAAAAAAGTCACATGTATGAAATTTTTATCAGTTATTACCACGTATTTGAAAATGATCCTAACGTTGAGAAAATTTTCATTTATGTCTTACTTTTCCCGCTAGGGGGCGTTTTGCATGAAATTTATTAATGGCTAATAACTCACTTATTTGAGGTCCGATTCAAATGCGGTTTTTTGCATTCTGTTCCTTGTTGATAGCCAAATAAAATATGATAGGTTTCGAGGTACGTGTCGCTGAAAGTATTTGAGCTTAAGAAGGTTAAATGTTCGAACCTCGCAAAAAACTGTGCAAATGAGGGTAGGTCTACGAAAAACCTATCCATTTTTGTTAGAGATCAGATAGAAGAATTCTGTTTGCTGCAAATGATTTGCAAGACATATACGCACAAAATATATGGGGTGGCGAATTTAAGAAATGTATGGTTTGTCCTCTGGAAACGGTCAAACTTCACTAAATTTTAGGAAAAGTTAAAGTTTCAAAGACATGTTTTTTATCGCTTCTGACTTTATTTTTTGTTAATTCTTCATGATATTTTCACAAGTTATGTATTGTTATGTCTGAAAGGGGATCACAATTAAAAAGTTAAAAAATAAATGAAAAGGTCAAGGTCATTTTACGATTATTGTGTTTTTATTCGGCCCCAAGTAGCTCAAAAACTAAAAATAATTCATTGAGAGTATATGTACAAAAGTTTTAGATCTTGAAGAGCCCTTTTCATTAATGTTTAGTTTTTGAATATCGGACTTGATTTGGTCATATTACGGCAGTCCAAAGTTTGATCCTTTTTTGGAATAATTGTTATACCATTTTATGCTTAAAATTGTGATATATAAGAAATAGAAAGTTCGACTAGTGCGACTTGTATACTTTATTGAACTGTTTGCTGCATTGCTAGGTACCTAATGGTAAAATTTTAATCAATTTTGTTTCTCATTTTGCCGCTAGGGGGCGCTTTGCTTGAAATCACTCTTTTGCTTATAACTCAAAAAGTTGAAGCCTGATTCAAATGCGGTTTGTTGCATTATGTTCATTGTTGATAGCCTAATAAAATTGGATAAATTCAAGGTATGAGTGACTGAAAAGTTTGAGTTAGTAACGGAAGGTTGAGAGTTCGAACCTCGCAAAAAACTGCAGATGAGGGTAGGTCTACGAAAAACCTATCCATTTTTGTTAGACATCAGATAGAAGAATTCTGTTTGCTGCAAATTATTTACAAGACATATATGCAAAAATATATGAGGTGGCGAAATTAATAAATGCATGGTTTTTCCTCTAGAAACGGTCAAACTTCACTAAATTTTAGGAAAAATTAAAATTTCATAAACATGTTTTTTGTCGCTCCTGACTTTATTTTTAGTTCATTCTTCATGATATTTTCACAAGTTATGTATTGTTATGTTTGAAAGGGCCTCACAATTAAAAAGTTAAAAAATAAATGAAAAGGTCAAGGTCATATTACGATTATTGTGTTTTTATTCGGCCCCAAAGAGCTCCAAAACTACAAATATTTCAATGAGAGTATATGAACAAAAGTTTTAGTTCTTCAAGAGCTCTTTCCAGTGATGTTAAGTTTTTGAAGATCGGGGTTGAATTGGTTGAGTTATGGCAGAAAGGCGAAAAGTGTACTTTTAACGAAATTGAAACGCTGTAGTTTCATGAACTTTGAGTCAAAAATTATGATTTCTTCAGGATTAAGACACTGAAAAGTGAAGTGATGTATACTGCAAGGAATATTTGTTTGGTCACGTGATTATGACGTCATGCATATTTAAGCAAGAATTATTAAAAAAAATCATATAAAATCGGCAAGTTGACGTATGAAGTTGAAATTTGCAGGAATGCCGTAGCCTATGGTGTGCAAAATGTCCTGAAAAATTCAGATGATTCCTTCAACAAACATGGCAGATATTCATGTTTTTCGGATAAGGGCTTGTACACGAAAATCTAGCAAGTTGAAGTAAGAAAAGAAGGCGGTTATTGGGTTGGTTACCCTCTATCCGGACGTTCCTACGCAGGAAATAGTGCCCGTGTTGAAAGGTGAATTGCGATGCGTATTTGAGAGAATGAGGTGCATTTTAGGATGCAATTGTGTACACCAGGACCGATAAGCATATTGCCTTTGTCATTACGGCTTTCTCCAAACATTTATTATTAGGTTTTCGCACCTCGCAGTGCGAAAACCTATTGTTCTTCTTCTGTTTTATTTTTTTTTTTTTTTTATTTTTATTATTATTTTTCTAACCTTTTTTTGTGAACGGCATACCACCATGATAGAAAAAAGTCACATTTCTGATTTTTTTACCAGTTTTGTCCTATGATCTGAATTTGATCCTCACGTTGAGAAACTTTTCATTTTTGGTCTTAGTTTTGCCGCTAGGTGGCGTTTTCTAAAATGACTAAGGGCTAATAAACTCTGTTATTTGAGGTCCGATTCAAATGCGGTTTTTTGCATTGTGTTCCTTGTCAGAAACATAATAAAAGATGATACGTTTCAATTATTTGCGTGTATAAAACTTTCGTGCTACAGGAGGTTGAAAGTTCGAATCTCGAAAAAATGATGAAATAAAGGTAGGTCTACGAAAAAAAGTCCCCATTTTTTTCAGAGATGAGATAAGAGAATTTTGTTTGTTGCATATGATTCGCAAGACATATACGCACAAAATATATGGGGTGGCGATTTTGAGAAATGCATGGTTTGTCCACAGTACGCGGTCAAACATAACCAATATTTTCGAAAAATCAACATTTTAAAAGCATGACTTTTAAGGTTATTTGCAGCTCCTGACTTTATTTTTTATTCAATCTTCATCATTTTTTCACTGTTAATGCAGTTTTATAAAAAAAATAAAACCATAGAAAAAAATCACCCATAATATGCAAAGGTCAAGGTCATATACCAATTAGTATTATTTATATCGGCATAAAATAGCTCAAAATCTAAAAATATTTTATAGAAAGTATATGAACAAAAGTTTTAGGCTGTGAAGAGATCTTTCCATTGGTGTTTAGTTTTTGAAGATCGGACTTCATTTGATCAAATGACCACAGTCCAAAGTTTGATCCTCTTATCAAACAATTGTATATCCATATGTTTCCTCTTTTTTGCTGCTCCTGACTTTATTTTTTATTTAATCTTCATCATTATTTTACTGTTTATGCATTTTTATAAAACAAATAAAACCATAGAAAAAAAATCAAGCATAATATGCAAAGGTCAAGGTCATATACCAATTAGTATTATTTATATCGGCATAAAATAGCTCCAAATCTAAAAATATTTTATAGAAAGTATATAAACAAAAGTTTTAGTCTGTGAAGAGTTCTTTCCATTGGTGTTTAGTTTTTGAAGATCGGACTTCATTTGATCAAATGACCACAGTCCAAAGTTTGATCCTCTTATCAAACAATTGATATCCATATGTTTCCTCTTTTTTGCTTCTCCTGACTTTATTTTTGTTCAATCTTCATCATTATTTCACTGTTTATGCATTTTTATAAAGCAAATAAAATCATAGAAAAAATCAAGCATAATATGCAAAGGTCAAGGTCATATACCAATTAGTATTATTTATATCGGCAATAAAATAGCTCCAAATCTAAAAAATATTTTATAGAAAGTATATGAACAAAGTTTTTAGTTTGTGAAGAGATCTTTCCATTGGTGTTTAGGTTTTGAAGATCGGACTTCATTTGATCAAATGACCACAGTCCAAAGTTTGATCCTCTTATAAAACAATTGAATATCCACATGTTTCCTCTTTTTTGCTGCTCCTGACTTTATTTTTTGTTCAATCTTCATCATTATTTCACTGTTTATGCAGTTTTATAAAACAAATAAAATCATAGAAAAAAAATCAAGCATAATATACAAAGGTCAAGGTCATATACCAATTATTATTATTTATATCGGCATAAAATAGCTCCAAATCTAAAAATATTTTATAGAAAGTATATGAACAAAAGTTTTAGTCATTATTGGAAATTGTGGCTGAGCCGAAATAAAGTGTTCAAGTTGATTAGGTTAAAAGCGAAAACCGAGATACCGCTTGCGGTTCTAGTTTTTTTTTATTATTTTTCCGCCGGTTTTTGTGAACGGCATATCGCCATGATAGAAAAAAGGCACAATTATGAAATTTCTACCAGTTTTTTCTTCTTATATGAACTTAATCCTTACGTTGAGAAAATTTTCATTTTTGTCTTTGTTTTTCCGCTAGGGGGCGCTTTGTATAAAATCATAAAAAGAGGAGTAACTCTGTTATTTGGGGTCCGATTCAAATGCGGTTTTTTGCATTATGTTCACTGATGATAGCCTAATAAAATATGATAGATTTCAATGATTGGCGTACATAAATCTTTTGAGCTACGGAAGGTTGAAAGTTCAAACCTTACAAAAAATGGTGAAAATGAGGGTAGGTCTACGAAAAACCTATCCAGTTTTTTCAGAGATGAGATAGAAGAGTTCTTTTTGTTGCATATGATTTGCAAGACATATACGCACACAATATATGGGTTGGCGATTTTGAAAAATGCATTGTTTGTCTTCTAGAAACGGTCAAACTTTACTAAATTTTGGGACAAATTAACATTTCTTGAACACATTTGTGTTGCTCCTGATTTTATTTTTTTTTCCTTTTCCATGAAATTTTCACACTTTATGTAGTTTAATGTTCTGAATGTTCCAGAGAATTTTTTTTAAAAAAATATTGCAAAGGTCAAGGTCATATCATGATTATTGGATTTTTAAACGGCCTCAAATAGCTCAAAAAACTAAAAATATTTCATTGTTATCATTTGCGGATAAGATTTAGTCTTGAAGAGACCTTTCAAATGATGTTTAGTTTTTGAAGATCGGGCTTGATTTGGTCATTTTATGGCAGTTCAAAGTTTATCCTCTTTGGAAAAATTGTAAAATTTGTTTTCAAAGTTGAATTTAGTTATTTTTTTGTGTGATTATCCTGAAGTTTAAAATCTTATAATTCAAGTAAAATAATCTTGATCAAAATCGGTTGTGAAATGTAGTATCTATGACATGACAAAGTTAATGGTTTCTGGAGAAAAAAAAAGCTTCTTATCCTGACGAGGATTACATGTATATGCAAGCTAAAGAGGCAGACTGTCTTATCTCAAGTAGAATGAATACCGCTGATCAATTATGTAGGTCAGCCTTTGGAGATTGGTGGCTATGTTTAAAAGCAGACTGACTTATCTTAGCCACCAATGCAGTACACTGTTATTGAAGCGAATAAATCACTATAAGTTTCTGCTTTCATCCTTACCTCTCTATCTGTCTGTCTGTCTCTCTCTCTCACATAGATTTAATTGGGCATAATGAAAAATATAGCTATGAAAATCTCAACATTAATGTTTTTATGCTAGAGTCAGTTTTGCAAACAATAAGTAATGTGTACCTTTGCATATACCTTTCTACACAGGTTTTTAAAAGTGTATATATGATTGTAAGGTTACTTGATTTCTGAATACATCTCAGCCTTAGAAAATATCTGCATCATAACAATCATTTACGAATTTTATGAATTTCATATATAATAACTTTATTATGTGTATATACAGTGCGGCTTGTGCGCAAGTCGGCACACGGAACGCACATTACACGGACACGGAACGCATGTTGCACGGACACGGAACGCACGGTACACGGTGCGCGCACGTTACACGTTTGGTTCATATACACGATACGATCCATGCACGATACTAACGCTGCCAGTTTATTCGGTTAACTTGGTTTTCGTGCATTGACTTCTTTACGCGTCATTTAAAGGAGAAAGCTAAATGATCACTCATTATTGGGAGACAGACAAAACAACCATCCACTGATGATTTTACAAGACGTATAAAAAATCAATGAGTGTGGTTAGAGCGTCAGTTTTACTTTCTCTCTCTCTCTCTCCCCCCCCCCCACCCCCTCTCCCTCTCTCTGTCATAGATGTAAACATATAAATCACAATACACCACTACAGCATAGTTATAATACTGCTGTAATCAATTGATTAGGTAGAAAATACTTAAAAAATAGGATTTCAAATTAAAAAGTCAGTTGTATTGAAATCATTCAGTATTGTATTGAAAACGAGGACACTTTACGTAATCATAACAACAAAGTTGATAAACTACAGGCTAGATTCACGCGTATATAGCACCTTGGAAGATAGAATTTTCAATATT
>CM037777.1:64605401-64655401 GCA_021229015.1 Solen grandis
CCAGATCATGCTAAATAATGATACTGGATCAGACTACCAGTCAGTACACAGTCACATCAAAAGAGAATGATTGTATGATCATTCTGTACTTGTTATTGTTCGCTGTTGTTGTTGTTGGAGTTGACAGTGACATATTTGACCTTTTACCTCTTGAGTACTCATGTACAAATTAATGAATTGATGAATATTAATTAACTGAACTTAAAATGGCATACGAAATCATGAATATTTCTTTGCCATACGGACTGTGTAGTAACTGAGCTACAATATTGTATGAGCAAACAGTACTCGATGAGACCATGTCCAACTGACAGTATTAATTTCAGTTATTTGGAGACTTTGGTTACACAAGACAGATATTGTGCTGCCTAGCTGTGTGTGTGATATATATCACGTCATAGACAGGTGGCATGATACCACAACCAAGTCACATTATCCTGACATTAGGCAAATGAATTCTGGAACTACCTTTATATGCTGAGTGCCAAGCAAAGGGAGCTATATCAGTACTATTCTATACAACTTTGGTATGTCAGTGGTCGATCTAACAACCTCCCGATCCAAGGGTGAACGCTTTAAAAACTCGGCAACAGGGAATGGTTACAATGAGAGTTGATCAAACATGGTTCAAACAAATTTTCTGAAGCAATTAAAAATTAAGGACTTGCATAAACCGCAACTTATGCTTTAAATTTTAAGGCATGAATGGGATAAACCTCAATTTTTGAAAACTTGATATTATCTTTTTTTTATGATTAATATTGTAATTTCAAATTCAAGGGTCTTTCAAGACCTTTAAATTAATTTAAAGTTTATTTTAAGGGTTTATAAGGCAAAATGTGACTTTCAAGGGTTTTCAAGACAGACATCAAATTCAAGAGTTTTTCAAGACCTGTGCAAACCATGTCACATAGTGGTGCAGGACTAAGTGATAGTAAAAGTCAGATGATTTATGTAATTAGAAGCTAGCACAATAGCTTCTTAGATACCAGAAAGAGAACTTAGGAAATAAAACAAATTTAAATGCCGTTTTCATGGTGGTAACTTTCATTATGTTTGTTGAATGTGACAGTTTAAAACCAATATAGGAAGTACCATCAAACAGTTTAAATACAATCACACTAGTAGTTCTCTTGCAGAAATGAGAAATGCCTCTTGCTTCCCAAACTACATAAACTATTACAACTTCCCTTGGAGAGGTTTTATTGATTGTGCCCAGCCGCAAAATTCTGACAGTTCATATTTCACGATATGTGCTTCAGACATGTATTACATGACCAGAATGCACCTTACTATGCAATGCATGCATTTGGCCTCATTATGAAGTTGCAGTTCCTTTTTCCATTTTTTTTTTTTTGGTCTGTAGGAGCAAATACTGCTTGAAAAAGAAAACATTTTCATTGCTAGAGAGTAAGGCAGAACCAGCCGAGCTGCTGAAACTAAAGGCGAGATATCAGAAATATGGATCCAGGACCTTCAACCTTTCTGAAATGGACTTGTCCTTTCTTCTTTTTGGACAATACCATTAGTCACTTATGAGGGTGATTGCAGAAAATTTATAGACTGAATAACAAACTGTGCAGACCATGATCAGACTGCAAGGATATGCAGGCTGCTCTTGGTCTACACTGGTAGCAAAGGCAGTCAGCAGTGCCCACAGCATTGAAGGTGTTATGTATGTTTTCAGCTATTTTGGAAGTACTTTTCAGCTATTTTGGAAGTACCAGTATTCATTAAAATGAGAAAAATGACAACCAATCAAGCCCTATATGAATGGGGATTGAACCCAAAACAGGATGGTTGGAAAGTGAAGTGAGCTAACACTAAGCTGGGACCTTGGTGATTTACCTGTATTTTACTTGGTTATGTACTATAAAATAAATATTTCAGTTGACATTATATTTCGCTGATTATGTTCATGGGCACATATAAATTCCAGGATCAATGTTCTAGTAAATATGAAATATATGAAATATATGAAATGAATGAAATGAATGATTTTTTTAGAGGTTACCATGACATTCAATGGATAAAACCCTTCACGAAATCAACAAAAACAAGTAACTGGTGTTGCATGCAACACATGAGTCTCCTACTGGTGAGGTGCATAATTTTTCTGTTGCCATAGCAACCAGAATTTTGGTCCAAGAAAAAAAACAACAAAGTGACGTGCAGAATCTCCATACTGCCATCTATTCATATACCAATTTTCATAATATTATCTTAAATGGTTTTTAAGTTATCGATCCAGATTTCCGGACATCCGGACGGACAGAAAGAGGGTAAACCTATAGTCCCCTCCGGTGTAAGCACTGATAGGGGACTAACTAGTTGTTGCCCATCAAAATTAATGTTTTCACAGAATCAAGAAAGTACAATAGGACTTAATAACTTATGTTTATGTTTACAGGATTGTCACTGTCACTTGTTCTAAGAGAAAGGCTATTTCCATATTTTATTTTTATAGCATGTATCAATAATTTAAAGACCCCCCCCCCCCCCCCACCAAAAAAAAAAAACCTCAAAGAAGTACCTAAAAGTATATGTGAAAAATTCAAAGGTACAAAAACCATTCTAATCTTGTTCAAAGTTAAAAATGCTCAATGACCCTATCTCTAGTTTTGACTCCAGGGATATTAATTGATTATATTCTATTATTAGGCACATTATAAATTATAATTGCACAATTGGTTTCTAGTTATACCTGGCATTTTCCACAGACTGGTCCATTATTGATTTCTGCTGATAGAACTGGTTACAACATCTCCAATCAAGATATAACATCTTATGACAAGAATCCTACAACCAGTCTAGAACATTAGAATGGTTCCTTGTCAGTGCATGAAATCTGTCATAAGCAATGAGTCAGGCATCTCAGTGGGGCATCAATTTATATTTGTGTCACTCAATCAAGGTATTAACCTGATACTTAAATTTGTCATGAATACAATATACAAACCAGTAATGGATTTTTCATTCATTTTCTACTAATTAAGTTAATGCAGCCATTTTTCAAACTTCATTCAACTTGAGTATTACAATCACAGGTTGATATGTGTAATACTTAATTAATCCCCAAAATCACTCAAACCCTGACCAGTACAAAGAATAAGTAATGCACATCTCTCTGATTTAACCATACTGTTATCAATTTTATGAAAGTGAATGTCACATGGAGACTAAAGTGATTTTTTTTTTTTTTTTTTACAACCTGTGGCTTTCTTATTGGGAAAATCAGCTTTAAAAATAAAAAAAATCATAAGATAATAGAAAAAAATTCAATTAACAAAATTATTATCTAATTATAGTAGGTATATGTCATGGAATGTTTCAAATCAACATTAACACAAATTTCAGTGGGTTACACAAAAGGGGCCATAATTTGCATTTAACTTCTTCAAGTGTTATGTGACATGTTTGTTTAATGCACCCTAAATACTATACTAAAGTATTCAATCAATAAGCATACCTGATTACTAAGATACATGCAATTTGCATGCAAAACTTTGACCCAAAAATTTTGAGATATCTGAACAAAACTTAGGATGATGGGGAAAAAAAGATAAATCTCTACAGGGAAATTGTTAGTCATGTGGTACATATATGTACTTCAAACAATGTTTTGTAAACAACAAACGACAGGGCAGTGACCTCATACACGTCCATGTTACCCACTGTAATTATCTCCAGCACATATTTGTTAATTAGATTGTCAAACAAGTGTATGACAGGTGTCAATATGACGTGTGGACTGTGATGGATGTGGGGACCCATTGCTTATATCTCTACACCGAAGACCATTCATAAACTACGGACACCATGGTGTTCTCGAAAATACCTAAGTACAACATCAGGCCCTAAGATGACAATTCCATATTAAAACTAATGGGCAAAGTTTGAGCCTGTGTATAAAAATCATACTTAAGTACTACATGTACCGGTATTCTTAGTTTTTTAAGAATGTGGGGCTAGGTTACTGCTTTCCCTTGTTGTTAAGTGTGATCTCATGTGCGGATCCAGAGAGAGGTACCTGAGTTTTGGCTTTTATGCTGAAAATATGCATAAAAGTGGGGAGAAAAGGGGCATGCCCCCCCCCCCCCCCCCTTCATCTGGGATTTGGTTATAATGTTTAAAATCTAGCCATATCCAGTATAGAGTGATTTGAGATCAATTCACTGTCTGAAACCCCCCCACCCCCACACACACACTGAGATTTTCAGATGTGAGTCTGACCATTTTGAACTTGATGTCAATTTAAATCAATCAGTTTACAAGTAATAATTAAATACTTTTTCAAAAATCTGACCTTTCCTCTTCAGATTTTATCATCCAAACCATAATTATAATGTTTTCAGTTTTGTAGACACAAATATTAAATTATTTTCTACTAACTTTTCCCATCAGTATATCCATCTTTTCTGTTTGTGAAACATCACAAGGACAACAGAAAGCCGAGCCATAAATTTCCAATCAGATCCAGTCTGTCTGGAACTGGTATTTGCCCATCTTGGACAATCTTCAGAAGAAAAAGCCAACATTTCTAAAGGGATCCGGCACCCCCTGGTTATCAAATCATCAAGCCTTATAAACAGTGTTTATTGAAGGTATCTCGTTTTGTAATTGGCAAGCTCTTTTTTCGAATTCACTGATTTCAATTCTAATTCTCTCGAGAAATCTCACTTTTAACAACAAGAGTAACAGGAAACAGATCTTGAGGCTATGCCTGTAAATAAGGCTGATTAGATTGTATTGAAGATATTTGAACAGTATCTTTATTTTCTTTAAAACAGAATAATCCAAGTATATAATTATATATGTAAATACATTTCTTTTTCTTTAACACTATTCTTCGTTTGTTAGAATATTTGGTTTGTATGGAATTTCAGTCTTTCCCCAAATATAAAATGAATAAAAAACTAGAACTATCACTGAAGGTGATTCATACCCCCACCCCCATCTTTGACACAGGATGTATTCACATGACACATAAAACGAATGTTCACACATAGGATTTGGGCTTATAAGCATACCAAAAAAAAATATTATCACTAAAGGTGATTAATACCCACACCGAAAGTCTGTCATGTGTAGGAATACAGTTTCAAAAGTTTGCGTGAGTGTAAGACTACATGTATGTAAGGTTTAAAGTTAGTGTGAGCAATGGTTCAAAAGTTTTGGACAATGCTAAAAAGTTTTGAAAGACAGACAGATAGACAGAGAGACACACATACAGACACACAGAAGAAAACAATTTGCCCCCCAGATCTGTAGCTGAGGAGAATAAAAATGCAGTCTAATTATGGTTCACATCCATATTTATTGTTTGCAAAAACCTGTCTTTAAGAATTTACATTGTGGTTTTCTTATGCACTGCACTTCCTCTCATCAAGATCAATCTACATATGAAGTTTCATCAACCTAGCTACTTTAGTATTGGAGTTATGCTCCGGACAAAATCAAAAGATTAAAAATGACAAAGGGCAATAACTCCTTTCAAAATACATGCAGAGTTATGGATCTTAGGCACTGCACTTCCTCTCATGAAGGTCTATCTACATATGAAGTTTGATCAACATAAGTACGGTAGTTTTGGAGAAATGCTCCGGACAAAATCAAAAGACAAAAATTAACAAAGGGGAATAACTCCTTTAAAAAGCATGTAGAGTTATGGTTCTTATGCACTGCACTTCCTCTCATCAAGATCAATCTACATATGAAGTTTCATCAACCTAGCTACTTTAGTATTGGAGTTATGCTCCGGACAAAATCAAAAGATTAAAAATGACAAAGGGCAATAACTCATTTCAAAATACATGCAGAGTTATGGTTCTTATGCACTGCACTTCCTCTCATCAAGGTCTATCTACCTATGAAGTTTCATCAACATAGGTACAGTAGTTTTGGAGAAATGCTCCGGACAAATATTTGTAGACCAACCGCCGGACCGACGGACCGACAGGGTGACTCCTATATACCCCCCCAAATTTCATTTGTGGGGGTATAAAAACAACTTGTAAACTGGTTGAAATTCATTTTTACAACAATTTTACATGCAGGTTGAAATTCATTTTTTCAGATGAAAAATTGCCATTTGAGTCTAGACAGGTAGCCAATTAAGTGTTCTTCTCAATACTGGTATCAATATGTTTAATGCTACCATAAAAACTAGATGTTGACAACTTAACAGAACGTGTGCATGAATTTTTATTCTTAAAATGGAAAACTACTGCTATCAGTTCTGATTGACAAAGGAATTCATATTAAGTTAGAATAGCAACCAAGTCTGTCAAAGGATCAACAGGTAATTATAGCAGCTCATAATCTGACACACAATTCTTTAATTTAACAAGAAACTGGTGTTGCATGAGTCCCCTACCAGTGAAGTGCATAATTTTTCCGTTACCACAGCAACCAGAATTTTGGTCCAAGGAAAGAGAAAAGAAAAAAAGTGACATGCAGAATCTCCATACTGCCATCTATTCATATACCAAGTTTCATAATATTACCTTAAACAGTTGTTAAGTTATCGCAGGATCCAGATTTCCGGACATTCGGATGGACAGAGGGACAGACTGACGGATGGACAGGCGTAGGGCAAACCTAAAGTGCCCTCCAGTGTAAACACCGGTGGGGAACTAATCAAAGCGCACAATGCGCTGAGAGACGGCGACGGGATTAACATTCTAAACCCAGTATTTCTGAAGTTAATGAAGCAGTCACATGATGACCAAAAACTCCACCCGCTGTTGCTACAGAGGTTCTGTTTGTAACTTAATAATCTGGAGTAAAGGTTGTGAACCTTTCATTCATAAAAAGCCGCATACCTAAGTAGGTCATTCTCTTTCTCTAGTACTTGCGAATTCTATCTGTTGTTTTATACGTGTAGAAATTGACCAGGTATTTGATTAAGTTAAGAAATGCCCTGGGAGGAACCTAACTCGCTATCATGCAAAATAATTTGTGGACGACTTTATGTCAATTACATACATTGGGAGCACTATTTTTTCTTTTTTACAGGAGTAGATCTTCATGTACGTAAGATGGGTTGCTGTTCTGGTTAAGAAATGTCACGGATATTTTTTCACGCTTAAAATCGATGCTTCCAGTGCAAAATCATGGCAAAAGAAAACATGTTAACAAATAATAACACACTAAAAGCGGTTACGGTTATGATTTAAACGTCTGTGTAACATATTCCACTCGTATTCGTTAGTGCAGAATCACGTTGCATGGATCCACACTAAGCGCAGAGAGGTACAGTTTAACTTGTTGTGGAAAATATGCAAATTAGCAAGGCCTAGTTTCGTTTTTCAGCATAAGACGGCTATCGCCGTCTAAAAACTCTACCTCTTTCCTGACCACCTTCCATCATTTATTGATTTTTCTAAGTCTAAGGGCTGTATTTTCATTAAAATATGCAAAGGTAGTTGACCTTTGAATTCATCTAGTAGGCCTTCATATATCATAAACTCAGTATCTCAAAGTAAATACAAGAATTATCATCATTAAGATGATGAATACCCCAAGATACTGCATTGTCTAAGTTAATGTTACCATGTCAGACAATCTGGAGAAATATAACAAAAAGCCATAATTCATTCAATATCAAGCAAATCATGATGTGCCAACAATATGTACAACTACTATGGCTTGGTACTTATCAGTCTTGTCAGGTTTCATTAAAATCTGATGAAAGGAAACCTGAAAAAAGGGTGGACAAATCTCAACTACAGACGGACCTACCAACAGATCGAGGGATGTGACTCAATATAGCCCCCATATAGTTTGTATCTGGGGGAATAACAAAAAAATATAGCTAGGAAAACCTGTAATTCTGAAGAAAAAAAATGAAGATAGCACTATAATTATACTCTAGCTGCTTTAAGTGGCAGAATCATAAAAATGGCCTTATTCAGCAATAAAGAATTAAGATCAAATTCACCAGCATCAGACAGTCAAAACATACCAAGAGGACTCATCTTAATGAGGCTGGTCTATAGAATGTTATATTGATCTGCCAGCCTGCAGCACGCTCCGGTGGTTTGATACTAAGTCCAAGGCCTATAGCACAGGCAGTAAGAAGTACTTTGTCAATAGCTCCTACAATTTCAAGACAAAACAGCCCCAATTTTTCTCTTATTTCCTGTAAAATTCAAATTCCCACAGGACGCTCTCAATCTGACTGAAATAGTGTTCTAGATGTGACGCATGTTGCGATAACAATGGAAATACTGCTACCACATACGTTTATCTTTTTTTATTTCCCTTCAATGAATGCAACATTTTGATGGATAATCTGTAGTTGATCTGAAGCCTGCTTCCTTCTATTGTCAAGAAAAACAAGAACTATCACCATAGGTGATTAAAACCCCCAGCATTGAACCTTGTGTTTATGAAATATGAGAAAAGTATGGATGGGACGTAATGGGAAAGGACAGGACAGAGATGAATGTGGTTCCTATATATTCCTATATATGATCCAGCACCTCTGACTTGGAATTTCTTGGATTTTTCTATCAGGCAGGGGTTTACTTAAGCAGTCACCAGCTTGCCCACGCCAGATTAAAATTACAGCGGGCTTGTGATTTCAAAGAAATCAAAGAAGACAGTCTGACTGGCAAGTTAATTTTCGTAAATGATTTCAATTTTGACCGATGAAAGCTTTTGTTATTGTTGGGACACAATGTCCGATGAAAATTTCATTTTCAAAAATTGCATTCACTTTCTTCCGAAGACAAACTTTGTTGCTATATTTTAGTGACTATGTAATGATCAGTGGCTGTCTGAGAAGGCCGAGCAGTAACAATTTCGAATTGGTTCCACCCAAATACTAATTAATCTTTAGTAATGAAAACTATATGGATAACTCTCTTTTCATTGGTCAATAATCAACAACATGTCAGCTGATACATTCATGAAAAGTTGTATTTTCCTTTTTTCGCTTTTCATTATCAATTTACAAGGTCACACGTGTTTTAATTTATTATCATTTCAATATTCTTATAATTTTAATATGATTAAATCTAGATTCTGTTGACAATTGTTTTTTTTTAATATATATTCTGAGAGTGTTATGCCAGGTCGAAACTAGCGACTAAGCTCTTGTTGATAGAAATTTTGTCAGTTCTTGGAAAGAAGGAAGACCTTGGCTAGCATTTAATTATGAAACAAAAGTTATGAAAATATGTCATGCATACAGTTTTATGGGGAAAACCCACACACAAAAAAAATTAAATTTATTATCAGGTGAAGCAACATAAGAAACAGTGCTGTTGTGGATCATGAAAAGAGTAATCTCATCAAGATATATGCAATAGATTGGCTGCTAAATCTAAAATGTTTGACAATCTATTATATAAAGTGATAAATCAATGTAAAATGATTGCATTAAAGTAATTGAAATCATGATATCAAAAAGTTCTCACCAAAAAGTTTTTGCATAGTCTGTTTAAACTGCGAGCAATATTTTCTACATTATATCAGGGATGAATTCTTACACAATGTGTTTGATTCATATTAACTATAACTCATCTTAATATTACACATATTTTGTTTTAAACATTAACAGATGAGGCAACCTGTTTTCACTGGGGGCAAGTAGATGTTCAAAATAACTAATCCCCCGGGCAAGTGAAAGTCAAATCCTTAAGTAAACCCCTGTGAGTCAGGTTACCTTCCCTTGACACCAGAGACATAGGCAGTATACAGGGGATACAGGTGCAATACCCTGGTTCGTTCTGAATAAAACCCTTGTTTCCTTAACAAGCAAACAGAAGAGACTTGACTTGACTATTTGAGTTTACCGTCGCTTCGACAGTATTTCAGTCATATAGCGACGTCCAGCTAATTACAGGTGGAGGAGACCCCAAATAGCAAACAGAAGAGACCTTGATCAGACAGTCCCAGCATTAAAATACATCTATATGAAGTAATGGGTTGATAAAACTGCTGACTGAACAAATATCTGCTGACTCAACAAACATGGTTGATATTGGTAAGACATCAGGTCAGCATGTTTCTGCAGATTCAATCAAAATCCAATCAACGGCAGTCCCCTGCGACATGTAATCACATGACATGATCTTTGCCTGGTGTTGAGCCAATGACCCTAGATTCACCTTGATTCCGACACAAGATTTCAACCCTGGGATTCACTGCCCCTGGGGACAGGAGGTATCTGCCAATATAGTGGACAAACTCTACAAACTTAATAAAAAGAGAGGTGCTAATTAAGAAAATGATCTTTGCAACCAGTAAAAATCCAGATAAGCCTGAAGTAGTTTGTATCCAGATTTTTATATATTCATCTTTACCTATTTTCCAATTAGGATCATGAATATTCATGTACGAATTTATGACTTGATGAATATCATTTAACTGTATTTTAAATTGTTTATTAAAAAACAGATTTCTTCTTTGCAATACAGACTGTAGAACCTGTGCTACAAAATTGTACCCTGATCAAACAGCTCTTGAAAGAGGCTATCTGATCTGGGTCTGCACTGTTTGCTGATGCATAATAATGTGTCTGTATCAGTTAAAGGATTTATTCGAGAAAAGATTAAATGAACGAGTATCTCCAGTAGATGTGGATTAATAAACTGAATTAGTGTATTTGTATGTTTAAGGGTTAAGTTTACACTAAATTTGCTGTGTAAGAACAAAAGCCATCTTGCTTATTAAGTTCATTATATTGATTTGGATACCCCTACATTTCTTTCCTTAAGGTAATCCATCCACCATTAAATTATAATCATGATCCTTCAAATACTTAAAAAAAAGTTCAGTGCAGATGAAAGCCTCCATTGACTTGGGGTTATAGGCTCTTTTCCTCTAAACCCATAAAGGCTAATTCCCATAATCACCTGATGGACCATGATCACAATTTAATGATGGATGGATTACCTTAAAAGATTTCAAAGGAGAACTATACAACAGCATATATCACACAAGTATGCAAACTAGAAGTTGGAACTCAGAAAACAAACTAACAGATCACACAATAGTGACAGAGGAAGGTCATTTTATTTTTTTTTTGCAGCATTATCACAGAGAATGCTGGACAGAAATAAGCAAACAATGGCAGGAAATGTGTCGTAAGCAGCCTGCAATGTCTGAATTATTGATGCTTTCTTCCAGCTATGAAACAGATTATGGTATACACTGAAGATGGGACTACCGTAGATACTAGATACTGGAAACTGTATACTGGTCCGGTATGGTGGAGAATGATTCAATCATACTAGACATGTTCGTTTGCATCATTTGGTAGAATTACTTTACTTTAACCTTATTTGTTTTACGTCAGATTGGGTAAAAATTTCATACAATTAACTTAAACTAATCCCTCCCAATGGTTTCTGGGATGGACCAGTTCTTTGAACCTAGGAAGGTCATGAAGAATCTTTACCCTCAATGGGATTTGAACTCACAATTTTAGGAACTGCAGTTGAAAATATTACCACAGGAGAGGGTTTTCCGTTGTACACCCTATCAACAGAAATTGTCATTTTGATTGACATTGTCTAGAAACCTACTTTATACGGAAGATATGGTAATGTTGATATCACTACAATATTCTGCCCTGTACAAATAGATGATATCACAATCAAATCATCTCAACACCTCTACTCTTAATAGCACATACCCTTGCTAAAACTGGAAGTAACCAGTACTTCTGTAACCATGAATGTCACAGCCTGGCTAAATATGTACACCCTCTTTTGCTATATCCAAATACATTAATAGATCTTTACATAATTATATCTCAGCTTTTCAATTTTTACATATTTTCAATGAGGTATTTTCGGAAGACATGACTATCTAGAGATTTTGTCAAGCTTTTTGAGATTAGTCTTGTGTTATGTACAATGATCATTAGCCTTTAAACCAAGGGAGACTTTTGATTTATAAATAGCTGAGACGAGACATAGGGATTCCGTGGTTCATACTAATTTTCTGAAACAAAATTAAAAGGTTTTTCAGGGTTTTTTTCAGAGCCTTAAAATAAAAAAAATTAAGGACTTGCATAAACTACATCTTATACCTC
Organism: Solen grandis; assembly: GCA_021229015.1. NCBI lineage: Eukaryota > Metazoa > Mollusca > Bivalvia > Adapedonta > Solenidae > Solen > Solen grandis. The sequence goes on from CM037777.1 coordinate 64,617,451, forward strand.
ATTTTTTTTAACAACTTAATAAACACTTTTTTAATGATCAATATTGTAATATCAAATTCAAGGGTTTTCAAAGACCTTTCAGTTAATTTTAAAGCTTTTTCGAGGGTTTATATGGCAAAATGTGAATTTCAAGGGTTTTTCAAGACCTATGTGTATGGATCCTATGCAGCCTCAACCCTATTTCACTTCACTTGTATGGTAGAGTATAATAACCTCTCCACAGCCACACCCAACCTTGACGTGACTGCAGCTTGTCACTTACCTGGAACCTCATAAGGTCCTTATCGTAAATCTTCCGGAGGGGGACCTTGTTGGGGGCCATGAAGTGGGCCAGTTTGGCCAGGTACACGCCGTTCCTGAGGGCCTCTTCCAGCTCCGTAGTGGGTGGTAGCTCCTCGTTGATGCACGCCTGGATCCATCTGGAACATATGCACAATTATGGTCAGAATCAGTAGAATATCTAAGCTCTAGGCCTTGTGGTTTCAGAGAGGAAGATTTTTTAAGATTTCACTTTTAAAATCTATTTTTAGCTCTTTGGACCTAATTATGTAACAGACCAGAACCATTTGAACAATTTTTAAAGTGGATCACCTTAGGAACATCCTTGCAAAGTTTGATCACTTTTCCCATCAGTAGTTTCAGAGAAGAAGATTTTTAAGTAAATTGATGACAACTGACGTTGGACAAAGTCCCAAAAGCTCACCTTGGCACTTCCTGATTGTTGTTTATGGACATATATGTAAAAAAAACCCAGTAGTTTGCTCAAATATCGTAATATAGAACAATTATGGAGATTTAGCAATCAAGTAACAAGCTATTGGGATTAAGCAATCAAGTAACAAGTTATTGGGATTTAGCAATCAAGTAACAAGCTAATACTTAACTAATACTAAAGGTGATGCATGATTCAAATGACTGTGTCTCAACTTTTATAAATCCTGACCACACAAAGAAAGGCAGTAGGGATGCAGCAGGACACAACAAATTATTCCAATACCACCCTATATGCTAACTTAAACAAAGTGCTGAAACTGCTGGAAGACGCAAAACATTAGAAAACAGAAAATTATAAAACCTGTATTTAATCTTAAAAAAAGGAAAGGAAATAAAGTAGACCTAACATGACAGATGCTGCTTGTTTTACATGTTCTAGTGAAGTACCAAATGCATGTTGAGATACTGTCTTTTACTCATGAAATTATGAAAAAGTTTTTCTGTCTTAACCGACAAGTTTCAGTATGAACTATTTTTAACCTCACACAACAATGTTAGAAATTCTACACCAAGACTTCAGTAAATGATTTCAGTTCTGTTCTTAAAGCTTGCTTCACGTATGCATTTTGCAGTCTAAAAACTAATTCGTTTTCAAGTAAAGCAGTCATTACAGTAGGAAATGCATGCAAGATTACCATACATATCTGATAAACAATGCCAATAATTGCTGGTTTTGGCACTGCATTCTCTAGGATTAAATTTTTCATATGATTATAAAAGAAAACCTGAGCAAGCAAACTACACCATTCTAGAACCAATATTTTGAAAATCTCAATCACTTGCCGCATTTGTCATAAACAAAGTAAGTATCTATAATATCTAATGTGATATCATATAATCAAATTTGAGATAACCATACCAGAAAATGATTCAAATATACCTCCACAATTCATGCAAATTGTTGTTAATACTGATATTCAGTGGGAACATAAATTTCAATAAGTTGAGATTACCTCGAGTGATTTTGCACGAGAAGAGATCCCCATTATGTATCAGGAACTGATAGAGCTTTCAAAGGGATACAAACACTTAAGGGTGATAAGCATCCCAGTGTTCCCCCCATTGTCTTGATGTAATGTGAGGGTAGGACAGGACATGATGTGTAAACCATGATTCCTGTATAGCCCCCCACTCCAGTGAAGTAATGTGATGTCATGTGAGTGTAGGAAAGGACATGATGTGTAAACCATGATTCCTGTATAGCCCCCCACTCCAGTGAAGTAATGTGATGTCATGTGAGTGTAGGAAAGGACATGATGTGTAAACCATGATTCCTGTATAGCCCCCCACTCCAGTGAAGTAATGTGATGTCATGTGCTTTTAGTATTCTCCCGGGGGTTTTGAAATTTTCACAGGGAGATTTGGGGTCCAGCCAGGGAGATTTTACGACATATATCAAAGAGACGTTATTAATGAAAAAAAAAAATAAAGAAAAATACACATTTGATTACCCTTCATTAAATTCATTAACAGTTTATATTATATACTGTGTATTGCATTAATGAAAATACCTTTAAAAATTAAAAAAAAAAAATTTATTTTAAATAGAAACTTAACTTTCCACAAGCACCGTTTCACATTAAATGAACCTTGTAACAGATCAGAGATCATGCCATTTACATCAAACACATTTAAATTGATACAGTATCTTTGATTTATGGAATGATTTCTGATCATATGGTTTTAATTAATGGGGATGAATAAAGATAAAGAGTCAGATCATATTTAATAATATTTTCACCTTCTGTCTGTTTTTTTCTTCTTTTTTTTTCTAAATTAAATTGCTTTTAGCCAAAATATTATTTAGCTGAAAATATTTATCGTGTACGGTATGGTGATATGAAGTGGTTATCCAACTCTTCCGATCAGCACATCTCATTATAGTAAATTATTCAGCAGACGATATCCGTTGTTAATCAAATCAGCGTCGGTGTGAAAATTGCACTTCATTTGCTATTTACCGCTAGCTGAGGTGTACTTTATATGATGTGTCCATATGACGAGTTTTGTTAAGATTTAAATAATTGGTAAACAGCTGGTCTAATTATCATTTATTGTTTACACTTCCGGTAAGTAAGGATTAGCTATTCTCCGGGACCTTTTTATCCCTGGTAAGATATACTAAAGCAATCATTTACGTCTTTATTACGATGTACCAAATGCATTCTAACCTTACTCATTCTAGCTTTAGTATTGCCTTGATAGCTGCTAATGACCCAACGATAATTGTTTCAACTGATAGACTGGCGAATCTGCTACCTGTCTGAATCACGTAATTTGATTGGATAGGGACAATCACACATTGCCTGTGGCTGTGTACAGCACACTGGTCAGAATTGATACTAATACATGTTCTTACGTAAGCTTCCTGATGCTGTATCATAGTTTGGTAATAGAATGGATTATACTGAGTTCAAAGGGAAACCTGTTTGATTTAAGTCAGACCGGGAGATTTTCACCTCCCGGCGGGAGATCGGGAGACAAGTCGAAATCCCGGGAGATTTAATCTCCCGCCGGGAGATATGGCATGTATGCATGTGAGTGTAGGAAAGGACATGATGTGTAAACCATGATTCCTGTATAGCCCCCCACTCCAGTGAAGTAATGTGATGTCATGTGAGTGTAGGAAAGGACATGATGTGTAAACCATGATTCCTGTATAGCCCCCAATGTGATGTGTTGTAAACCATGATTCCTGTATAGCCCCCCACTCCAGTGAAGTAATGTGATGTCATGTGAGTGTAGGACAGGACATGATGTGTAAACCATGATTCCTGTATAGCCCCCACTCCAGTGAAGCAGCAGTACAAGGAGTAATGACACCAAAACTTTCAATTCATTGTTTTCCTCAGCTTCAATTTATTCATTTTTGCAAATATTGTGACCCTTTGTACCAAATGAAATTAAATTCTGACCATTTGTTTCAATGAAGATGATTTTTGATACTTTCTATATGGAGCATGACTACAAGGAAACTGACCAACCAGTAGGGGCCTTATTTTTTTCAGGGGATCAACTTCATATTAGCAATTATGGTAAATATGAGGTGACCAGTTGTGCCAAAGGAAATTAAATCCTGACTATTGGTTACAGAGGGGATGATCTAAAAAACAAAAAACTTTTAAATAAAACTGTGTTGGTTGCCATGGCAACCAAAGTTCTACATGGATCAAGTTTATTTTAGCAACTTTTGTGGAGGTCCACCCAAGGATTATTCATGCCAAGTTTAATCATTTTCGTACAACTTAAAAAGCAACACTTACACCATCCACTCATTTTGAAATATGAATTGTGAATCCTAGAAGTGACACTTAGAGCTCATTGTGATAGGGCTCTGCCAAATTGTGAATCATTTCCTTTATTCAAATACGGATATAAGATCCTGTTGTAACACCACCAATGTACTTAGCTTTTGTGTAGGCTATACAGCGGTCAGTGGCCTTGATCTAACAAATACAGTATATGTGATGCATAGGAAAATATATTAAAGACTAAATATAATTCAATATTTAAGTGGCAGGTACCAAAATAAAATCAGTTTCTTTTTTCATATTCTAGTGGTCATTTCAAAATCAAATATACTTAAATGGTCATTTCAAAATTAAATATACACAAATGGTCATTTCACAATTATATTCTCAAATGGTCATTTCACAATTATATACTCAAATGGTCGCTTCAAATTAGTTCAAATTATATACTCAAATGGTCATTTCAAATTAGTTCAAATTATATACTTAAATGGTCATTTCATGTTATGTATAGCTAAATTCTATAGCATAAAAGAGAACTGCAATTTCGTGGTAATTTACATGACTGTGAATCCAAAAGGCAATGGGTTCAAGCCCTATTGAGGGCAAAGATTTTTAATAGCCTTTTGCGGTAAAAAGTACTGGTCCAACCCAGAAAAGGTCAGGAGAGATTTGTATGAGTTGGCATAGAATAATTAAGGATTTTTGTTGTTGTTTTTAATGTAGCAGGACTCATGACCTAAGCTAATTTATAGCAGAATTGCAGTAGCTAACAAACCAGGGTGTATTACAATGAAGGTTACTTATATAATGATTATTTAATAGTTCATTTCCAGGTTCGACTTGGGGAAAGGGAATCTAACACAACAGAATACAAAATGAGCTGTGTTAATCCACTGGCCCTCTTGTTACAAGGGCCATGTTCTCACTGTGTTCAACAACCAGTAACAGGATGTCAACATTGACCCTACAGCACTGCCTGGCTATATTGCACGTCTGCTCAATGCTGGGCATTTTGTATTTGGTTTGTTAATTGACTATGCAGGCAGATCTGAAGATTTGAATCCTTTTGGTTGTAATTTCAGCAGTTTTTTGTTATTAAAAATAATTTTGGTTGGAATTGTAGTATGATAAAAATGATGGAATATCTCATGTCAGAAATAAAAAGTGAATACATAATATATCAATTCAGAAATGAAATAATTAAATGTGGGGAATTGCAGACAAAATGTAGCTTATCGGAACTAATTATGTAATTTTGCTTTTCATCTCCATTGCCTCGCATCTCCCTAGTGGCCATATCCCTTGATTGTACTGAGATTATGATATGACCTTTCATAAATGATATTTCAGAAATATTCAGTGTGAAATAGACCTATTAACATTTCTGCAGAAACTTTTTAAAGCTATTTGATCAGCTTATACCAAACAATGTACACATACAAACAGCAGTTTTTCTATTTGTCATTTATTTGATATTTTCTCTCATGTTCTGTAACTGTCAAACAGTCTTAAATCTTTTCTCATGTACCAGTTTGAAATTAAAAAGAACTCATAAATATTTCTAAAACAAAGGCAAAACAATTCATTTGTCAATAACAAGTAAAACTTGATTGCATTTGAAAAAAAAATCTCTTCCTCCTTTCCTTTTTTTTCTTTTTTTTTCTTTTTCTAGTGTATACCTCTCTCTGTTTCTTTGAGTGTACAACTCACTCTCTTTCTCTCTCTCTCTCTATCTCTATCTGTGAATACCTATATATTCCTTTATCTCACTGTCTCTTTAACACATGCTATTCCTCAGAGCTATATTTATATATATAAGGCTTCCAGAGTCTCCCCATGCTATGAACAAACTGATCCATACAAAGCAGTGAATGTATAGACCATAATTATCAATATCATATCAACATCATTTCCAGCATTACCATATCCTGTCAGTACTTTGTTTCACCAGACTACTGTAGCCACTCAGTTTCTGTATATTAATAGTCCTCTTGCAGATCCCCATTATGTAGTCTACATGCAGACTGCTCCACCAGCAAGGCTATCTTTGTTTTTATATGAATAATGTCAACCATTAGTGCACGCAATTTCCATACATTTTGATGGTGCCAATATAAGTATTTAACAAGCAAATGAAAGCTATTTTTTTAGAGGCATAGTTACCATCTAAAAGCATGTAAATGTCAGAGCACTGCCACTTCTATATATTTGCATGTCTATTGTTTTGAAACAGCTAAGTGACAATCTCCCTTTCAAATCATAATAATTTGGGGGCAATACCAGCACTTGATGACCCAAGTTACCAATGACCGGTCACTTGGAGTGGTTTTCCAGCTATCCTCATATTGTGTGATGTGACAGTTACAGCCCTGGCCACTGGTCAATCTGTCACTGACCGATGACACTAAAACATCTGACACTGTCAACATCCCGGGTAGAGGGCGTGTCATATGTCCTACATCGTGACCTTACAGCTTATGTTGAAACGCTTCAATGATTTTAGTAAGAAGTTATATATAGTTATAAAATACTTGCTTGCTTTTTTTCTATAAGACTATATTTTCTTTTACACAAAGACACACATGTATACAAGAAACTACATTTCATCAAGCCATAAACTTGTACATGAATATTCATGAGATAAAAGTTTGAACACTACTCCACCTCCAGCTCTGTCTGAGGATGTTTAAGCCACAAGATGACTTCAATCTATGCCAGCACTATTTTGAACAGATACGATACTGATGCAGTCTGACAATAACCACTCATCCTTTTCAAATAATTCTTTTCATGTCAGAATAACTAATTTCACTGCATTCCGTCATCAATCAGGAGTGACAACCCAGCAAACAAACCACAAATTTTTCTAAAATCTCCCACAGGATGTCAGTCACCTTGACAATGTAGAGAGAGAAATTCTACACCTCTATATATAACTGTATATAATGATGAGAGTATATTAACTACCTCAACTTTGTTATTTTACACAGCAAGTGTTAAATTACGCACAGATATCTATCTTGTTTCCTATATGAATTACATAAAACAGTTTTCACTATGACAAGACATATGATATGCCCTACTAAGCACTCTCTATATTATCATTATATACTCAGCTCAGTTATAAATCACTGTTCCTTAAAGGAGATAAATGTTTTCTGTACATAATATACATCTTCTTTCAAGAATTTTGAAAATAACCAAATAAAATTCAGATTATTGTTTTTTGTTTTTTTTGGTCTAACGTCCCATCGACAATATTTAAGTCTTTTGGAGACTATGTCTACTTGAGACAGATATAGCGCTGCCACACTGCAGTATCACGCCGTAGACATGTGGCATGATACCACACCCAGTCACATTATCCTGACATCGGGTCAACCAGTCCTGTAACTATTCTTATATGCTGAGCGCCAAGCAAGGGAGCTATACCAGTACCAATTTTTTATGACTTTGGTATTTTGCTGCCAGGAATTGAACCCAAGACCTCCTGCTCCCAAGGCAGATGCTCTAACCACCCGGCCACCATTACAAACAAATATACTTACATACAAAAAAATTCAAATGTATATATCTGACAAGAAATTATCAAGAAATGTTGTTTTTTTTCTTCTTTCATTTGAACTAGAAAATAAACCACCCAAAACATTATTGATCACAATTCTAATCTACTAAAGTTTAAGGTTCATTCAAACCTCATAAAGCCCTCAGCAAGACCGACCCTGTAACTTTTCCCGAAAGGGCAAGCATGGGAAACATTCAAGCATATAGAGACAAGTTTTTCTCATTTGAATCAAAGTCAAGTTTGATATGGAATACCACTGAATTCATAACTCTGTATATACTCTGTCAAAGTTATTGTTTCATTAAACACAAATGGTTTATTAAAACATGCAACAAGCCTACCGCATAAAATCAAATATTTTGGTAAGCCTATTTCCCATTATCAAGCTTTTAATAATTTTGAGCACAGAACTGCTGCCTGGTCTTGCACCTGGAACTTGTAGTCTGATATTCTGATTTATCAAAAAATTTCTCCTGGACTCACTGTCACACCAAATGAAGACCTTCACCTAGAGGCTGTCACACCAAAGTAGGCCTTGTCACACCAAAGTTGGCATTGTCACACCTAATTACAGCTTTTTTCACACCAAAGTAGGCCTTGTCACACCAAATTACAGCTTTGTCACACCAAAGTAGGCCTTGTCACACCAAATTACAGCTTTGTCACATCAAAGTAAGCCTCATCACACCAAATTACAGCTTTGTCACACCAAAGTAGGCCTTGTCACACCAAATTACAGCTTTGTCACACCAAAGTAAGCCTTGTCACACCAAATTACAGCTTTGTCACACCAAAGTAAGCCTTGTCACACCAAATTACAGCTTTGTCACACCAAAGTTGAGCTTCACAAAAAATTAAAGCCGTCAACCTACAATCAAGAAATTATTTTCCTACCAATTTTTTGTGACAATATCGGACCATGACAAATGCATTCCTTTCTTATATACATCATCAAGAAAACACCACCCACTTCCATGTACACCCCCATGACATATTTCTATTACAATTCAGTAATTGTTTTCTTATCAAAGTTGACGAAAATGGAAAATGTTTTACAAATCTAGCTGCATTATCAGCATCATTTGTAACGGTTTTGCTTTCTCCTCAGATAAGCACAAACCTTCAATTTATTTCCCCACACACCACATCAGATCTAATCTAATGGTCCGGATTTCAATTATAGAGCTAAATTGGCTCCCACAATTATTTGAGCATTATTAAACTGACCTTAAATGCCTCAAAAAGGTTTTTCAGCTGAGGTCAAGAATGAACAAAGTTTCAAATCACCTTAGCTGTATTGAAATCTAACTATCTTCACATTCCAGAGGAATTAAATAAAATAGAAAAAGTTCTGTAAATAAAATCATTTATTTTCATGAAAACCCTATCAGTAAATTATCACAGTTTAGGGCTTGAAATTCAAGAGAACAGTTGTGCATAATTCTAATATTTTCGTAAAGGCTAGCTTGATATGAAAAATATTTAACCCATACATAAATGTGCAAGAATGAATAGATGTAGGCCTAAGATTAATGATAGATGTAGGCCTAAGATTAATGATAGATGTAGGCCTAAGATTAATGATAGATGTAGGCCTAAGATTAATGAAGGATATAGACCTAAGATTTTTCAAAGAGAATTTAAAAATTGATAAGGCTTTGTTATGAATAATCAACCTATAATTTACTTTAATATTCATGTACAAATTCACCTAGTTACTCCACACAAAAACCTGGTGTTATTTGAAATTCTGTTTCTATATAAAATCACCCAGGATAAAACCGAAATGTTCACAAGTTGTTTCTTGTAAAATGCCAATTCAAAAAAGTCTGTCCTAATCAATTTATCACCATCACTGCCATTCAGTTTGAAGGGTAAGATGGCATATCACAATTAAGGCTGAGTATTCTCAGGCTGCTTCCAAAATAATATGTTTTTTAGGCTTAATATCCAATCAACAGTATTTCAGTCATTTGGAACAATGTCTACTTAAGACAAATATAGTGCTGCCACATTGCAGAACACCAAGCCAACCAGTCCTGGAACTATTCTTATATGATGACCGAGCGCCATGCAAGGGAGCTATACCAGTACCATTTTTTACAACCATATGATGCGATCGGAGATCAAACTCACTACCTCCAGCTCCCAAGGTGGATGCTCTAACAACTCGGCCACAAACTGTGGTCCAAAATGATATGTACTTTTATGATTGTCATGAATATCTGATCACGTCATGTGTTTACCTTACTATAAATAAAGATACGTCTAATGTCCTTGTACTCTATTTAAATACTTGTTATCTGCTTACACGAACCGAGAAAGGAAGAGATCTTTTTACAAATCAACATGACTTAATGTATTCTAATCATTTATATATCTTCTATTAAACATCAGCTGATCTTGTTGGGAAAATTGGTAACATGCCAGGTTTCACGCAGTTATGGACTTACCAAGCGAATATAAGCAATCAGGAATATTGGGAAAAACGACCAATGTGACCAGTATAAAACCTGATCAGTATGAAGGTAACTTTTGGGCATTTCAGATTTAATAATGGTCGCTTTTCATTTGAGGTTTCTTCTGTAAAATCTCTGAACCTGAAAACCACTTAAAGCTTGACAAGGCTTGTAGTGTGACATGGCCGCTTTTCCATCAAGCTAATTTTTATTCAACCCTTGACCTCAGTAATATTTATGAGCAAATTCATGACTTGATAAATATTAACTGACTCAACTTGGTATATGAAACAATGGATTTATCTTTGCCATGTAGTCTGTGTAGAATCTGAGCTGCAATATTGTAAGAGTAAACAGAGGAAAGCTCCTGAAAGATTTTGCCATCTGCTCTGTCTGCCAAGGCATCAGAAGGGTTCTATGTAAAGTGAAGGGTTCTGATGGCTTGATTATGTGATAGATGGATTTGGTTTCTAGATCAAAACTGCCACAGATGCTTACAAACTACATACAGAAAGGCTGTCAGTTACTTGAAGAAATCTGACATCTAGGACTGGTCCGTTTAGAAACAGACACTTCAGATTTATTGTATTTACCTTACAATAATGTAGCTCAGAACCTATAACCAGTCTGTTTGTTCTTTTTTACTGAGTTTAACGTCCTACAAACAATATTTCAGTCATTTGGAAACTATGTCTTAGTGCTGCAGGAACACATCATAGACTGTATGTGGCATGATACCACACCCAGTCACATTATCCTGACACCAGTCCAACCAGTCCTGCAACTACCCTTATATGCTGAGCACCAAGCAAGTGAGCTATACCAGTACCATTTTTTACGACTATAGTATGTCACTACAAGGAATCCAATCCACAACCTCCCAATTCCGGGACAGATACTCGAAGCACTCAGCCACCACCTGAGGTTTGGTTTTAATAAATTAATATTTATGTAGTCATAAGTGTATACATGAATATTCATGAGGTAAAAGGTTAAGTACTATGGACTGTGTCTCTCAAACATATTCTTACAGTTAACAACCCAGGGGTTTCATCCTAGGATCCCACGCAGGCTACATGTGTACAATAGCAAGGAAAGAGTGTCAAGCTAATGAAACTTTTATCACTTATTTATTGACTTACTACCGACACAAAAGCTGAATCACACGTAAATATGTCTCATCTGACAACATAACAATGCCGTGTGTGGTTGTTACTATCTGCAGAGGCATGTACATCAATACAGGTAAATAAATGAATGCATTGGACAGACAACTGAAATATCTGGTGACTGAATTCAAAACAAACGTAGAGTAATAAAGTTCCTCATGCCACCATTAGAATTCTTTTTAAATTCATATCTGCAGACTTCTTCCTTATTGACTTCATATTTAATAACCTTCATTTCAAAGAAAACTTCCATTTCTTCCGTGTCAGGTCAAAAGCAATTAATACACCCACAAACATGAAAACCGTTTCCCAAAGTCCACTGTCAGTAGATTTATTTTCAATAAACGAAAACCAGAAAAAAAAAGTTTCACCGTTTGATGACAAGTGAATTTCTGGACTTATTGAGCCGACAAAATCAATTAGTCCGGTTCATAGATAGTTGGTTCAAATGACTGTTCCTAACCTAATGCCATCCTTATATGTTCTTGTTAGATTGATTTTTAGCCTGACAAATGCGTGGAGTTTTTGGCATCAATCAAGATCAACCCTGCATTAAAATTACATGTATAGCTATTTCATCACTGTTGGAAGTCTTTCAGCACATTGTGTGCTTATATTACTGTTGAAAGAACAAAATAAATGCTGAGTTTATCAACACCAGACCTGCTCTCAAGTCTCAGTCACATGAAATGTTCAACACTTGAATGTGTAAAGTCACTGAAAACACTTATTAAATGCTTTAAAAATTACACCATCATTAAAGTGTGTACGCTCACTATAACAACACTAATTGGATATTTTAATTAATCCTTCACCTGAGTGTAAAACAGAGATAGGCATGATTTTGGCATAAATAAGAATACTAAGCATATCATTTAAAGTCCACACAATCATTTTACCATGCCCTATCCTAACCTAAGTACATTAAAAAAATGATTTAAAATTTTTCAGGATATTGAAGAGGAAATCAATTATCCTCCATTCACCAGCAAATGATTGTATTGCTTATGAAATATACTGTAATTTGCCAATATAAAACAATTTCATTGTCACAAGATAGGTTTAAATATGTTGTCAGTATTTGATGGACAGTTAAACATTATACCACCCAGATCCCAATTGTCTGCTATTGATTTTGCCTCTTCCACGAAACAACAATTGCGACAGATACCTGATGCAAATAAAATCTACGATTTATGTTGTCTGACCATAAACTGGACACCAGGTGGGACTATAGGATGTCGGTAAACATGGGTCCTGCAACATCCTGCAGGTATTTACATATACAACAGCAGTGGTTGTCATGGCAATTATCAGTATAAAATTAGGTCATTCAATCGGAACAGTTTCTCTGAATATATACCAGAAAACCTTAATATGACCCGGATATAGATATTGAAACAGCCATCAATTTCTTACAACTACTTATAGCCACATACAAATGGACTACAAACATCCACAATCCATCACACAGATAAATGCAGTATCTTCTGCAAATATTGGACACCCACTGATTAATAATTCCAGACATAATCCATGATGGATGGCACTTTAAATCTGACCCTCAAGGAATGTGAAGTGATCAATCGAGATTCTGTCTAAGTTATCCAGTCCCAAATTACTCAGATTTATTCAAGCAATACTAATCTACATGAGACATATATGTTATGTGCATTGATTCAACTTATCCTAAAAGAAGAGGACATGAGAAATATCCATTCAATTTACACATGTCAATTTTAACTGCAGAGATTTTAGACTTTTGGCAGAGCCCTGCAGTCTTATGTAGTTAGAAATCAAAAACAGGCATTGTTGATTTGCATAATTACCACGCATGAATTAACTGTATCACTCTGCGTTCAGTAGCATAACAATGCAATGCTATTCTGCATCAGTTCAAAGTAAGGCAATGCAATTTATGAATGGAATTAAAGTGACCCTCATTGCAGATCAATTTGAAACAGATCAGAATTCCCAAGGAGACTTCTGGTTGGATTATCTTGAAACAAGGGGCGAATTCAGCTGACTTACTAGTAACAAGAGCTGAAGGAAAATGTGTGGTGTTTTTGGCGTCATATGACCTTTGCCTCTATTGAGTGCATCTCTGCTGAAATATGGATTTATATATAAATTATTAAATTATATCTTTACCATAAAAATCCTGCTAACAGTCTCTCAGTGCCTTGAATGTATTGATTCTTTTAGACAACCATCCTTCAAAATCTGATTCCTTTCCATATTTTTTTCAAAACTCAAAGTTATCTTTAATCCTTCTTTCAAGTACAAACTTATTATTCTCTTCTTAATTATATATGTTATACTAATGCTTAGACGAACAAAACATTACTTGAACTATATATAGATATTGCATAAAATTACATAATTGCTTCAGCCAGAATTTATTGCTTAGTCTGTTATTAGTCTGTTATTTTATCCTCTAGTCTAGTTTTCCTACTTAAAACAAATCATATTATGAATAAGAAAACAACCTTGTGTGTATGGTCATTAAATTTCTGTGTCTACATTCTGATAGAGAAAACTACTTTTCTTTCTAATCTTAAAAAATATAAAATGGCCGTTTAAATTTCTTTACAGGAATACAATTATGAGCAGAATAATAGATTATACTTCAATAATTTACAAATAAACTGCTCTTGACCTCAAAGTACCATATGAAATATAATTGTTGTATATCCTGACTTAATTTCCGTCTAATAATTGCCCACTAAATCCTCACCATGGAAGTTATTAGAATGGTTGTATGGTTGTTAAACAGACATCAAAGGTCACAGTGTATCTTAATTCCCAACCAGTGTTTCCTTAATTGCATAGTATATATACCTCCCAATATTAAAAAGTATACACAATGTAATATTCATCTAAGAATTTGTAAGACTAATTATTCATGGATAGGAGAGGAGAGTTACTGAACACTGTGATGTAACAATCAATACTATAGGAGTCTTTCACAGTCACTAGTTAGAGAAATGAAAGTATATAAGACACAATTCTGATGAGAGTGTTGATCTATACAAGAGCATCACATGCAGATGCCAACACTCATCTGTTAAAAGTGTTTGAGTAGTGGCTACATTAAAAATCATTGCACAATGGCAACAACAATGACTTCAACAACAACAACATTAGCAATCATGTAACAGGGGTGTGGAAATCTCCAAATTTTCTACTTGTCCCCGGACAAGTATACTGAAAAATTTCCTTGTCCGCCAGCAATGTTCACTTGTCCCAATAAAATTGTGTTTAAATTGATTGTTTACCCTAAAAGTAATATTTATAGTGCCACAATGAACAATGTTTAAGCATATTTTTTTCTTGTTAATTCAAAGCTGACGGTTCAGATCATTCAATAACACTGATGACATTGATTTTAGAAAGTCAGTACATGTATCCCTTCCACGATGGTCCCTGCCCAAATTGACATCTTTTTTTTCTTGGATTAAACATAAAAATGAAAAATCAGAAAAGGGCCAGTTGTGTTTGACAATAGCACAGGCCGTGTTAAAAAGCCGACCATGTTTTGGGTTTTGAATCTCAACTTTTGATAAACACGCTATGTGTTTATCTGATGTGTAATAATGGTATCTTGCTTTCAATGAACAATGCTAAAGATTGATCAGCAAGTTGGGGATACTCATCTGCCTTGATAAAGTACAGAAAATTGCATCAAGTGTCGTCCTTATTAGCCATTTTGTTTGAAAGAACCGCTTATGTTTTTCCTTTGTCATATTTATGATCTCTTTCAGCCTTAGATTTTTTACATTTATTTTGGATATTGCTGGGCTGGGCTTTAAGACAAACAGAAACATCGCTGCTTACGAAATACAAGTAACGCGCTCAGTTTGCTCCATGTGTTTCAGCTAGGTAAGTTGTATGTAAAAAGACCGTTTGAATGCTGCTGTCTTTCTGTATACCAGACCGTCTACTTTTTCAAAATCTGTTAATGCAAATATACAATATCATAAGCATGCATTAGCCAAAAAATTCAACATTGAACAAATAAAATACGAAAGCCAAAACTCGATTTCAGTGCAGACGTATTCTGTTTGACAATCAAGCACTCCGGTCTGCAGCATGTGATACTGTATATTTCCCAAGATGACATCATATGGATGTTAACGTTTTTCTTACGATATTGTTATCACGGATTGAAATTACTTTATTTAGATCAGTTTAAAATGGAAATGTTTACTTGTCCGCAGACAAGTCAAGCTTAAATAGTTACTTGTCCGGCAGTAAGTTTACCCGTGTCGGACAAGTCGGACATAGGATTTCCGCACCCCTGCATAAGAGCTCGATTTTTCCTTGAAACAGACAAGCTAAAAATGGCCGAGGAATAAAATCACTCCCACTAAGAGATCAAACAAGAGGGCCATGATGGCCCTGGATCGCTCACCTGGTATCATTAGGCTATGTAAAATCAAGTGACCCCTGGGGCAAAGCCAATTTTGACCCCAGGGTCATGATTTGAACAAACTTAGTTTAAACTTTATTTATTTTACATCGATGACGAAACAAGTTTTCACAACTTAAATTAATCACTCTCGATGGCTCTGATGGCGGCGTATGTGGTCATTATTGTGGGAGGAAACCGGAGAGCCCGGAGAAAACCCGAGGCGTTACCACTACGCTATCCAGGCACCCAGGGTCATAATTTGAACAATCTTGGTAGAGAGTCATAAAATCATGCTACATACCAAAAATCAAAAGGCTAGGCCTTGTGGTTTCGGAGAAGAAGGTTTTTCAAGTTTTTCCTATATTAGCCTATGTTAAATCATGTGACCCCTGGGGCGGGGCCAATTTTGACCCCAGGGTCATAATTTGAACAATCTTGGTAGCGAGTCATAAGATCATGCTACATACCAAAAATCAAAAGGCTAGGCCTTGTGGTTTCGGAGTAGAAGATTTTTAAAATCTTTAAATTTTTTAGCATGACACACGCCGGACGAAGGGCAATCACAAAAGCTCACCTTGAGCACAGGTGACCTAAAAAACTGAAAATCCTGTTTTTAGCATTTTTTTATATAGTTTTTAATATATAGAATAAGAAGTAATTTGGCAATCAGTAAAAGCTGAAGTTCAGGAAAATTGCTGAAAACTTTAACCCATGTGTTTGTTTGCTGTTGTTGTTTTTTGTTGTTGTTATTTTTTGGGGTTTTTTTTATTGTGGAACCTCTTATCAGCAACATCTGCCAATGTCACAGAAAAGTGTTGCTGCTAAGAGGTGTTGCAAGTGTGCCCCGATGGAGAAAAATTAAACTGTTGTGGCTAAGTGGTAGACGTTGCTCAGAAGTGCTGTTTTTTTTTAGGTTTTACCAAATTCCTCACTATTTTCATTATTTTATCAAACATACGAAAGTACTGTATAAATATCTAAACATACTCTGCATTATAAATCATCCATCCTTTCTTGGCTGATCTATCATTGCCATGTCAAATGGTCAAAAAATGTTTCCGAGACTCAAGCTACACAAGGTAGTATTTTCATGGTTTCGAGGTATTAAAATGCTATAGTCACCCTTGTCTATAAATGCCTTTTCCTGACTGGCTGTGCCATTTGGACCTAAGACAATGACCTTGAACAGGATGTTATTAGATACCAAGAAAACATTAGAGGACCTAGATCTAATGTTTAACAAGATAAACTCAGAACAACCATACTATCAATGGATATCTCAGATGGATGACGACAATAATCAAGAAATCCTGATTTCAGAGTTCATCATCAGATCTCAACCAGAATTACCCACTAACCAAAATGCGCCATTTTATCTGAGGGTAACAGTGGTGGGGAGCAGACTGGTCGAACTGCATTTTGGGATTGTGAGTTCCAATGTTCCAGTTCTTCCTGGGACACTGCTAATTTCCACGAGCGAGAAATTTACAACACATTGTTTCACTTCACCCAGGTGTAATGGGTAACTGTGATGGTGGTATAATTCCATGGCACCATGATGTGGGCTGCCATAATGTGGACTGCAATAATTAAGCAGAGTATATGACTCCCGAGGAGACAGATGGATACTAGCAGCACAATGACCAGGTGTAAAAGCGTTTTAGTTGGTGAATGTGCCCATGGCATGAAACATCTATAGACTATAAAATACCTTGACTGACTTACAGTAGTCTTCACTGGTTCTACAAGGTTCCTTCCTCATCTCAAAAGTAATGAAGGTATGGAAACTAAATAAAACATGATCAGCCTGCAAGTTACTGTCATGGTTTTATATTGGTGGCATACGTCATTTATTCTTAAATAGCTTGTAAGTGCATGTTAAAGAACCACATACCATGTGTTATTTTTGTTTTTGTCCTTTTTTTTAGGTGGGTGGGGTGTGTGTGTCTATTCTGCTTATAAGAGACAATGTAGGGTACAAAAAAGTCTCTTTTATGAAGATGAGATATGATGTTTTGTTATTAACTATCACCACAACAGTATTCATTAATGTCCCGATCATCACATGATGAGAGATAGTGACATGCGGAAGAAGACCCAGGGTTCACAGAATCAACTGGGTAGATCCATTGAGCTTCTCCTGCAAGTATGTAAAATTGAGTTACCTGGACTTGAACCCACAGGCAGAGGGACTAAGTAATCACACATGGTAAGATTTGTTTGATTGTTGGTTGCTTTTAACATCCCACCGACAGTACTTCAGTCATTTGAAGACTATGTCTACTTGAGACAGAATGTGTGCTGCCACACTGTAGTATCACCCTGTAGGCATGTGGCACGATACCACACCAAATTACATCCTGACACCGGGCCAACCAGCCCTAGAACTACCCTTGTATGCTGAGCGCCAAACAAGGGAGCTATAACAGTACCATTTTTACAACTCTGGTATATTGCGGACGGGGATTGAACCCAAAACCTCCTGCTCCTGAGGCAGACACTCTAACCAATTGGTCACCAGGGACAGTTTTTAAGATCTGACTACTTCTATAACTGTTAACCAAACATATGGAAGGAATGTAAGATGAACAGTAATTAGCCATTTCAAGATCTTCTGACCCTGATTTTTGACCTTCAAACACTGAGTGTAACTTTGGCATTGAATTACAGACCTGGATCACAAGCCTGTACAGTTAGATTTTGTAAAACAATGGTGTTATGAAAATCCTTCTGTTACTGAGTTCAGACAAGGTTTATCATGCCCAGTTAGATCTTCAACCCTTAAATATGACCCTGATCTTTGAACCTGGCTCATGTGATTGAAGCTGTAAATAATTGCATAACATCTTCATGCCCATGATCAATTAATGGTCCTGAAAAGAAAGTTGACACCCAACCATCCATCCACCGGACCATCTGCTGACCTTTGACTTGACTGGACTATTTGAGTTTACCGTCGCTTTGACAGTATTTTCAGTCATAAAGCGACATCCAGCTAGTTCCAGGTGAAGGGAGACCCTGAATGCACGGAGGCATCCGGGTAGAACCACCATCTACCTGAAGGCAGCTGGAAGACTTCCTCACATGAAAGTCCGAATGACCCTGCTGTGATTCGAACCCACACAGTGAGGGGCTGAGTGAGTGTTAAAGTCAGCTTCTTTACCCTCTAGGCCACGGAGGCCCCCTGCTGACCTTTGCCAACCTAATAATTGTACTTTTTCCATAGGAAATCCAGACAAAGACACAAAACTGAATGTTTAGCAATATACAAACCAGTCTACATTCTATTGCCATTTGATCTTAAAGTCTATACCAATGCCCTGTGCTCTAGAAGACTGCATTTTAGACTTCACTTACACAATAGACCATGTAACATCTCCAATTCCACCTTAAATGCCATCATCAATATCTAGATTTCCCAAGACATCCTAGCATTTATACATACTTTATAATACATTCCAGACCATTTGTGGATGCTGAATTGTGACAAAGGATCACCCTAAAATTATATTAGCTGTAAGCGATCATGCGAAGCTGAGCACTGTTCTGCCATATTTTGAGAAAAATAATTTACAAAGAATAAGATGTAATTTCTACAGGAACAAGAAACAAGATATGTGGGAATTCCACAACAAGAACTGATCCATGTTCACTTGCTGAAAGAAGCGTGACAGAAGAAGTGTGACAGACAGACGGACAGACAGAAGACAGAAAAGTGATCCCTGTGTCACCTCAGCTTATAGCATGTGACAAACAAGAGGGCCATGATGGTCCTTAATCGCTCACCTGAATTAAACTGCTAGAGAGAAAATGCTTAAGTAAGGAAAAAAAATTACACAAACTAAATTATATAGTATTTAAATTTTATTAATTTTTAGTTCTGGTGGCCATCTTAGTAGACAGACCTTAACAATTTTAGCTATTTTTGCTCAGAACCACTGAAGGATCATTCCTGTAAAATTTCATCAAAATCTGCTCAGCGTTTTAGGAGGAGATATCGTTCAAAGATTAGTCTATTTTTAGCTCTGGCGGCCACCTTAGTTTGTGGACCGGAAAGATTTTAGCTATGTTTGTGCAGTACCACCTAAGGATCATTCCTGTAAAATTTCATCAAAATCTGCTCAGCAGTTTAGGAGATGTCGTTTAAAGCAAAAGTTGATGACACACAACGGACGCCAAACAAAGACTGATCACTATACCTCACCTGAGCAGATGTGCTCAGGTGAGCTAAAAATCCAGGTTCTCTGTATCGAAATAATGGAAATAATATCTGATGAAAATACATGACAGGTTCTATTGTACCCATTTTTGACCTTTGACCTTGACATTTGAGCTATGGACCTTGGTCATGTGCCTCCCAACCATCACCAAATGCACCAAGATCGTTTAAAAGAGGAAGTTACATAGCCAGGACAAGGACTATTATTTTCATTTTTGACCTTTGAGCAACAAACATGGGTCATGTAACTGCAAGCCATATCATTATGCTGGACAATTGCACCAAATGATTGCAAAATATCTACATGCATAGATGTTACAGTCAAAGCAAAGACCACTCTCTCTATAAAAAGTACTGGACTTTTCCATGGGAATGTTTTATGAAGTCACTGTGGTCACTTAATGGAGTCAAATGTATGCAAGTAACTATCCAATTACAATTACAATGCACAAAACCAGATCAGCCTGCATGTAGACCAATCAAATCAGGTGTTAATCAGGTTGCTATGCAACCGTATCCATGATGATATGGTAACCATGGACAATCCCTCCATGCTGAGAACTGCTCTGTTTGGTATGTGCACATTTGAATCAAAACTCTGACACTAGAAAACAAACAAAACAAAACTTAAGAAGTTTACAAATCATGGGACCAACTAATCGACAAATCATAATTCCAAACCAGTCAGTTGTGATACATGCATGTGCAAAGCAATATGGGCCCTCTTTTACATTGGAGGGCATAACAAATGCACCCCTGACCTTGTAACACGTCTCCACTTGCCCAGCTGGGGACAGTCTGCCCTCCTTTGTACCCTGCCTTATCAGTGCTACACCATTTTGTCACTCCAGGATGTTGCGAAGGACTGCCCAAGTTGTTACTTCCTGTGCACACTCAAGTCCCAGTATACATGTTTCTCATCTGTCACAAGGACATGCCTCAGTAATGAAGGGGCTCTATTCTCATGCAGTATTACACAGCCGTAGCATCAATATGGTACTTGCGACCACTACAGTGAAGCTCAGATAATAAAATACAAAGAATAAAGAAAATACATGTCATTATTTTGACAAGGAGGATGACGCTGGGACAGATGGTAGTGGAAGTGAAAAGACAGATACGACAAAATTATCAGCATGCTAGATTATTAATTCTATATTAAGCTTAACAATTAACAAGAGCTGGCCATAGGACAGAATTCTTGACTATTCAAAATGCTTGTTGGTAAAATCAAATAATGCCTATTTTAATTTTTGCCTTCAAAACAGACATTTAGTCAAAAATTATCTACTTAAATAGTCTGATATAACCCTGAACATCAGCTTATGAAGTCTAAAATCAAGCCCTTGCCTAGTTACTGAGATACAATCATGATAGTGCTGTGCATGCAAAACTTTCCCAAAATTTACCTAAGTTTTGGAACATGCTAAAATTTGCATTTGATTTTGTCAATAGTTATCTTCCCTAGTTTTCTGATGCCCCTGAACACATTCATTTACTTAAGGTTTCATGCAAAACTGTATCAATGTTTTCAATTGCATGCGAAATTGAGATATAAGCTTGATAGTGGCTTACATGCCAAACTTCAACCAAGCTGCAATGCCACTATGATTTTAAGAGCTCTCATAATCTTCAAAATGTCAAGCTAAAAAGTCCAAAACAAATTTTGATCTCGTTTACATCATACAGCGTAAGATCACAGGTACTTGAGGACAGGACTGTTTGGTGCCCCCTTTCCATACACACACCCACACACACATACACGTGCGTGCGCAATGTCTGAAATGTCAAGATTTTGCTTTGAATATAGCGGTTTTCAATATGAATTTGCTATTTACATCAGAGTATATGTATAAAAGATTCACATTCAAATATATCTAAAATTTACTATCCATATCAATGGTGTTATGAATAAAAAATCACTATACTATAAAAGAACAAGATTACCAACTTCAGCAGCATACTAAAGGGCACCTATCAGGAATTAGTGTCAAAATATCTATGATAAATGTGCCCATCAGTAATATAACTGTTCACAAGAAATAAAAATACAATTATTTTTAATGTCTGAAATGTCAAGATTTCGACTGGGGATTACGTGATTTAACCCCATTCGAATCTCGATCAACGGAAGTGAACCTGAAGTGAGGTCAGCGCTTCAAAATAGATGTTACAATTTGTTTATGTACAGAACAGAAAGGTTAGAGTATTCCAAAGTTATTGCGTTTTTACAAATATATTCGGAACACCTTCCCGATCTGTACCATATACAATCGCAATATCTTTTTCTCAGTTTGAGTTGACCTTCTTGAGTGATGACATCATAGATGTAGTTCTGGGTTCACTTCCGTTGATCAAGGTTCCATTCGTTTAAAATAGCTAAATCGCGAGTAGAAATCCTGAAATTTCAGGCAATAAAATAATAATATCTGTTTGTCATGTGAACACTTACAAAGGAAAATTATCGGCTGACAGTTGGAACACTCCAATATTATCGATGGGCACATTTTTAATTGATTTTTGACACTTATTCCCAATGGGTGCCCTTCAGCATCCTGCTGAAGTTGGTATCCTTGTTGTTTATTATAATAAATTATATAGATTATTGTGACTTTTTTATTGAAACAGACATGGATGATAAGAATTAGCATATTTGCATAAAGGAGGGGGGGTGGGGGACCAGACAGTCCTGTTCACAAGTACCTGTGTGTAACATATGAACAGCTGCCCTAAAAAAAGCATTCAATTAGGCCAGTAATTTAGTTTTTCTAGAATTACTGTCACTACAACAGCATTTTAATCATATGTTGATATTGAAGCAGGAAGACCTTGAGTATGCATGCTGCACCCATGGCCAGTTAAAACACCAACCTACCATCATTTAAAGAACACTGAAAGAATTTTGGGGGTCACTGATGACCTTACAATGTGTTTTGAAACAAGAAATGGTTACAAAAATTGTGCAAAACTATATGTATAAAATGAAGTTTCATCTTTAATCTTTCTTTTTAACAGAATAGAAATATACATATCATCTTTAGCCTACAACAAAATCAATATTTTCAGATTGCTGATGTAAAAGTTGAAATTTCTGACACATCACATCCTTTGAAATGAAGTATTTGCAGAATTTTACTTCCCTGACACAGGGCAATCCATTTCAATCCATCAATTTCTGTTGCTCAGAGGATTTCCATATCTGCTGTAGAAGCCAGACTTCTTATTGACAAAAATAATACATCCAAATTGAACAATATTTCTAGTCTGACATTCTTCCAAACTAATTTTTGATGATCATTTATAATTAACTTCATTATACCTAATGCTAGTCATTTTTTATAATTGTCTACCATAAGAAAGATGCCAAATGACCTCTACAACCAGTATACAGGCTGGTCCAATTCTATGACATTTGGTACTTACCAAAACTTGATAGAAAAGGAACATTAGTGACCTCATTCAACCTAGAATTATTTTCAATGTGATCAGGAACATCTATAAGCTACAAAGAAAAATGTGGCAAAGGAGTATGATCAAAAGATAATACAGATATAAGAAAATACCATTTTTAAAGACAGTAAGCAGTAACATATTACAGAATGATGTAAGAAAATACCATTTTAAAGACAGTAAGCAGTAACATATTACAGATATAAGAAAATAGCATTTTAAAGACAGTAAGCTGCAATAAAGTCTGTTTTGAGTAATGGTGACCTTGATTTTGACCCTATCTAACACAAAAGCCTTAAACGCACATCAATTTTAGCTTTAACTTCAAACAAGGTAATTATTTCCCAAATTTGGTTGAAATATGTCACTAATGACAAAAAATATTACAGAAATTCCTATTTGGGGACAGATGGAACAACCAATCGAGTGATTCCAGTATATGCCCCACCAACTGTTCATTTGCATTAACCTATCATAATAATGAACCAAGCATGATAAATGACAGAATTAAAGACACAATGCAAGTTAATCTATGCATAATAATGAACCAAGCATGATAAATGACAGAATTAAAGACACAATGCAAGTTAATCTATGCATAATAATGAACCAAGCATGATAAATGACAGAATTAAAGACACAATGCAAGTTAATCTATGCATAATAATGAACCAAGCATGATAAATGACAGAATTAAAGACACAATGCAAGTTAATCTATGCATAATAATGAACCAAGCATGATAAATGACAGAATTAAAGACACAATGCAAGTTAATCTATGCATAATAATGAACCAAACATTGCAAATGACTGCATTGTTGACACTAGGCAGTATAATCTTTATCTGATAATAAAAACAAGAGGGCCAAGATGGCCCTTGGTCGCTCACCTGAGAAAGATGATTGCTTAAGAAATAAAGATGCTTGAGTGTAAAAGTGAAATCTGGCTTTTTTTTTATGGTGAAATGGGCATAACTCCTAAATTTACAAGTCAATATCAGTTATAATTGAACCCGATTGTGAGATTATGGGCATAAACATTGTCTTAAAGTTTAAAAATGATTGTTAAAAAAATGAAGTTGGTAGAGAATAAACAAAGTGAAATCTTGCATTTTTTGTATTAAAAGGGGCATAACTCCTGACCTAAATGACCCATCTCAGCCACAATTGAACTCAATCGAGACATTATGGTCATTAACAATGTCATAAAGTTTGAAGATGATTGCTAAAATGATGAAGATGCTAAGTGTAAACAAAGTGAAATATGGCTTTTTTTTATTAAAAGGGGCATAACTCCTGACCTAATTGACGATCTCAGCCATAATAAACTTGATCGAGACCTTATGGTCATAAGCATTGTCATAAAGTTTGAAGATGATTGCTCAGAAGATGAAGATGCTAGAGTGTAAACAAAGTGAAATATGGTATTTTTTGAATATTAAAAGGGGCATAACTCTACTAATTGATGATCTCAGCATAATCAACTAATCGAGACCTTATGGTCATAAAATTGTATAAAGTTTGAAGATGATTGCTCAAAAGATGAAGATGCTAAGTGTAAACAAGTGAAATTGGCATTTTTTTTATATTAAAAGGGGCTTAACTCCTGACCTAATCAACTGATCTCAGTCATAATCAAACTCAATCGAGACATTATGGTCATAAGCATTGCCATAAAGTTTGAAGAGGATTGCTCAAAAGATGAAGATGCTAGAGTGTAAACAACTTGAAATATGGTATTTTTTTAATATTAAAAGGGGCATAACTCCTGACCTAATGGTACAATATCAGCCATAATCGAACGTGGCCGTGATTTTATGGTTATATACATTGTTTTAAAGTTTAAAGATAATTGCTCATGAAATGAAGATGCTAGAGTGCAAACAATGTGAAATCTGGCTTTTTTGAATTTTAAAAGGGGCATAACTCCTGACCTAATGTTCCGATATCAGCCATAATCGAACTTGGCCGTGATTTTATGGTTATAAACATTGTTTTAAAGTTTGAAGATAATTGCTCATAAAATGAAGATGCTAGAGTGCAAACGAACAAATTGTGGACGACGGACAGAAGGCCGGACGGACGGACGGACGACGGACATTCATCGATCCTAAAAGCTCATCCTGAGCACACGTGCTCAGGTGAGCTAAAAAATATTGAGTATTACATTTGAATGGATGCCATGCCCCCACAGAGGACTTAAACCTTGGGGGTCAAGGTCATTTGAAGGCGGGTAGAGCTCATCAAGGTGCATACACTTGTGAAGTTTGGAGGCTGTAGGTGGAAGGACTTCCTAGTTATGGTTAAGGTTAAAGTTTTGTGCCAGATAGACCAAAAACAATATATGCTCCCCCACCCCCTGATCTTTCGATGCGGGGGCATTAAAAACATGATAAATGACTGCATAATAGACACTCTATGGACCATAATGAATCTAGTTGTGTATTTACACTTATAATACAGGATGACTTCAAATTATAATAAATCACTCTGCATGATTTAATCAACTCTACAGGATAACCACACTGTAACAGTTTAGCTTACCAGCTGGTGACGCACTTGGGCAAGATAAAACGTTCATGCCTATATTTAGACATATTTGTATATATATAAGTAGGTGTTATATAGCAAGCATAGAGTAAATACAAATCTGAATCATAGGTAATTGAAATGTATCAGATATACAACTTGTGCCGAACTGCAAAACTTTTACCTCAATCAGAGTACACCTTAACCCTTTCCCTCATAGAGGAAACCATGAAAAGACCTATGCAAACAGCATAAAACCAGATCATTACTTGCAGGCTGATCAGGTTTTATGCTGTTTGCTGCTCCTCAGTGGTCTGGAAATGAGGATTTTATAATTAAATTTGGCAAGGTTTAACTGTGGTTTTCTGCAGATCAGGCTTCATGTGGTACCTATTGAGTGCGTCAAAATGAGTCTATATGAGGGAAAGGGTTAAAAATTAATGTTAATATACTGGGTGTAACTTAATTTTCAATTTGGAAAAGGGCCGATATATGGTCTTTGTGTCAAAAACATTTTTCTTTCTTACAGGACTTTAAAGTCTATGTCTGCATTATCATAGATAAGATTGA
This sequence comes from Solen grandis, assembly GCA_021229015.1. Classification (NCBI taxonomy): domain Eukaryota; kingdom Metazoa; phylum Mollusca; class Bivalvia; order Adapedonta; family Solenidae; genus Solen; species Solen grandis. The sequence goes on from CM037777.1 coordinate 64,643,855, forward strand.
AGACAATACATGTATTACTCTACAGTGGTCTGTTATATGATGCACATTGTTTTATTTTCAAATCTTGAAATATTAGGAAATTAATTATACATCAGAAAATGATTTATGCACTGCCGTCTGTCCCATGACAATAATTATGTAAATTACTTTACCTGATGAAGGTTCAGTATCAACCTCAGCAATTAAAGCAGCCTGTTCACAGATGGCCATTGACTTAAGAATTTAAATTTTAACTATTTTAATGTGTATATCATGCCTATCAATACCCATCTACTGATACATGAATGGTCACCAAATGCAACATTTCTTTACTGTAAGAAAAATGGATGGTTTCTCAACCACAGGCAAAAGTGTAGCAGATGGCATTGAAGCAATTTTCAGAATCCTAAAATCCTATATTTAAAATTTCCATTTTTGTGTGCCATCAAACAACTGATCCCATTCACTCTTCCCACATACTCTCACTTCACAGGCTGAATTTGCTTCACAAAACTGGTGAAGTTGCAGTATTGCAGAACTTGTTACGTAGAACCATACTTACCTGCTTCGGGGGTATTCTATTCTATATTTAACTGATTTTCCAGAAATGAGCATTTCCGAAAAAAGCATTTTCCCATGAGATGTGACCTTAGCTACACTTGTTGAGTTTATATGTCAGGAAACATAAAGTCTTAACCAACATTAATTTAAAACAAAAGGGCCATGATGGCCCTGAATCGCTCACCTGATTATAAATGAGCAACATATGTTGGATTTTTTATATTGACCTACTTTTTGACCCCACATGACCTAACTTCGAACTTGTCCAAGATTTTATTGAAACAGACATTCCGACCAAGTTTCATAAAAGATATGGCCAAAAATGTGGCCTCTAGAGTGTAAACATGGTTTTCCTAAGATTTAACCTCATGACCTACTTTTTGACCCCACATGACCCAAATTCGAACCTGTCCAAGATTTCATGGAAACAAACATTCTGACCAAGTTTCATAAAGATTGGGCCAAAAATGTGGCCTCTAGAGTGTTAACAAGGTTTTCCTAAGATTTGACCTCCTGACCTACTTTTTGACTCCACATGACCCAAATTCAAACTTGTCCAAGATTTTATCGAAGCAAACATTCTGACCAAGATTCATGAAGATTGGGCCAAAAATGTGGCCTCTAGAGTGTTAACATGGTTTTTCTAAGATTTGACCTCATGACCTACTTTGTAACCCCACATGACCCAAATTTCAACTTGTCCAAGACTTTATGGAAACAAACATTCTGACTAAGTTTCATGAAGATTGGGCTAAAAATGTGGCCTCTAGAGTGTTAACAAGGTTTTACTAAGATTTGACCTCGTGACCTACTTTTTGATCCCACATGACCCAAATTTGATCTTGACCAAGATTTTATGGAGAGAAACATTCTGACCAAGTTTCATAAAGGTTGGGCCAAAAATGTGGCCTCCAGAGTGTTAACACAGTTTTTATTAGATTTGACCTCTTGACCTACTTTTTAAACTCACATGACCCAATTTCAAACCTGTCCAAGATTTTATGGAGACAAACATTCTGACCAAGTTTCATGAAGATTGGCCTAAAAATATGGCCTCTAAAGTGTTAACAAGCCAAATTGTTGATGACGCAAGTCGCACGACAGACAACGGACTAAGGGTGTCCACAAAAGCTCACCTTGAGCACGTTGTGCTCAGGTGAGCTAAAAAATAACAGACAGAAGAGACAAGGATGAAGAGTTCCTCCAATGACCATTGGTTATCATGCAAAGACAATTGAAGAGACTAGACGGTCTATTGATCTATAACATGGTACATACTGTCAGGTGTCATCTCATAACACAGCCATTCTGGGCAAATTATAACAGGATGTATGTGAGTGATGGGCCTATGATTTGATATAATACATTATCAGCTGCCTACATGCTACATCTCTCAAAATATCTCTTGGCAAAGTGCAGTAATTAAGAACTGATATAAAGTATAGAAAAAGATCAGGTAAATAGGGAGGAAAGGATGGAAGTGGCTGATGCACATAATAAAGAATTATCTATCTTTTTATATCATCATCATCATCACCATCATCATCATCACTGTAGTCATCGTCATCATATGGCTATCATTACTACCATCACCATTATAATAACAATCATCATGAACATTATCATTAGCTGTAACCTCAAAACCACTATTATTATCATCATCAGCAACCTCTGATTAATCTTTAAATAATTTCCCATTTCAAAAATTACCAGGTTTCATCACATTTTAACAAGTCTCTCATAGATCTGGCCTTCCTTCAAGTTCAGGTCCCTTTGTTCACTTGAAACCTACGTTTGACCAGTCACTGTATATTTCATTATGAATGCATCAAAATTACCATAAAAATAGCCCATGAGACCAGATTAAACCCATTTCAGCCAGCACATACCCAGTAACCACATGAGAGTGAAAATCAGATGGCGACCATCAACCCATCCCTGCCATGCCCCTAGGCCACGGTGACACCTCTATCACTTGGTAACCCAGGCATCTCACCTGCATCTATTGTTTGATCCAGTACACTCTCCATATTATCACTAGATCTTTTATCAGCTGAGATGGAGTTAGACTCTCTCCTCATTTTCACATAGTCAAACCTATCTTGATTGACACCTATACTTAAGCAGGCAACCTGTTTTCATCAGCAATTTCCAGCTTTTTGCATCATGGCTTAGGTCAACAGCCCACATACAGAATCATAAACAAAACATCTGTGTCAACCATTGTCTACATAATTATTATCCTAGTGTTTCTATAGATGGCCTGTAAACAATTAGATTACAATCATTGTATCAAAACACAAAAAAGGTCCATTCCAAATCTTGAATATAATTAACACATGATCTGGGTTTTCCTTCAGAGGCAGCTTGCGGCACATTTGACCGTCTCAAATCCTATGGGAATAATTTAGAGAAAATGAAAAAAATCGCAAGAAAACATAGGACTTCCAGCAACTTTCTCAAGAAATTCAGTATGAAAATTTGACGACTAAACTTATTGATGAGAAAATATAATTATCTTAAACTCAATATCTTCTACCCCAAGATTTGATATTCTTGGAAGATAATCTCCCTTCCTGATAGACCAAATTCTCACTAAACTTGGCAATTTTCACAGATCGACTTAAATCAGTCAAGATATCGCAAGTTTTTCCCCCAAGCCAAGAACTAAACTGCAACTCAGCAATGAGCCGTGCCATGTCATCAAAAATGAATGATACTGTGTTCTGTGAGGAATAAAGATGAGCCCTGGCACACACTGGCACATCTCTGCTTTATAACATTCTATTAGACTACTCCATTCTGGGAATTTCTTTGGACTTAATTCAACTGCAAGAGAATAACTCTATTCCATTTTGTTTTTATAACTCTGAGAAACCAGATGCAAAATATTGGTAACCTGGTTACAATTAAAATATCTTCCAGAATTTCAAACACACTGTATGACATGAAATAAATGCCCCTGTAAGATTTATATTTTTCATGAAAAAGACTGCCATGGTTACGTGATCTATCATCACAACACAAGGCCAACATAATACAGCCCGACAATGGGTCCCACATTTTGTTATATGCTTCATTAACCCTTTCCCTCATATATACTCCTTTTGACGCCCTCAATAGGTATCACATAAAGCCTGATCTGCAGAAAACCACAGTTAAACCTTACCAAATTTAATTACAAAATCCTCATTTCCAGATCACTGAGGAGCAGCGAACAGCATAAAACCTGATCAGCCTGCGAGTTACTCGCAGGCTGATCTGGTTTTATGCTGTTCGCATAGGTCTTTTCATGGTGTCCTCTATGGGGGAAAGGGTTAATTCAACCACCTTGCTACTTAGTTATGATGCAGTCAGCAGACTAATACAATGTAGTAACTAGACTTGGGCATTACATACAGGGTGGTTGGTTGGCGCTGCAATGTATACAGACCCTATCAGCCCTTTACTACAGAGTCATTTTGACACCTTCGAAAACCGAACAGACCCAGATCAGACAGCTCCTTCAATAAGGGTCTGTTCTGTTAGAAACTGCAATATTGTAGCTATAAGACTGCACAAAGTCTGCATTGGAAATTAGTAAATTAATATTCCTCAAGTCACAAGTCTATACACAAATATTCATAGTTTCAGTTCAAACTTATTCATTTTACTTGGATTTGGGAAACAAGTTTTTACAACTTAAATTTAATCCCTTCCAACAGTTCCTAGGTTGGACTAGTACTTTGTGCCTTGGAAGCTTATGATAAATCTTTGCCCAAAATGGGGTTCAAACCTTTAACCTTCAGATCAACAGTCAGGTATGTTTCCACTATCCCTCTGTGCCCTAATTCATTAGGAAAAGGGTTATATTCCCACCCCAGACAGATTTAGGATTATTTCAATTTTAAAGCAATATGTTAAAACCACTATATCAGGATTACTGTATTATTTTAAGAAATACAGTAATTTACTGCTGGCATTCAATTTCAAATTATATCCAGGAAGCTTATTCAACAGTAAGGACCCCCCCCTTAAGAAATACAGTAATTTATTAAAATTTAATTATATTTCCCCCCCCCCCCCCCCCCCCCCAACAAATTCAAGAGCATAAAAGATTGATTGAATAATTGTCTGAAATAAGGAAAACCTCATTAAAACTTAATAATATTTAAGACCCTGGTAAAACCACCTTGAAATAAATAAACTCTGATTAGAAATGATTGAAAGCTGCATTGGAGTTGAATAAAAAATGAATAAAAACAGATACAGTGAATTAAAACATAAAATTAATAGGATCAAGTCAGAAAAAAAAAATAATTTCCAAGTAAATAAAATCAGAAAATCAATTCAAAAAGGTACATCCAGAAAAAAACAAAAAAACATAATTACAAGGTTATCAAATGTCAAGAAATTACAGTCATGGGACATGACCTTTCCCTTTGTTGGTCAAATGTAAATAAGACATCATGGACCCTAGGGCATCCAAGAAATATATAAATCTTATACCACAGAGGGTGATAAATGACCCCTCATTTCAAGCTGTAACCCTCTACCCCTCACATACACCGTCCTTTTTTTATCCAACATTTGTCAACTGAAATACAGATTCATCAATCTTTTAAACCTACATTTTAGATTCAGTCTCAAGGAATACAAGATTTTATTGAAATTGTTTTGAGCACAATATATGAATATTTCAGTACAAAAGGTTGCATTCAACATTACATACAAAATAAATAGAATACATTCACTTTTTACCTCATGAATATTCATATATACATTACAAATACATGTTATTTTAATTTACTAAACTTTAACCCTTTCCTTCATGAATATTCATGCAGAAATTTATAACTTGATGAATATTATTAAATAAAGTGAATTTTAAAATTAATGGTATATGAAATCATGATATTCTTTTTTGCCACACAGACTGTGTAGAAACTAGACTACAATATCTTATGACCAAACTGAGGAGACCCTGATTAGATCTGGGTATGCTAGTGCGTCAAAATGAGTCTATATGAAATAAAGGGATAAATGGTTCATAAATCTTTCCTGTGCGGACACTGCAGAATATGAGCTACAATATTATATGAACAAATGAAGGAGAGCCTGATCCTTCCAGTAGCTGTTTGATCTGTGTCCTGTTTGCCAATGCTTTTATGTCTATATGAGAGAAAGGGTTATAGAATAAAATGCATCTGACATTTCAAAAATGAAGAATTTAGAGTGCTAGTCCGATAAGATTTCAAAGGACTGATGAAATTGGGACCAGACAATGATCAGGATGGAGACAAGACAAACAGTATAAAACCTGATCAGCCCGTCTGAGTGTTAATCAGTCAGATAATACTGGTCACTGAGGTCATTTTATCCAATTAGCTTTTTGCCCCATGAATGTTCATTTACAAATTTTTGACTAAATGAAAATTAATTGAATCAACATTAAAATGGACTTTTCCTTGCCAGGCAGATACTGTGAAATCATTCGTTTTCGTGGAAGGTTTTATCCACAAATGTTAATCCCCACAAAAATTTGTCTCTTATATAGAGCTCACATTTTCTAGAACATAGATCCACAAATAAATGTACCCACAAAATTCCCTTAGATATATTAAAACCGAAATTTAATGTCAACAAAAATTAATGATTTATAGTGTACAGACAGCTCCTAAAGGAGCTAATGCATCAAAAACAGTCTATATGAGGTAATAGGATATTAAACTTTCATGTGGCTATGGGGTTAATGCACCAAGTGGAGAATGGTACGGATGTGATGCAGGGGAGAAATACCTGCCTCCTGAGTGGTCAATAGGTCAATCAACCTGTCAATACCACAGGGGATGACATCAGATCAATCTGTCTCGAACTAGCTGACCCCCTCGGAATGTGGTCAAAACATCACAGATAAATGATGAAAATGACTCAACATGAAGCTTAATGACCACAAATAAATATACACATAAATACTTCAGGTCATCCATCCATCATTGAATTATAAGCATGGTCCTTCAAATGCTTAAAAATGCAAGCATCTACTGACTTGGGAGTCGGGAGCCGCTTAGAAGTTTGCACCAAATCTATAAAGGCTTGCCTTTACTATTAAATCCCCTAAATCACTTGATGGATCATGATCAATTTAATGATGGATGGATTACCTTAAGAACACCAGACATTCTTCTCCCATAATAATATTTGACATTTTACTATAGCTACACAGACAAGACAATTTTACTCAATGTTTGACCATTCAAAGCCAGATCTGAAAGAAAAATTGCTGAATAGTTTTACAACACAAATTTCTCGCCATAAAAAATATTAAGTAACAAACAGTATAAAACCTGATCAGCTTATATCAAACCTGGTTTTATTTCTTGTTAAAAAGGTCTAGGTCAATTTACCAATAATATTTACATGTTGTTTAGTGTTTGTCATACTCTAAACTTGGTTTCTTATTGAAACGTGTGTAAAAAGGACTTATTTTTTTTATTAAAACATCGGTGACGTTTAAGCCACAAGCAAACTGACCGTCAAACACTGGCCATGACCTCACAACAGAAAGCACACTGTTTTACATCTGTCACATACCCTCCTTGGGCTAAACGGTTGTAACACTTATTCCCTCCTACCTTATCTGAGTCCAAACAAAGGACTTAGATGTACAAAATAACAAAAAAGGGCCTTTGTTTTAATTGCTACAGCAAACCCATGTTTCAAAGAATCCTTTGTTGTTACAACGAAAATTGGAAGGAGTTTAAATAAGGTTTGAAATATCAATGAATCATGACAATGTGAAAATGAATATAAGAGGTATTGCCATGGTAACTAAAAGTATAGTCTAGGTTTAAATAAAATCCATTTTTATTTCAGCAATCGCTTTTAAAATTTGTACAGGTATAAAAATAGGCGCTAACAGCTGTCTCCATTATATATATGAAGGACCGTTGTGAATGTAAGGATAAATCAGTGAAACGTGGGGACTTAAACTGCTGAGATAAATGATAACTTTGATCCGTCTAATTTGCATAGACTGCTGCAATGTCAAAACACAGAGAATTTGTAATTCTCACACTGTCAAGTATGGGAGAGGGCTGTGAACACTTAAAAGGAAAATCAGCCCTTTGTGTAAGACGTGTTGGCGTTAGATAATAATTCAATTATTTGGATGAAAAAACTGAAACTGATGGACAACAAAATCCTGATAGAGTGAGATCAAGAGAAAGGGAGAAAGAAAAAAGAGTGAGATAGAAAATTAAAAAAAAGTTATGGACAATTTATTAACTTGAGCAAAAACGAAAAGCAAGTCAATCATCAAAATTAAGAAGATGGAGGAGTCATGCCCAAATCATTATGTATATCTAACTTGAGTGGTAAAATTTGCTACATGCCCAGCTACATAGATATGATATGAATATTACATCCCGAATAAGCCCAAAGAACATTTTACCAGTCATGAGCTTGCAAGCTTCTACTAATTTCATGACTACATTAAGTCAATTGCTTGAGATCTGAGATTACAATAGCAGACTTTGTTTTAACATTTATCACTTATATACATTATTCTAAACCCTAGCAGACCATAAAAAACCCAATCACCACATTAACTAAACAGCTTTTACGTGCACAGTTTTCTATCTTGAACTCCAAGGCACTAAAGTATCTGAGTAGCGAACAGGGGTGTATTGCTGGGGCAAAGAGTTTCAATAAGTTGAGATACAGATTTCCATGGATTTCTATGCAACTGGATTGTTGCAGATAATTTGTTTCAAGGTATAAAATTTACTCTTCAAAGCTGTCTTGCTCAGTAATACTGTAACCAATCATGGCCGACAAGGTTTATAATTACCAACTCTAAATGGTTGATATTTCTTAATTGCTCATTAAAAGTGGAAAAACAAAATGTTTTGTTTGTCACTTCAATTATGAGTTATAAAAACTGGTGTTCATATACCAGAATGATACATGCATGGAAATTCAATATATCTTTTACTGTAATATCATAAAAATCACACAAAGAGGTATAAGGAGCACCTGCCCTGTACATATGCATACTGTAACAGGGAAGACCCACCGGAGCATCATATTCATGTAACATTATTGATTGGTCCCTCTACATTGACGGGTAGCTCTATATATGTGTGTGGATCATACAGCTTGATACGCAGTGCTTCACTCACTTAATTTATCAGACTGTTCCACAAATACATTGATTACTTCCTTACCTGACTTTACAGTTGTCAAGGAGATAACCTTTGTGACTTTTCAGTTGTCAAGGAGATTACCTTTGAAATTATATTGTCCTTTGACCAGGACAAAAGAAAAAGGGTGTTCCCCTGGAAAACGTGTATCACCTGCTGAAGTGTGACAGAGAAAGTGTGATGGACAGACAGCTGGACAGACAGACTGATGGACGGACAGACAACGGAAAAGTGATCCCTATGTGTCCCCTCTGCTTACAGCAGAAACGGGGGTCTCCTCCAGGTTCTCCAGTTTCCTCCCACACAAAACCACACAAAACGTTAAGCAAACACCACCATTAGTGCCAATGAGAAGATTTTCATATGAGATGTAACAGTTGCATGTCGTCCAATTGTTGTGGAAAACAAAGTTTAAGCTTCTTCTTTTTGCGCCCAGAAAGTCCTTTTCTTTGGTTCAGGATTTAAACATCAGTTGTGTTTCAGCAGGTTGCAGCTGATTTTGATAAAAAAAAATTTTTTTGAATTTCTCATTTATTTTAAGTAGAATGATAGTAGAAAGCCCAAATTTTAAGATTCATGTGTTGAGATTATCATCAAAAGTATATTTGCCAAATTTTGAAGGTAAAAAAAAATCACATTTTAGTGTTTTAATGCAAATTTTGCTAAAATTTCAATAAAAAAGCAGTTTTAGTTAAAAAACAAATCTGGTGAGGTACTTATTTTTTTACATTTTCAGAAAGCATTTATATCAGAGAAATGACCTGAAAAAATAAAGGAAATATGTCTGTTGAAATTTTTTTTATATCGAAAAATATATATAAAAATTCACAGTTTTGCATTTTTAATGCATATTTGACAGTATCTTTATCTGTAACTTATAGAATACATTATAAGTTACAAATGGTGATAAAAATATTTTAAAAATATCATTTTAATATGCTGTTACAGTATTTAGAAATGAAATCTTTCTTATTTTTTAATGCCATGTATATTTCAACCAGTTTTAACATATAGTGATGCTCTACCATAAGCTTGATCTCTAAAACAAGCAAGGTGACCCCCTATTTTTAATTCATATATCTTTAAGTTAAAGTCTTAAGTACTTATATGCAATTTTTTTTAGAAAAACCTGTCCGTTAGAAAAAAACCAATCAAACGTCTTTAAGCAGATCTATTCCTAAACAAAAATATATTGAACATGATACATTGTTGTTGCTCAAAAGATACCCTTTAAGCCTAAGCCATGAGGTCCTTTAAAGTTTATAATGATGTATTGATATTGACTGACAGGATACCCAACAGCTAAACAGGATAATAGGTAGTCAACTGTTAACCTGGTTTACACAAAAGAACACCTTTTGAGAACAGTTAACAGGCCAAGGCTTACGCTGGAAAGAAACATATCACTGGCAAAAAAATACAAAATAGCAAAAGATATTGTATTAGTATCCTCTGTGCAATAAGAATCTGTTTCTAGTTGTTGTTGTTGTTTATATCAAATATCAAAACTGTTCACCCTCAAAGTATAAAAAGAATGTGCTTAAATAAATAATGATAACTTCTTTCATACAATTGATTTCTTTATAAACTTGTTTAAGTTATACATACCTATATTTAAGTCTATACATTTTTGACAAATTCCTGTTAAATTTTTAGAAATCAATATACCTGGTTAGGAGTTGGATCCTGAAATTAGACAAATGCTTTGTTTTGTTTGCTTTTCTAATCGTCTACTTACAGCCAAACTTGTCTAAACCTTTACTTCATGAATATTCATGTTCATTAAGTCATTACATGATAAATATTAATTTAATAAGTATATGAAACAAAATATCCTTCTTTGCCAGAGAGGGAAATAGTTACCAAAAATAAAGATAACAATCTAATTTTCGGAAGAAACAAAATGAAAAAAAGCCCTTATTTTTTTTAATTTCCTAATATGGTAAACAGTCCTATAACACTATAATGGTATTTGTAGGGATGGCATGGTAATTAAAAATATATATGCTTTAGATATGGATACTGTAACATTCTTTATGAACTAGTTAATTTTCCATCAATTCTAATTATCCCAGACCCATTACTGAAATTCTATATTGTTCAGTAAGGGATATTTCTATACACTGTTGGTAAAGGAGCTTTTACGGCCATATATATAATTTAAACCTATGTAAAAATACCTTTGTAAGCGGTTATGCTTAATTAAATTTCCTCCAGATATGTGAGATAAGAATACACTCAGGGCAATCTCACCTCCATCCTGAGTCTACTACATGTAAAATGACTGATTGCATAAAACATAAGTCTTAAATATTCACAATATATTCTTTATGCAGCCACAAAATTATCCAGAGGCAATTAACAAAAGTAGCTGAGCCTGAAGAAAAGGATGAAATGATAGCGTATCCTATAAGGAGTGGCTGACAACACGCAGCCCCACGAATGCATTATTCATCAAGCATATAATTATGATGAAGATCATACCTGATGATTCATGTGTCAAGTTTCAGTACAACAACCTTGACACTGACACAGCTTCATAGATGACAGGGTAGTATCATACATTATGTTGTATACAGCTTTGCAGCAGACAGTGTTGCAAATTATGTTATAACATTATGTTGTACACGGCTTTGCAGCTGACAGTAATGTTACAAGGTCTTGTTATATGATGTCTTAACATCATGTTGTACACGGCTTTGCAGCTGACAGTAATGTTACAAGGTCTTGTTATATGATGTCTTAACATCATGTTGTACACGGCTTTGCAGCTGACAGTAATGTAACAAGGTCTTGTTATATGATGTTGTAACATTATGTTGTA
>CM037777.1:64655501-64705501 GCA_021229015.1 Solen grandis
TCCTGCGATGTAAACAGGGCCCTGTCGTATGAAAAAAATAAATGGGCATAAATAAAAACAAAGAAATTATCTAAGATTATGGATAATCCACCAGCAGAAAAAAACACTGTTTTGCAATAAAGTATTTTAGTCAGTAATTCGAAGTTGCATACATGTTTTTACATCTACATAGATTACGTGACGATAGACGATGTAATGGGATTTCGCTGGTATGAAATGTCGCAAATTCGAAAAAGTGAAACTTTCAATAAGCATAAAGTTAATCATCATATATAATAAGGTGATAATAATAATAATAATAAGGTGACATGAAAGGGACATGCAATGTATTTTCATTTCGCATGTGCACGATATACTGATTGATTGCGAACGCGATAGCTACTATAACTAACCCATTCGTACGCGATTGCCACTGCGTTCGCACGCAAATAGCCATCGCATGCGCGCGATATTTAATGTCTTCTATGTCCCCTCTATGCAACTGTAGAAATATACAAATAAGTAGAAAGAAATGAATTTCGGTTCACCGACACCCGGATATCTGAAATTTTAGACTATTCATACGCCATCAATCAAACACATTTACCGGAAGTGATAAATACTGTTCAAAACTAAATCTTACTTATCTCCACCAGCTAACAGATAATGAAATACTTCCGGTGACCTCTCAAACGCTTGGAATTCGTTAAACGTCCTCTGGACATAGAAAGAAAAAGCAACATCCTTACATATTATGATGGTTCACTTCAGAGTGTATGTCATAAATACAATAGGTTAGACCATTTTACTCCGAAATGAGACGGTAAAACTACGTAAATCTTAATCAACGAGTACTCCCCGAATATCTTATACCTTCCTGCTGGTGTAACTGTAACATTCCATGCATTGTGGCATACACATGATATTTTATACCAGTCACTGATTGGTCAGTTCAGTCAGCGATATTTGCCGATTATTGCCGATTTTTTTTTTAAATAGGACATTAAGATAACCATGTTTTGAAATGACATTAAGGATGAAAAACAATCAGTTCTGTGATATTAATTTCATTGATCAAATATCCATATTAACCACTTCTAATACGTTTCTACATAAAACTATTCTTTAAATATAAAATTTGAAATTTAAATTTGAAATTCTGCCTACCGCCACAATGTATCCAAGGCTCCCGGATGTGCTACATCCGCTGAATACAACGATCCCATTGGCTGGCTCCTGCAGATGAATAAAAAATATCTAGATAACACTCGGTGCTAAGTACTAGTTAACTATATCTTCATTAAACGTATAGATTAACAAATACAAATATAAAATACATACCACCAATACTCACTTACATAACTTTAAACTTAATTTCACTTTTTACCTATCGACCAAAGGTACCATCGCTTTGTCCATTATCAGGCCACAAACTTCCAATTTTCTATTTTTAGTAACCGTGATCCTGACCTTGAATCGCTCATTCATTCCATCTCAATCTGTCATTTGTGACAATGATGAGCTGCATTCGGAACATCTCGAGCTGGTAGAAATTGGCTGTTAGCTGGTTAAGAAAAGTCCAAAGTACCGATGGCGTTCGGAACACCTGGACCATGCCTTCGAAATAACTGCCAGGTTGGACCGGGAATTGCCGAGTAGATACGATAACTCCGGTAGCTACACCGGAAACATTAGTGTTACAAGGACGGAACAAGAGGAGCGAACAGTGCACGAATCGCTGGGACACGAGACATTAATGTTTCCAGTAGCACATCTAAAAGTGGAAATAGTTGATATAATGATATTTACCTTGAGTACATCCGCAATGTGGCCAGCCACAGCCTCGATAGTCTTTATCGTGTCTTCGTGGAACAGCGACTGGAAAAGGAAGTAAGACGGTTTATTTCTTAAACTACATCAATATGTTTATGCTTGGGTTTTAAATTGGATGAAATGAAGGGCGCTGTAGTTCAGTAGTTTAATACCCAACTGCGGATCCGAAGTTCCGCTGGTCAAACCCAAGAACTGTCGAGAGGGATGGTTAAAACTTGTAAAAACTTATTTCTTAACCCTTTCCCTCATAGAGGACACCATGAAAAGACCTATGCGAACAACATAAAACCAGATCAGCCTGCGAGTAACTCGCAGGCTGATCAGGTTTTATGCTGTTCGCTGCTCCTCAGTGGTCTGGAAATGAGGATTTTGTAATTAAATTTGGTAAGGTTTAACTATGGTTTACTGCAGATCAGGCTTTATGTGGAACCTATTGAGTGCGTCAAAATGAGTCTGTATGAGGGAAAGGGTTAATCGACGTAAATAAATAATGTTAAAACTACTGGGTTTGACATCCCGCTGACAGTATTTCAGTCAAATGGAGACTATGTGTACTATGTATAGCAGCATATGAAAAAAGAAGGCTGATAGCCCCTCCCGGCTTTCAATGGACGACATATAGTGCTGCCACACTGCAGTGTCACGCAGTAGACAAGTGGCACACCTAATCAAATTATCCTGACACCGGGCCAACAATTCCTAGAACTACCCTCATATGCTGTAAACCAAAGAGGGGCTACTAATTTTAACAACTTTGGTATCTTGCGGTCTGGGATCGAACCTTCGACTTCCCGTTCCTGAGGCGGTCGCTCTAATTACTCGGTCACCTGTGACGGACAGAAAGTACATCAATGATTTATTTGCGCGTGGAAAAGAACATCCTCGGACACATGATTATGGCCCATAAATACCATCATAAGACTAAGAAGCAAGTATTAGAGCGACACATTGCTTTGGCTTCATGGACAACAACTCATAAAGTCACCGATAAATACGATCTGTGACTATCCGGACTGATTTTAAAACTTCTGGGGAAAATACAATAGTAATAAAATTTGATTTTAAGGTTTGCGATATACTTTTGCATTTGAGTTCGTTTTTCCAAATAAATTTTAAGAACCTTTTTTTCGTCCACAACAGATTTTGAATATGCATGAGCCCGTGGATTTATTACTATTATTATTACTATTCGCCGTTTCAATGGAAGTGTGCTCCATTTAATTCTAGAATACAACTGTAATAATTAGCAAAAGGACAAACAGGAAAATATCCAACCTACCTTATAGCTTTCATAGCCATCAAAAATTTCTTGGTCACATTTTTGAAGAATGGCCACAATTCCTGAAAGAAAAACACATATCAACCAGGACAGGTAAAAACGAAAACATGTATAATTGGTGGAAACTTCTGTAATCTGATCATGGTACCGGATAGACAATATAAGCATCAAATTATTTTTTTCCATGTCATTTAGATAAAAGAAGAAACTTTACATATAGAATTATCGAGATTCTTAAAGCATGCGAAAAAAAATCTTAAAGTATTTCTTTTACAACAGGACAGGTGACCTTAACAAATTAAGTCCTAAAAGCCTGACATAAGTAGTTATAAAACCAAACATGAAATACACATAAAACGCGCTATTTATCTTTTAAAGAAAGTAATTTTGAATGTTGAATTTGCAGTCTGCGTGTGATCAACATTAAAAATGTATACATATTTTGAAAATTCAATTTTGCTAAAATTATGGCACCGAATAAAAAAAATATAGAAATTCTGCAAAATTGCACATGCTTAAAAGTACGGGATGACAACAGAGATATAAAAATAATTCCAAACTATTCTACTATATCACCATAGTAGGTAGGGAAATTGGATGTAATCCGAAACTGGATAAATATTAGTATAATTCATCCATCATTAAATTATAATCATGGTCCTTAAAATGCTTAATAATACTTCCGTGCAGATGCAAGCATCCATTGATTTGAATTTTATCGGTTCTTTTGCTAAAAGTCTACAAAGGCTTGCATTTACTTTAAAATTCCCACAATCACTAAATGGAACACGATCACAATTTAATGATGGATGGATTACCTTAATATATTCCCGAATGTCTGTAGAGTAATTATAGTTTCCGTATATTACTCAATAAATTTAGGCATATATTCATATATGGCTTTGTCTGACGGCCAAACGAGTGTAAAAGATGGTTTCTAAGCAACTGTCAACGTAACCAAATATCAAACATTTTCAACCACAATAAAAAAAATGGATTAAATACAACCCTGTGGTGACGCAACGTCAATGTCCTCGCTTAAAGCGTTCACGGCTTCTGTTATGGGTTTAGACATTGTGTACTATATGCTACCTTGTGTCCACGATTACTGAAAATTAAAAACACATTTGGTTATTCAGGAAAAAAATTATGGACAGAGGCAAATATTATATTATTGAAAACTGTTTATCGTCTAGATAAATAGGAAGATCAAAGGAGAAAGGGTTGCTCTGTGGTAACACACTGGACTGCTAATCAGGGGACCGGGGCTGAAATCCCTGTGACTCAAGTTCAAATCCCAGTCAAAATATATGGGACGCCTTTCAGTCTCTTCAGCCCAGCGCTCAGTAACTCATCTATGTGGTGGTACAGGGGCTTTGCGTGTGTCGGAGATATACGCCGAGCACACTGAAGGACAAGAAGCACATGTGTATTTGAAAGAGCTAGGGTATCGCACCTGGACCCCATAGTTCATTGTCTCTTCTACCTGCTGTCTCTTCAGCAAAATAAAAAGAAGAAGAAAGGAGACGAAAAAACAGGTAAAAGTAAAAGAAAAGAAACACACCGTATATGTATATATAGAAATCATGCAGAGCGTCATGTTTAGAAAAGTCAAAATGTTTATCTGCAAATGGATATGATAAAAATGTTGCAAATTATATAATATGAATAAATATTGAGTTTTAATATACAGTGTAAATTTATATAGAAACCCAGAATTAACAAAATGTGTGTCTTTACACTTTCGTCTTAAACAAAGACCTATTAAACAAAGATTGGCAAGTAACGTTAATCAAATCACTCAAAATCTTTATGTTAAACAGTTTTCTAAATAACGTTATATGTGCATGTTTAGTAGATATGTGATACGCACGTGTGTAGTGTCACTGTAATAATAGTTAAGATGTAAATCGTTATCTTTTTTTTTAAACTAGAACACTTCAAGCTTTCCTGATAAGACTATAAAACGTGTGAATTACGTACAAGTGTCACTGTGAGTGTAATATCTTCCATGCAAATGAAGACATCCATGTATTTATAAATTTCCCTGACGCTCAAAAAGGTTAGGTCTCAACATATGATACTGGTACGAACTGGAAAATTCGAGGAAGAATTTTGGAATTATCAGAAGAATTGGCTCGAAATGATATTAAAACCCAATTAATGAATGGCCGAATCAAAGACTTGATAAGTCGAACTTTGGCCGAATTAATGGTTATCATGACTAGCAGCACGTCTGCGAGCACGTGCCATTTTACGACAACTGCATTGTAACGCAATTTGATTGGGTTTATTTTATGCATGTGAATGATCTAGAACTATTTCTTTAATGCAATATAATGATTGTCATAAATTCGCTAGGTTAAATGAAGGCACATCTAGACTTATTAGTACTTTGATTACTACTCAGCTACATAAAATAACATAATATATGATTTTCTACGTCTCTTGAGACAGATGCAAAAAAGATTAAGATTTTTTATGCATAGATCCAGGGACTCTTTATGTCATTGTATACATATGACATAGAGTCCCTGATAGATGAGCTATAGCTTCAAGAAATTAATAAATTATCTCCCTTTTTAAGTTCTCCACTGGCAATGTGAAATTTCAAAATGGCAGATGATTGACTTTCGAACTCGAGAATCTCGACTCGGAGGACTTATTTTTGCGAATGCAAATGCGTGACCGTTGTTTCTTAAAGACACGATGTCGATAGTTGTCTATATGTGCTAGCAGAAACTTGCAAAAATGGAAATAGACGAAGAGCACGTTCAAACCCTTCTTAGCATGGGGTTTCCTAGTGAAATCGACGTGAGGAAAGCACTGCGTTTAGCGAAAAACAGCTTAAACGATGCTGTAGCAATACTTACAAATGACCACCCAACTACAAACTTCGATACCCTGGATGAAGAGAAGCCAGGGAGGAGGGGACCGTGACAGTGAACCTCCCGAGATCCTTCGACTAGCTTCTGATGAGGCCGCTGCCGGTAACGATACTGTAACACCTGCAAATCCGTTTGCAGCCTTATTTCCAATCGACGCTAAGACTGTCGGTTATCAAGGCGAATCGCATGTCCCAAACACGGGGTTCTGCCTCCCCAACTCTGCTCTCAAGTGCGCAGATGACTCTCTAAATGTTCATGTTTTGTATGAACCAGTGATCAATGGTGACACTCATTCCATAACTTCTGATTTTCTGAATTGTGAAACAATTATTTCTGAACACTTTTCAACATATCAACGACAGCAGTTCGTATCACGGGCTGTTTAGATAACGCTAGCTTTGCATCTCGAACAGAGGATTTCGAAACGGCGGCTAACAAGGCAGACGGAACAACCTGAAACATACGAGAAGGATAATACCTAGACATTTCTAAAGTACTGGAAATAGATAGATGACATCTTAAACAGCATAAGTCCATGTCAAATATTAAGATCTGCACGTTATTTACTCATTTTGAGCACATCGAACTTTTCCTGGCGAATAAAAATCTCTTAGAAATGGGCGAGGTTTTCCTAATGGTTGCTTCAAATCTAGATACAGAAAAAAAGCGAAACTATTCTAATGAATACATAAACTACGGGAAGAGGAATATTGTAAATCTGACATAAACAATATTCACAGTTTTTCTTCCCCATAATGCTTTCGTCGTATTGACATTAACAATATTCAGAGTTTTTCTTCCCCATAATGCTTTCGTCGTATTCCCATCATGGTCTTTGTCATCGTCGAATACCCATGGCCGATCGATAAATCATCTATATTGGCCACGGCATGATGTTATATAGTGAAACGAAATAAGTCAGCTGGGGGTATCCGACGATGGGTATTTGTATAACATAAGGAATATTACCAAGACGGTGGTATGCTTACCAAGTCTTTTGGTGTCGCTGTTTGAATATGTTGCCAGACCGGGGCGTTTCTTATAGCATCAGTCACGCTGTCAGCGTCATAGATGGACCGAAGTAAGAAGTCAGTAGCAGTCTCCCTTGACAAGTTACCTACGCGCTGAAGAGTAAAAAAATAGCAATCAATGATTTGCAATAAAGAGTTGTAGGGAAAAAGTGGTTATAAACCGGATTTGAAAAGTATTTAAGCATTTAGATATATTTTTTGTTTTAATACACACAATTATTAATACAATGCTGGTATTTAACATCAGAGATCTTTAGCTCGAGGCCTTCCTTGTCTGTAATTAGCTGGACGTCTATATGTCTGAAACACTGTGGCAGCGAGAGTTTTAAACTCATTCGTTCACGATGGATGATACCCAACTAGTACTGACACCGATCAAACCAGTCATGAAATTTATATTCATGTTGAGCAGCCAGAAGTGTAGGTATATAACATTATCGACTGTTGATCAAATCAACTGAGTGCTCGCATCCGATGAGAATATGATATCTTGAAGGTCATCGGGGATGGTCGTTTTCACACATCACGTGGTTTACTAGGCACATAGCTACGGACAGTATAAAAAAACTGTCCAGCTGAAGTTGTCAGAAAGACCTTGTTAGATACCTCTACAAACTACCTCCGGGTCGACCTTGCCAGACACACCTTGGATGCCGAATTAAACTATTGTCAGCGAACACCATCTCGTGTCAGTGTATACGGCAATAAAAGTACACCAGTTCCAATCAATCATTTATTGTATTAAATTGAACATACAAAAATCCTCACCTCTAGAATCCCAACTGCCCGGTGATACAGCTTATTGTTGCTAGAAAGAATAAAAAAAAGATCAGTTTTAGTTTTGAACTCGTTTCTTTTTTACGTCATTTGGAAAACACTTTCATACAAACTGATCTTATCCTTATCAACGGTTCCTAGGTTGGACCAGTACTTTTGCGCCTGATAAGATCATAAAAGATTTTTGACCAACGGTATTCGAACCAACAACCTGCGGATCCACAACCATGCACCCTACCACGGCGCCCTAATTTCTTTTTCTTTAATTAAGCAGTTCACAATTATCCATTAAAAATTAATCAATCTAACCACGCTCGTTCAGGTCGGGTGTGCGTTTGCACTCTTTTATTTCGGAGACGTAATTACGTGTAATTTCTTTCTAATATATTTCTTTAAGCTCAGACGAATGTCTAGTAATCTCGGAAAGTGATACTTTTCTAGACTCAAAACCATTGTCATTTCATAGACATTTAAAAATTACGATTTCTAATAAAGGCAACTTTTACTTAGTGACAAAATGCATGATGTTTCGATATACTTTGCCTTTCAGGACATGGGCACCGGTAGATATTGCATTCAGGCACCACTTTATGGCCATCTCATTGAACATCTGATTGGCTACCTCTCTGCTGTCTTGTCCAATCAGATCATCGATATGAGACACCGGAAGTCCAAGCCGGATGACTGCGTCATAACCCTCAGGATTCAGACCCTAAATAAGGAAATTATTTATTATCGTAAACGATATCATAGACATGGACTAAAATCCTATAATTCATCAAAATGGTCATTTGTTGCTAGGGCCTAAGTTTGCTAGAAAACTTCAAATGTTTGCAAAATTTAAGTATAAACATAGGCACAATTACGTGTGCTATTCTAAATATAGTTCAATCTCCTAAATACTATATAATTGTAATGAAAACAAGAACACCGCATGCGGATGCCAACGTTTGTCTTTCTTTTTCTTTTTTAAAAAAGGGAGAAAAAATGGTCAAAATTTACCCAAGAGATATGGCCCTTGATGGGAATGTACTCTGTAGTCCTTTTGATGGTGAAAAAGTATGTGAAGTTTGATGACACGGTTTAATAGCTCAGAAGCTATGACCAAGGGTAAATTATTTCGCAACGTCTACGCCGCAAACGAGGACGACGACAATACCTTGACTTTTTTCTTTGAAAAACAGCCGAGCTAATGAATGATAAGCTCAGATAGTTTTTTTTTTTTTTTTTTTTTTTTTTCACTTTACCACCAAAACATGTGTCTATATGTTAAATATATAAATATATCAACACTCATTGTCATCCTAGAAACCAAAGAATATCAACGCATGTGATTAATTGAAAATACAGAGAAAAAGTTTAAGATTATTTTACTGTACCTCGTTAAACGTAATGAAAACTTTCTTGCAAGGAGCACTTGGAACATTGCTCGGCATCAGGACTGATCCATCTAGGAAGAAGGAAATATATGAATCATTGCCAAGTGGTGATTCAATGAACATTAATCTCCCAGACTTCGCGAAAGGTAAAAAAATCTGTCAGACATTCGGTCTGACAAGTATGAACATTTTGTCAGACCGAAAGAAAATCTGTCAGACCAAAAAACAAATGAGAAAATATATAAAATATCTTGTTTTTGTCTTTTTTAAGTATATTTAATTGGCATATATTGATTTATATAGTTTTAGACATTTTAAACATTTAAAATACAAGAATCAAGTAAGATGAGTTTATAACAAGCAAGAAAAGCAAGGAAAGTTGTTCCCCCTTATATTTACAGTTTGATTTCACTGAAAAATACCTGCCAGTCATCTGGACTGAGTAAACGTTTTTTATCAGACCGAGACACGTCTGTCGGTCATACACCTTTCGCGAAGTCTGGTCTCTGAGAAGGAAAATATATGTTTCACTCATGTACAAGGAATAGGTTTGTTTGTTTGTTGGGTTTAACGTCCCACCGACAGTATTTCAGTCATTTGGAAACGATGTCTACTTGAGACGGATATAGTGCTGCCACATTGCAGTATCACGCCGTAGACATGTGGCATGATACCACACCCAGTCACATTATCCTGACATCGGGCCAACCAGTCCTGCAACTACCCTTAAATGCTGACGCCAAAGCAAGGGAGCTATAACAGTACCATTTTTACGACTCTGGTATGTCGCGACCGGGGATCGAACGCACAACGGGGCCTCCGTGGCCGAGAGGGTAAAGTCGCCGACTGTAGCACTCACTCAGCCCCTCGCCGCGTGGGTTCGAAACCCAGCAAGGTCAGCCGGATTTTCATGTGAGGAAGCCTTCCAGCTGGCTTTTGGTAGGTCGTTGGTTCTACCCGGATGCCTCCGTGCATTCGGGGTCTTCCTCCACCTGTGATTAGCTGGACGTCGCTGACTGAAATACTGTCGAAGCGACGGTAAACTAAAATAGTATAGTCGAACGCACGACCTCCCGCTACCAAGGCGGACAAAGTAACCATTTGCCACCGGGGACGGTACAAGGAATAGGTACAAGATTATTGGGATTGTAAACGTTCAGACTAAGTTTATTGTAATTGGTTAAAATCAATTGATCATACATGTATATACCTTCAATGTTTTCTTTGCCTACAATTTGACTAATTTGTCCAATCAACATTGCGTTTTCAAGAGATATTTTAATCGGTTTATCATGAAAGGAGTTCATTGTTTATGCCATCCGTTTTAAATGGTACAATTCATATTTTTTTTATTTTCGGTATTTTTGCAGCAGTTAGTGAGATGTACACCAAAATAATTAATGAACTTTACCTCTGTCTAGAATAACTACAGTGTCTTTGTCAGTCAGTTCAATGTCGTTGATAAAATCTTCATCTGAGATACGGAAATGCTTTCCCTAAGAAGAAAATAGAAGCAACTCGTTAAATCAATCAATACATAATTTGTGCCAACGTTCTCTAATAAACCGCACTGATGTAATTTGACCTGAGTGTTCGTCTATAGGTTTCCTGACGTCATCATGTTATGGCTTATCTAATCATGTGATTGGTGTCTGCTCTCTCTCTCGCTCTGGGCAATATCGTACAATAAAAGAGGTTTCATTAAATGTTGTTTACTACAAATAATTGAAATGTTTATGAAGAATGAATGCTAAGAAATACTATTACTGATTAAATATGGCACATTGCTAGCTGTTTGACGCGTAATGTAATCATACAGCGAGTAGATGTGATTTATTTTAAACTGAGACAGACACAGTGCTGCCGCAATGCACTAGCACGCCGTAGACAAGTGGCATGATACCACACCAAGTCACATTTTCCTAAAACCGGGCCAACCAGTCATGGAACAACCCTTATATATTGAGTGTCAAGCAAGGGAACTATTCAAGTGCGATTTTTTACGACTTTGGTATGTTGCTGCCGGGGGCCGGAGGCCGCGGGCCAAGACGTGATATCGATCGATCGGAGGTGGGTATGACCGTATCCGACGATGTTCTTAGCTTCAACAGAAAAGTGTCAGTGGCTGAAATAAGCTTCCTCTTTAGTACTGGGTCACTCAGCAGGAACAGGATCTTGGGATAAATGCCGAATAACAATTATTGAAATCAAGAGAACAGACACCTGTCAGTAGTTCTTACCAAATCTGTGAGATCTCCTTCCTTGTTTTGCATTGTCTTGTATCCAGATTTTACGAATCCACGGACATCATCTAATGCTGAAATATCGTGAAAAACATTTTTCTTTTATACTTATGTTCTGCGAAAATAGCCACGTGTAACATCAATCTGTCATAAAATTGGGTTGAAAAGCATGAGATACCTTGTTTATATTTAACAACTCAAAAATTAATAGATAAACAGCAATAATACATTTTTTTTATTTCATGTAAACAGTGATTAAGTGCATGATTGTTGGTTTAACGTCCCAACGAAAGTATTTCAGTCATTTGAAGACGATGTCTACTTGAGACAGATATAGTGCTGCCGCGTTGCAGTATCACGCCGTAGACATATGTGGCATGATACCACACCTAGTCACATTATCCTGACACCGGGCCAACCAGACCTGGAACTACCCTTATATACTGAGCGCCAAGCAAGGGACCTATACCAGTAACATTTTGACGACTTTGGTATGTCTCAGCTTGGGACCGAACCCACGACACCCCGCTCCCAAGACGGACGCTCTGACGTCTTAGCTAATCATTCTTGCTTTTCTTCGTCTAGTGTTTTTATAACAAATAATCATTCGGAGTATACAAGAGATGGCTGAGTCAGTAGATTGCCATTAACTTAGCAGAGAAACGTATCCATTCGTTAATTTCGATTCCGCGCTATGTATTTATAAAAAAGACACGTACTTGCACCGTAAGTCGGGGGACATTCCGATGAGTCTATTAACCCCATCAGGGCCAGACTGTCGTTGCCATAGTAATACAGTCGCCCCCCTCTGCTTAGACTGGTGTTATAAAGAATATTTATAAACATGTCATCGTCAGAGACAATTGGAAAGAAGAGACTGTGCGAAACAGATACGTGCATTATAGATATCTTTATATAGAATATTAAAAACCTATATTTTAAACTATTACCTTAAATAATAAAATTTTTTTTATACTTTAAAAACAATTAATTTCCTTTTTAAAAATTTCATATCTTAACATAATACACATAATGCAGAAATTTCACATAAATTACAAATGATGAGAACTAATACTCGAACCTGGATCCGGCAAACTTCAAGGCCTGACTGAGGGGTCCTGTCTGTGCGTAGACTGCGTCACAAACCAGTCGGTAACACGTGATATAGTCACGAACTGGCCTGTAAAAACAGCCTCTAGAATTATTATTACATATGGAAAAGCAAAGTTGCGATGATTTTTTAAATTATTTACGAACATGCTTGTTTGTTGGGGTTAACGTTCCACCGACTTGGAGATTATGTCTGCTTGAGACAGAAATAGTGCTGCCACACTGCAGTATCACGCCGTAGACATGTGGCATGATACCACACCTAGTCACATTATCCTGACACCGGACGAAACAGTCCTGGAACCACCCTTATATGCTGAGCGCCAAGACGGCAGCTACCACTACCATTTTGACGACTTCGGGGATCGAGCCCCCGACTTCCCGCTCCCGATGCGAAAGCTCTTACCACTCGGCCACCGGGGACGGTGTCATTTATCTAAAGAAAATAAGTAAAATATCACTCTTGAAACCTACGGCCCCCATCAGGCCTACCACTACAGAGCTACGCTCACGCACTAAACTATTGGTTTAAACATATTTATGTCCCAAATATAGTTGTTGTTGTTGTTGTATTGGGGTTTACCGTCGCTGCGATAGTATTTCAATCATATAGCGACGTCCAGCTAATTACAGGTGGAGGAAGACCCCGACTACACAGAGGTACCCGGGTAGAACCACCGACCTACCGCAAGCCAGCTGGAAGGCTTCCTCACATGAAAAATCCGAAGTCCCTACCGGGATTCGAACCCACAGCGGTAAGGGGCTGAGAGATTTGTAGTCCACGACTGTAACCGCTCGGCCACGGCGGCCCCACCCAAATATAGTTTACAAAGAATAACATCGGTACAGCATATAATTGCAATTAGGAACTGTAATGTATTTGTACTCAGGAATCGATGTTATAAAAATATTAATACATGTAAGCGAATACATATAGCGAAAGCTACCTAAAGCTTTTAAAGCGTGTTTCCCCTTTCAACGTTGTCGTTATAATGGCGTACTGTACAGAACGAGTGGGAACAATTCAAAAATACTTATTAATAGAAAAATGACCTCTTTTTAAGCGAAAGAGTATAATAAAGGAAGATAGGAGGAAGAGAAAAAGTAAATATAATGAATGACATCAGTGTAATCTTCATCAAAGTCAACCGAGTGAAGTCTCTGGAAACTTGCCCTGAATACTCCAAGTTGTCAAGATCAAGGCAGGTTGTGATAATCTATCAATCGAAAGCGCTGCTGATATTGAACCGTCTGAAGCAGTTGAAAAATTGAGATCGAGGGCCTGGTGTGAAGGGTGTTTATAGAATAGACATACCATTTCTTTAGAGTCTGAGGACGGGAGTCTACCAGCGCCTTCATACAGAGAGTCTCCAGTAATATCTTCGTCGCTGACCCACTCTTCATCCGACTTGATCCGGTAATTGTCTCGGGCTGATGAGATGTATCATTTAATAGATGAGTTTTCTTTTCTTTTGATAAAAATCAACACACGTAATAATGGAGTATATTTGTATTTGTGATTAATTATAATTAAATTGTTTTAATTGCTTCATGTATATTTGTTTTGCTCTTCGGTTTTGGAAAACATAAAATTATGTGTATTGTATAATGTGGACTACATCCGGATATTGGTCCGGACTGATGGGGACGGAGATAGAGAAACGCATGTACATAAATTGGCAGCACATTAATTTAAGTAGATTGCCCATTTTTTTAAACCTGAATCTGAATGTAATACAATGTACGTTGTAGATTCCAATTTATTTTTCAGCTTTTGAATGTTTTATGCATGTACAGTTTATAATAAATATAAAGTAAATAAATCGTCTTATCTTTTATACATACACAATAACGCATTACGGCATCAATATTTTACGTCATCGCCGATTTACGGCACTGTTTACTCTTATACGGCATAAATATCACAATGGATGCAAAATACAGTCATCGTACTTATAAACAAGAGATGCTTTTAAACTAAAGATGCGATGGAGTGAAGTTATTAGATGGCTCGTTGCTACTTTCTTCCCTCACAAATAGACTAAAATGGATTAATCAGAGTGGAGGTCAGAAACACACTTACTAGTTTTATATTTAGGAAGAAGAACGCAATAAGTACTAAAACGATTTGAGCATATAAGCGCATTCAGTTGAGTGAGGCAGATATATAAACGCATGATCTAGAATGGATAATTTTAGGGGTTAATTGGGATGAAGAAATGAAACAAAATGAAATGGGTTGTATAAACAAATTGAAAAGAATGGAATAGAAGTATTCAACTGAGTTAGGCAATTGAATTGGGCTGCAAGTGGAGGTGTAGCAATGAAACGCATAAATTGGACAAAGTGATAGAAATGCAGTCATTGCAATGGCGTTTATAAACGCACGAAATGTAGAGCAGTAGACAAACGCATTCAACATGATGAAGCAGATTATGTGTGATAATAGAAATTATTTGGCAGAAAACAAGAAAGAAAATGAAACAACTGTGCAACGTGAATAACCGCACTGCCAGGTTTTATCATGTTATTGTTTTACATACGAGAATAGATTTTATTTCATGTTTAAAATCATATTTAACATATGACTACCGGTAGTTAATATTCCAATACATGAAAAAAATGTTTGAAAATAAGAAAGAAACTTACTCCGACAACTGGGTTTAAAATATAGCCTTGTCCATTGGTTTTGGAAACCTCTTCTAGTTGACTGGCCACTATTAAAAATAGATATCAACATGACGTTCAAACAATATCTGAAACCCCTTGGTCTGCAGGAAAACTATGATTCGTTCAGCAATTATTTTCTACGCGATTTGCCAGTCGTTCGTGACAGATCTCGACAAATTCTCTCAGTTCTTGTTAAATGTAATGATGACGTCATATTCATTATTCTTATAGTGTATTATATCAGTATCCATAAAAGTATTTCATTTTCTATAAAAAAAAAATCATTATCCGAACTTCATAAAGTTTGTATAAAAATGTGAGTATTGGATTTAACTAGGTTTCATTTTCAAATTAACATACAAAGTGTTTTAACAACTCTTTCAATTGCTTTATTCATTTTTTTTCAAAGAGTTTACAATGATACCTAGAATTTAGGAAATAATTTGTATGAAATGATATATCAAGTTTTACCTTGCCGAAACGTTTTGTCCCAGGACTCTATTTTCATATTCCTGGAATCATTTACACATATGACGTCATATACACATAATCGTACATATACGTAACATTAAATACAAGCAAGAAACTAAAATGGGATACTGTTTTAACAATACTAAGATTAAACAACAAAAACAATGTATTTTTAAATAAGAAGAAACAGTATTTAGGGTGTTATTAATAATAATTATTAATATCGTATTAAAAAGACCATTTAGAGAAACATTGAACGATATTTAAAAAGTTCATAAAACGAGCAATCAGTTTATGCATGTTTACATAACTATTTGGTATAAAGCACTAATGTTAAATCATTAGATTACGATTTAAAAGAAATATTTTTCTCCGCTTTTAATAAGTTAAATAATGAAGTTGAAAATTTTATTTTGATACCAGTATCGACAAGTCCCATATTTTTGAAAGAACAAAATGTATAAAAATGCATTATTTTTATTCTGAAACTTAAAAATTACCATCTGATACTTTGTCAATTGAATCATTGGACAAAAAGTTTTTAGTCTGAAAGCGGACTTTTGAATTATTTTTAAGATTCGGATCAAGCACCAATGACGACAAACACTTTCCAATAAAAGTAACATTTAGGTTATAAATGGCATACCTGGCAAGGCTGACGGGATTGAAACCTAGTAATACTGGGGTATAGGTGTCCGGATGTTGGAGACAAAAGTCCAGCTGTCCCGCAACGTAAGGGGCAGACAGACCGCACGTGATGCCCACAAACACCACCTTTTGCTTCCCGGCAGAGAGCTTTGAGAAAAATAAATATGCAACTATCTTCAAAATTGAATATCGTCCACTGAAAGCCAGAAGGGCTTATCAGCCTTTTCTTTTTTATATGCTGAAGAGCCATCGCTTTCAGTGGACGAATTATTTCAATGTAATATTTCATACGTATTTCATCACGAATAACCATGCTGCAGTTAGGAAGCTGACAAACTGAAAATATACCACAAAATTAAACAAAAAATGGATGAGGTTCAAACATTAATGATAAGTATTGTTATATGAGAAAATAGTTTTGCTTCTGTAAATAACCACGGATTTAACAGAGTAATGTAAGTTTATTTTTTTCAGAGTTCAGGTAGTGTCTTTTTGTTACATAAACTTTAATTCATGAATATCATTTTTGGTATTTTTACGAAAAGACACCAAACAGAACATGTCATATACAATTATCGCAAATGATTAGTAGTAAGTTTTTAATTCGGCTTCCTTGCGCGCACTTCATAAATGGAAATCCGAGAAATTATTATTCTTTAAATCTTTAAACAATAATAAAGATACTGATGGGTAGAAATAAAGACCGACAGCCTTCAAATGTACAGATAAAAAACCTGTTTTAGGGCCTCTACTCCGACCCTTGGGTCATCCTCGGGTGCTTCCTGCGATGTAAACAGGGCCCTGTCGTATGAAAAAAATAAATTGGCATAAATAAAAACAAAGAAATTATCTAAGATTATGGATAATCCACCAGCAGAAAAAAACACTGTTTTGCAATAAAGCATTTTAGTCAGTAATTCGAAGTTGTATACATGTTTTTACATCTACATAGATTACTTGACGATAGACGATGTAATAGGATTTTGCTAGTATGAAATGCCGCAAATTCGAAAAAGTGAAACTTTCAATATAAGCATAAAGTTAATCATCATATATAATAAGGTGATAATAATAATAATAAGGTGACATGAAAGGGACATGCAATGTATTTTCATTTCGCATGCGCACGATATACTGATTGCGTGCGAACGCGATAGCTATTATAACTAACCCATTCGTACGCGATTGCCACTGCGTTCGCACGAATATAGCCATCGCGTGCGCGCGATATTTAATGTCTTCCATGTCCCCTCTATGCAACTGTAGAAATATACAAATAAGTAGAAAGAAATGACTTTCGGTTCACCGACACCCGGATATCTGAAATTTTAGACTATTCATACGCCATCAATCAAACACATTTACCGGAAGTGATAAATACTGTTCAAAACTAAATCTTACTTATCTCCACCAGCTAACAGATAATGAAATACTTCCGGTGACCTCTCAAACGCTTGGAATTCGTTAAACGTCCTCTGGACATAGAAAGAAAAAGTAACATCCTTACATATCATGATGGTTCACTTCAGAGTGTATGCCATAAATACAATAGGTTGGACCATTTTACTCCGAAATGAGACGGTAAAACTACGTAAATCAACGAGTACTCCCCGAATATCTTATACATTCATGCTGGTGTAACTGTAACATTCCATGCATTGTCGCATACACATGAGATTTTATACCAGTCACTGATTGGTCAGTTCAGTCAGCGATATTTACCGATTATTGCCGAATCCCTGGTGTTTTGTTGTTGTTTTTTTTAAATAGGACATTAAGATAACCATGTTTTGAAATGACATTAAGGAGGAAAAACAAACAGTTCTATGATATTAATTTCATTGATCAAATATCCATATTAACCACTTCTAATACGTTTCTACATAAAACTAATCTTTAAATATAAAATTTGAAATTTAAATTTGAAATTCTGCCTACCGCCACAATGTATCCAAGGCGCCCGGATGTGCCACATCCGCTGAATACAACGATCCCATTGGCTGGCTCCTGCAGATGAATAAAAAAAATCTAGGTAACACTCGGTGCTTAGTACTAGATAACTATACCTTCATTAAACGTTTATATTAACGAATACAAACATAAAATACATCCCACCAATACTCACTTACATAACTTTAAACTTAATTTCACTTTTTACCTATTTACCAAAGGTACCATCGCTTTGTCCTTTATCAGGCCATAAACTCCCATATGGCTTCCAATTTTCTATTTTTAGTAACCGTGATCCTGACCTTGATTCGCTCATTCATTCCATCTCAATCTGCCATTTGTGACAATGATGAGCTGCATTCGGAACATCTCGACCTGGTAGAAATGGGCTGTTAGCTGGTTAAAAAAAGTCCAAAGTACCGATGGCGTTCGGAACACCTGGACCATGCCTTGGAAATAACTGCCAGGTTGGACCGGGAATTGCGGAGTAGAAACGATAACTCCGGTAGCTACACCGGAAACATTAGTGTTACAAGGACGGAACAAGAGGAGCGAACAGTGCACGAATCACTGGGACACGAGACATTAAAGTTTCCAGTAGCACATCTAAAAGTGGAAATAGTTGATATAATGATGTTTACCTTGAGTACATCCGCAATGTGGCCAGCCACAGCCTCGATAGTCTTTATCGTGTCTTCGTGGAACAGCGACTGGAAAAGGAAGTAAGACGGTTTGTTTCTTAAACTACATCAATATGTTTATGCTTGGGTTTAAAATTGGATGAAATTAAGGGCGCTGTAGTTCGGTAGTTTAATACCTAACTGTGGATCCGAAGTCCAGCTGGTCAAACCCAAGAACTGTCGAGAGGGATGGTTAAAACTTGTAAAAACTTATTTCTTAATCGACGTAAATAAATAATGTTAAAACTACTGGGTTTAACATCCCGCTGACAGTATTTCAGTCCAATGGAGACTATGTGTACTATGTATAGCAGCATATGAAAAAAGAAGGCTGATAGCCCCTTCCGGCTTTCAATGGACGACATATAGTGCTGCCACACTGCAGTGTCACGCAGTAGACAAGTGGCACACCTAATCAAATTATCCTGACACCGGGCCAACAATTCCTAGAACTACCCTCATATGCCGTAAACCAAAGAGGGGCTACAAATTTTAACAACTTTGGTATCTTGCGGTCTGGGATCGAACCTTCGACTTCCCGTTCCTGAGGCGGTCGCTCTAATTAACATGACGCCAAAACAGGTATAGCCACGCCCCGAATGTTTGTCGGAGGTTGTTGAGCTAAGGTAACTATTGAAAGCAAGATTCACGTGCATTTATTTGTCGGAGGATTGTACAGCTTTTCACTGGTTAAACCGATATGCATATTCATTTTGGCGTCATGTTAATTCCTCGGCCACCTGTGACGGACAGAAAGAACATCAATGATTTATTTGCGCGTGGAAAAGAACATCCTCGGACACATGATTATGGCCCATAAATACCATCGTAAGACTAAGAAGGAAGTATTAAAGCGACACATTGCTTTGGCTTCATGGACAACAACTCATAAAGTCACCGATAAATACGATCTGTGACTATCCTGACTGATTTTAAAACTTCTGGGGAAAATACAATAGTAATAAAATTTGATTTTAAGGTTTGCGATATACTTTTGCATTTGAGTTCGTTTTTCCAAATAAATTTTAAGAACCTTTTTTTCGTCCACAACAGATTTTGAATATGCATGAGCCCGTGCATTTATTACTATTATTATTACTATTCGTCGTTTCAATGGAAGTGTGCTCCATTTAATTCTAAAATACAACTGTAATAATTAGCAAAAGGACAAACAGGAAAATATCCAACCTACCTTATAGCTTTCATAGCCATCAAATATTTCTTGGTCACATTTTTGAAGAATGGCCACAATTCCTGAAAGAAAAACACATATCATCCAGGACAGGTAAATACGAAAACATGTATAATTGATGGATCAGATTGATCATGGTACCGGATAGACAATATAAGCATCAAATTATTTTTTCCATGTCATTTTGATAGAGAAGAAACTTGACATATAGAATTATCGAGATTCTTAAAGCATGCGAAAAAAAATCTTAAAGTATTCCTTTTACAACAGGACAGGTGGCCTTAGCAAATTAAGCACTAAAATCCTGACATACGTAGTTATAAAACAAAACATGAAATACACATAAAACGCGCTTTTTATCTTTTAAGGAAAGTAATTTTGAATGTTGAATTTGCAGTCTGCGTGTGATCAACATTAAAAATGTATACATATTTTGAAAATTCAATTTTGCTAAAATTATGGCACCAAATAAAAAAAATATAGAAATTCTGCAAAATTGCACATGCTTAAAAGTACGGGATGACAACAGAGATATAAAAAATAATTCTAAACTATTCTACTATATCACCATAGTAAGGTAGGGAAATGGGATGTAATCCGAAACTGGATAAATATTAATTTAATTCATCCATCATTAAATTATAATCATGGTCCTTAAAATGCTTAATAATACTTCCGTGCAGATGCAAGCATCCATTGATTTGAATTTTATCGGTTCTTTTAATAAAAGTCTACAAAGGCTAGCATTTACTATAAAATTCCCACAATCACTAAATGGATCACGATCACAATTTAATGATGGATGGATTACCTTAATATATTCCCGTATGTCTGTAGAGTAATTATAGTTTCCGTATATTACTCAATAAATTTAGGCATATATTCATATGTGGCTTTGTCTGACGGCCAAAAGAATGCAAAAGATGGTTTCTAAGCAACTGTCAACGTAAACAAATATCAAACATTTTCAACCACAATAAAAAAAAAATGGATTAAATACAACCCTGTGATGACGCAACGTCAATGTCCTCGCTTAAAGCGTTGACGGCTTCTGTTATGGGTTTAGACATTGTGTACTATATGCTACCTTGTGTCCACGATTACTGAAAATTAAAAACACATTTGGTTATTCAGAAAAAAAATTATAGACAGAGGCAAATATTATATGATTGAAAACTGTTTATTGTCTAGATAAATAGGAAGATCAAAGGAGAAAGGGTTGCTCAGTGGTAACACACTGGACTGCTAATCAGGGGACCGGGGCTGAAATCCCTGTGACTCAAGTTCAAATCCCAGTCAAAATTTATGGGACGCCTTTCAGTCTCTTCAGCCCAGCGCTCAGTAACTCATCTATGTGGTGGTACAGGGGCTTTGCGTGTGTCGGAGATATACGCCGAGCACACTGAAGGACAAGAAGCACATATGTATTTGAAAGAGCTAGGGTATCGCACCTGGACCCCATAGTTCATTGTCTCTTCTACCTGCTGTCTCTTCAGCAAAATAAAAAGGAAAAAAAAGGAGACGAAAACAGGAAAAAGAAAAGAAACACACCGTGACACACACACACGTGCACACACACCGATCGAGGACCTCACTCGAAATAAGTGTTTGCACTTTCGTGGGCTATCCATGATCGCAAGGTCTAATACAGACATAAAAATTTGGTTTTGATGTTTTTGAAACATGGTGGGAGACGAGATACAAAGACTACAAAGAGCAACATAATTAATCATTTGGTTTAGCGTGACTTTGTTATTCTTTTCACTTCTAATTTTAAATTCGATTATTCTATTCAGTATAGTATTATTTCATTTAATAAATACATTCATAATGATAAATCAGGTAAATAAATTTCATAAACCGATGAGAATAATTTTACTGCCACACCGGTTTACCTATCGTTACGTGAGATACGCGGTTTAAGTAACGTACAACGTGACGATATTTTCAGTACTTTGATTGCCAACACACACACACACACACACACACTAGACCGATATTTTCAGTACTTTGATCGAATTAGCAAATGTAAACTTTTTATCGACAGTTTGAATTGCTCGCTTACTGCTTACTACAAAGGTTGATATTATTCCGATTATATAATAATTCATTCAAATAGCACATATATATTAAAGAAGAACGTATACCTGCTCAAATTAACCGAAACGTCGTGGCTCGCTCGTTTATTGACCTACTTTAACAGTGAGATAAAACCCGCAGAACTCGCAAATGGTAGTACGTACAAGTTTTCGATAAATGTGATTCAGAATATGCATAGATAGTTCGCTAAATGAAGACTTAAGTCCTAAAACTCTTTATACTCCATTTAATAAAAAAATGTCAGCGTGGTTTGTAAACTAAATATATAAATTTTGAATATGATGTAAAAACAATATCGGATGGATAATTACATGATAACACACGGACATGGTTGTAATTGAAAGCAGGACCCTGGTAACTCCAAGGGTCAAAATTTTAATAAACACTTGCAATATTGCATATTTTAAAGATATAGTATTCATAAATATCAAAGCGCAGCTAGATTCTTAATGCTATACATATGTATATATAGAAATCATGCAGAGCGTCATGTTTAGAAAAGTCAAAATGTTTATCTGCAAATGGATATGATGAAAATGTTGCAAATTATATAATATGAATAAATATTGAGTTTTAAAATACAGTGTAAATTTATATAGAAACCCAGAATTAACAAAATGTGTGTCTTTACACTTTCGTCTTAAACAAAGACCTATTAAACAAAGATTGGCAAGTAACGTTAATCAAAATCTTTATCTTAAACAGTTTTCTAAATAACGTTATATGTGCATGTTTAGTAGATATGTGATACGCACGTGTGTAGTGTCACTGTAATAATAATTTCCTGGTAAGACTATAAAACGTGTAAAACGTGTGAATTACGTACAAGTGTCACTGTGAGTGTAATATCTTCCATGCAAATGAAGATATCCATGTATTTATAAATTTCCCTGACGCTCAAAAATCGCGAACAAATCCTACATGTAGACGACTGTACAGGTTAGGTCTCAATATATGATACTGGTACGAACTGGAAATTTCGAGAATTTTGGAATTATCAGAAGAAATGGCTCGAAATGATATTAAAACCCAATTAATGCATGGCCGAATCAAAGACTTGATAAGTCGAACTTTGGCCGAATTAATGGTTATCATGACTAGCAGCACGTCTGCGAGCACGTGCCATTTTACGACAACTGCATTGTAACGCAATTTGATTGATGCATGTGAATGATATAGAACTATTTCTTAAATGCAATATAATGATTGTCATAAATTGGCTAGGTTAAATGAAGGCACATCTAGACTTATTAGTACTTTGATTACTACTCAGCTACATAAAATAACATATATGATTATCTACGTCTCTTGAGACGGATGCAAAAAAAGAATAAGATTTTTTATGCATAGATCCAGGGACTCTATATGTAATTGTATACATATGATAAAGAGTCCCTGATAGATAAGCTATAGCTTCAAGAAATTAATAAATTATCTCCCTTTTTAAGTTCTCCACTGGCAATGTGAAATTTCAAAATGGCGGATGATTGACTTTCGAACTCGAGATTCTCGACTCGGAGGACTTATTTTTGCGAATGCAAATGCGTGACCGTTGTTTCTTAAAGACACGATGTCGATAGTTGTCTATATGTGCTAGCAGAAACTTGCAAAAATGGAAATAGACGAAGAGCACGTTCAAACCCTTCTTAGCATGGGGTTTCCTAGTGAAATCGACGTGAGGAAAGCACTGCGTTTAGCGAAAAACAGCTTAAACGATGCTGTAGCAATACTTACAAATGACCACCCAACTACAAACTTCGATACCCTGGATGACATTGATATTGAAATGAAAGATTTAGCCAAAGGTTCAACCAATCCCGTATTTGGACCAAATCTACCTCCGTCTTATGACGATGTGGTCGAGAGCGAGGTAAACAAACTAGGTCATGTTATGGAAGCAGGGTAACCAAAAGAAGAAAATGAAAATCAAATGACAACTGTTTCTCTGTAAAATTTGCCCCATTTTTTATTTCATGTGGATGGACATTTGTTCACTCCCTAGGGCATTTGATATCACTGTCATTGTCAGGGTGTGGCATGGGTTTCATACATATATGGCCCAAGAAGTGCACTCTGTACATAGGTGTCCATAAGTAACCACTATATGTCTTTGGGTTACTTATGGACACCTTTGTACAGGAGAGAACATATCTAATGGGTTTCACTAGTCCTATAAATAAGCCATAGTGCATCGATTTTACTATTTTGCCATTTATTTGATATGCTATGTTATGGATCGCTGTATACATTGATGTAGCAAACTCTGCGTGAATTCTAACGCGCTACATTTTCATCCATTATAAGCATAACAATTGGCAATTCACTTTGAAAACACTTTAAACCTGTGGCAGACATAATAATTTACCATATTAGGTAAGGAAATTGTCATATATTGACTTAAAAAGGGTGAAATACTTCATCAAGATGTGTACAGTCAAGGATAAACTGGGAACACTAATTTGGGATAGAAGAAATTTGTATTGTAATTTATTTAATGTTTTAAGAACAAATAAACATTTTCAATGTTGGAAACATTTATATTATGTATTGTGAGGTAAGATAGATGAAAATATATCAGTGAATGAGAATTTTCTCACTCACCATTATAATTTGCCAATATTTATTTCATGTAAATATTTTTGGCTATTCCTTATATTTCACATAACACTGATATACACAGCAAGATGGTGGACAACTGACAACATCATTTGATGTGTCAACTACAAAAGGATTTTTTTGACATTGTAATGGTAATATTTCAACCTTTAAAGTGATCAGTTAAAATATTTTTGTATTTGTTTTCTATAAATGAGAGTTATTTTGTCAACGGGCGCTCGATACTTAATTCAGCGTTTTGCTACACGAATCTCTATGGGAAGCCATAAGACTTTGTAGGTCATTGGTTCTACCCGGATGCCTCCGTGCATTCGGGGTCTTCCTCCACCTGTAATTAGCTGGATATCGCAACATGACTGAAATACTGTCGAAGCGATGGTAAATTAAAATAGTCAAGCCATAAGACTTTGCATATCTGTTGAAACATAAAATGTTAAAAAACAGTCTGAATGTTAAATATGAACAATGATATACGAAGGCTTATTTATAGGAATTGGGTTTCACGAATGTATGAAATTCATTTACCATTGCAGAAATGGAATTACAGTAATTTCATCAAGCTATTGGTGTGAAATACTAATGTAGGTTAATTCACCAACTAATTACTCTCGAGTTGAAACTGTTTAATCTAATTAGACATATTATTTATTAATGATTAAATATTCAGGGCAACAAACTGACTTTTCAGTTACTATATATTGTCAGGGTGATGAAACAGGTTAACAAAATGACCTGACCACCATCTGCAGAAATGTACTACATGTATCTTCTTTTAACTGTTCACAGCATTTATTCCAAAAGGTCTATTCCAAAACACAGGTTATCAACTATAATAAAGTCTATAACAAGAATAAAGTATAAGTACCCTTAACTTAAATGTCAAATAAATTAAGTAAATAAAAAAACAATTTACACACACACACTGAATTCTGACTTTTTTCCGGAAAAATGAAATAAGTGGCACCTTAAGTATCAACAATTAATAAATATCACATGTGTAAGAAATTTTTCATGTATTAGGATACTTGTCAGCAGTATCTATGCATCACAAGGTAAAATTTGTATTGCATCATGATGTTTTGCCATATAAAATTTCTTTCCGATGCATACATCAAGGATACGGCATATTGTGATGCATCAATGAATTGTTACACCTCTAGATATTTGGGAAAAGGACTCAAGTTTTTAGAATCCTTGTGAAAACCATGGATTTTATATTATAAACCAACAAAGTAGCATCTATGTTTCTATGTTAAATATTACTCTTAGAAATTACTGTTGCCCTGTTTATAGTAAGATAAACACAAGAAATATGTAATATACCTGTACATATTATACCTCTTAGTTGCTTATCATGAATCCTAATGAGCAACGCGCTTTGCTATGCCAGGGCTTTTTTTCTTCTGTGTCATAGTCCATTCATACTCATAGGCATCTTCCCTTTGAAAGTTTCTTCAAAGTTTTGTAGTTTTTCCAAACGTTGCTATGTACCTCAAGATTTCTCTTTCCTCAAATGTGAAGAAAATGGGGTTTTTTTCCTCCAAAATGTAAAAACCAAACTATATTTTCATGGGTTTGGGAAAGGAAAAACCCTGAGGTAAACAGCAATTTAGGGGAAAACTGCATTAATTTAAAAAAAAATTCAGATTGGAAGACACCTATGTACGACCCTTGATAAAGAATGAAATAAAACTTGTAAGAGTTTGTCTTACTATGGCACTTTTAAGTCTTTAATCTTTTTTTGTCTGAAATACAAATTGTGATTTATTCATATTAGTATTATTACAGAGAAAAAGATCAGATAAGCAGGGTATTTGAGTATTTGCCCAGTTTTGGCTAAAAAGCAATAGAGCTCAGAATCATGAGGGAACTAAACTAACTAAGTTAAAACACAATTAAAATGTTGGCAGTTGCATATAAAATATACAAAGTATACAGAATACCTAATTTACATTTGTCAAAAAACACAATTATATTACACAGATAACTATTTCATGTAAAATCCATGGGGTAAAATCTGTAAATACCCATTTCATGAATAAAGTTATCTACTGTGCAGTCATCTTTTGCTAAAAATTCTTTGTGTTTATAACAGCAGAAGCAACAGACAGAGGTAATGGAGGAAACCAGTTGTGTGGATGCCGTCCAGGAGGAGGGGAATCCATACGAATTTCCTGTCACAAACCTGTATGAACTGGAGGGTCGGGTGTTCGCGGAACACTGGTCCATCCCGTATAAGAAGGAGGAGTCCCTTGGGAAATGTCTCATCGCAGGAACACGATTAGCGGAAGCAGGTACTTGTAGGCTATAATCGTGTTTAAATATTTAATGATAACTGATCTGATAGTTGAAGTTTTCGTGTAGATAGAAGAAAGATAATGTAAGTGGTTTCTTGAAACTATCCATTCAACCCCCGACACTACTACCAAACATTGAATCATTTGGGGAAACAATAAATAATGACATTGAAAATACAGTTTGATGATATGCAGAATGAAATTAATCAACAAAATTAATTGCAATCTTGTATACCATCGCAGGTGTCCGAGTGGTTTGAGTGTCCATCGCAGGAGCAGGAGGTCATGGGTTCAATCCCTGGCCGTAACATACCAAAGTCATAAAAAAAAATGAATTGATATGGCTCCCATGCTTGGAACTCAGCATATAAGGGTAGAGTCAGGACTGGTTGGCCCAGTGTCAGGATAATGTGACTGAGCGTGGTATCATGCTGCATGTCTACGGTGTGATACTGCAGTGTGGCAGTACTAGTAGACATAGTCTCCAAAGGACTGAAATCCTGCTGGTGGGACATTAAACCCAACAAACAGTTTTGTATCTATGTCTTAAAATTAAATTAAAATCAGCTTATCCAGTCATTTTAGATTAATTAGCTCACCTGAGCAAAGCTCAGGGTGAGCTATTGTGATCCCGTGAGTGTCCGTCGTGCGGTGTGCGTCGTGCGGCGTCAACAATTTAGTGTTTTACACTCTATCACCTTTATTTCTGAAGCAATCATCTTCAAACTTTAAGACAATGTTTATGACCATAATGTCTCGATTGAGTTCGATTATGGCTGAGATCGGTCAATTAGGTCAGGAGTTATGCCCCTTTTAATATTAAATGCCAGATTTCACGTTGTTTACACTCTATCATCTTCATCTTTTGAGCAATCATCTTCATCTTTTGAGCAATCATCTTCAAACTTTATGGCAATGCTTATGACCATAATGTCTCGATTGAGTTCGATTATGGCTGAGATCGGTCAATAGGTCAGGAGTTATGCCCCTTTTAATATTAAAAAAAAATGCCAGATTTCACGATGTTTACACTCTAGCATCTTCATTTTTTTAGCAATCATCTTAAAACTTTATGACATTGTTAATAGCAATAATGTCTTAATTGAGTTCAATTGTGGCTTAGATGGGCCAATTAGGTCAGGATTTATGTCCCTTTTAATACAAAAAATGCAAGATTTCACTTTGTTTACTCTCTACCAATTTCATTTTTTTAAACAAAATTTTTTTAACTTTAAGACAATGTTTATGCCCATAATATCGCAATCTGGTTCAATTATAACTGATATTGATTAGTTAATTTAGGAGTTATGCCCTTTTCATCATAAAAAAAGCCAGATTTCACTTTGTTTACACTCTAGAGTGTAAACAAAGTGAAATCTGGCTAGATAGCATCTTTATTTCTTAAGCAATCATCTTTCTCAGGTGAGTGATCAAGGGCCATCTTGGCCCTCTTGTTTAAATTATGGTGATGAAAATCATTTGATGACCATTTTTGTATGTTTTCAGGACTAATGGACAATGATGAGAACTGTATGAGATTCATTGAAAGGGTGATGACAGAATCATTTGTAAAGGTAATGGAATAAAGCAGTAATTGAAAAAGATATACCAGTATATATGTAATGCAAACAACCATAATGCCATATTCACTTTGATTGATAAATTAATATATTTGTGTCTTTTAATTGTGGTGCTTGCAAAGATATGCTACTTTGGTTCAGTGTTAGGAATAGAATAAAAGTTTTCATAAAGCATGTAGTGTCACAAATTTAAGATTTCAGCATATTTAATGGCTGACAAGGAGTTTGTAAATCGGATATCTAGAAAAAAAATATTGAAGTCACTTTATGTAGCTTCACAGGAAATGCTCAGGAACACTGAATCAGAAGTCCTGACCCAGTGTTGAGACCATGTGTTATTTTGGTCCCCTTATGTAGACCTCTATACTGTTGATCAGTCTTTCTTGGTAAAGATAAGGCCCTTTCCTACATATCTACTTAAGAAAACCTGGGTTAGGTAACTGCTGACAAATTTTAAGGATGGATTTAAAAAAGCTGGAACTCTATGATGCACATAGGAATTACTGTGAAATCATTAATTTTTGTAGGACACTAATTTTCGCTGATTCGTGGGAGGTTATATCCACGAATATTAATCCCCATGAAAACTTGTCTCTTATATAGACCGCATGTTTTCTAGAACATCCACAAATAAATGTACCCACGAAATTCCTCTAGGTACATAATCATTGAAATTTAATGTCAACGCAAATTAATGATTTAACAGTAGTGATATCCAGGATTAAATTAAGTTTGCTAAAGGTGTGACAATTATGTCTTCTGCAGCTGATGACGTCCAGTGCAGTCCACAGATGGAACAGCGAGATCCAGGAAGGGATCAACAATATGTTGCAGCTGCTGATTGACCTTGTGGCCGCTCGCCTCACCCACCCCAACATACCCCTCGCCCTCCTCGACAACCTCACTCTGGTATGTATATAGACACACAGACACTATCGTTAACCGTTACAGTACAATATTGTTAATACTCTCACCCCACATAGTGAAGTGGGTGCAATATAGGAATTGTTAATGTCATATCCCATACTTCTCTCTCATTACATGAAGTTTGATAACTTGTTGATACTGCCTTCACACTTGGAATTTGATTTATCATGAAAAGACCCATTAACAGACAAATACAGATGACTGTGTCAAGGATTTTGAAAGATTTATTTATTTATTTTCTGTGTCATAGTAGTATGTGGGGGTATTAATTACCTTCAGTGATAGTTTCAGTAATGTCGCAGTTGAAAATAGAATATAAGAACGGTGAATCTAAACATTTATCCTTTACATTATGAATATTCATATATAAATTCATAAATTGATGAATATAATTTTACTGAACTTTAAAATGGTATATAAATCATTAGATTTTCTCTACTGTGCAGACTGTAGAATCTGAGCTACAATATTGTATGAGCAAACAGAGCAGACCATGATCAGACTGTAGAATCTGAGTTACAATATTGTATGTGCAAACAGAGGAGACTCTGATTAGACAGCTTAATCTTGAACATGAATTCTGTGTGTTTAGACTAAGAAGTTATATAATCTTGTTTGTTTTCTTAGGCTTTCAACCCCGAGTCAGAGTTCCATTACAAGAACAAGAGTAGACGTGACCGCACAGCCTGGGAGGAGAAGTTTGAGGGTGGTGTTGTGTACTCTGTTGTCACTGGCAACTCGTATAATAAAGACCCATATGGTTGGCTGACAGGCCTCATTAACAGGGTAAGTGATGTAGTTTATCCCTCATCAATATGAATATTATCATGTGTAACATGTAGGTAATCATCCCCGGTGGGCAAGTGGTTACAGCATCTGCCTTGGGAGCTGGAGGTTGTGGTTTTGATTCCCTGGCTGTGACATACCAGGGTCGTAAAAAATGGTGCTGATATAGCTCCTTTGCTTTGCAGTCAGTATATAAGGTTAGTTCCAGGACAGGTTGGCCAATCTACAAATGACTGAAATACTGGTGGCAGGACGTTAAACCCAATAAACAAACTAGTAGGTTGTTCATGCTTTATACTGTTTGTTATAGCTTTGGATTGAAAGGATACATTTTTTTTAAATTTATTTTGACTGACAAAAAGTTTTCTTGAGGGTAACATGATGTAATCTATGCTATTTAGTGATGTGTGATGAAAGACTAAGGTTGTGTTCTGGAAAGGTTTTTTTCATGCTCTTGGGGTTCTCCACCTGTAGTTAGCTTGACGTTCCTATACATCAGTAAATTCCAACAGATCAATGACAAATACAGTTGTGTGTTTGGCCAGCAGTGAAATACTGCTGTTTTAAAAATGAATAAGTGTAAACCCTATAAATGAAATTGCCATATGAAAAATATTATTGTTTCAGGTTTTATCTGAAAGTAAATTGCTCTCACTCAAAGATACAGTCAAAATTTCATACGTAATTGTTTAAAGTTTGGCTCTTGTAGGAGCATTTGAAAATAACTTTTTCGGAATATAGTCTATATTTTTGCCCAGATTAACATGATTTTGATAAAAGTTTGTGAATAGAAGGAGAGACTGTTTAATGTTCA
This sequence comes from Solen grandis, assembly GCA_021229015.1. Taxonomy (NCBI): domain Eukaryota; kingdom Metazoa; phylum Mollusca; class Bivalvia; order Adapedonta; family Solenidae; genus Solen; species Solen grandis. The sequence continues at coordinate 64,686,752 of CM037777.1, forward strand.
CCTTGAGTAAAAAACATTGTGTAAAAAGAAAAAAAATTTTTTTATTAATTCATATACATGTACATTTACAGTTTGCTCTTAAGGGAGGTTTTGAAAGCATCCGGAAGACCCTGGAAGATGACGAGCACGATGCTCCAGTAAGTTCCACGGTAATTATCTCTGAGAATAGTACAGTGCACCCTCCCCGGTGGCTGAGTGTTTAAAGTGTCTGTCAGGAGGTTGTGAGTTCTATCCCCTGCCGTGACACATCAATGTTGTAAAAAAAATGGTACTGGTATAGCTCCCTTGCATTGTGCTCAGCATATAAGGGTAGTTCCAGGACTGGTTGGCTCGGTGTCAGGATAATGTGACCAGGTGTGGTATCATGCCACATGTCTACGGCATGATAATTAAGTGTGGCAGCATCTGTCTCAAGTAGACAAAGTCTCCAAATGACCGGAATATTGTTGGTGGGACTTCATACCCAGCAAACAAATAGTACTGTGCAGTAGTGTACATTGGTCTGAAGCAATTTGCATGAATGCACCTTTTCAGTTTTTAGCAGTATAAATCTCAGATCTGTCTTATTCATTGATGGCTAGGTAAATTGCTCACAAACTGTATCTCAAAACAAAGCCATGTTCTTTTGTGTAAACCAGATCAACCATTGACTCTAGGAATCCCAATGTATCTATTAAGTAGCTTTTTAGTCAATTTGAATACCTACATCTGTTAACACTAGAAAGGTTCATTGACACTAAGATTTATGTTAGTTATTTTATTCGCTTATTTGTAGATTGGAAAGGAGTTATCTGATTATAAGTGACTTGAATCATTAAATTGTGAAGTAATTTTTCTCTGCTTAAGATATGAGTAAGTAGAAAATCAATTTTAAAATAACAGTGCTATTGATTTGGACACTTGATTTGTAGGATACTGATTTGTAACTGGTGTGCATTTGGAAGAGTTTGTATTTTGCCTTTATTATGATATAAGAAGTTTTTACATGTGTCAGATTTACAATTTTTGTATTTACCCTTGAAATATATATATTCTTTGATATTCTTTTCGAGTTGTGAGTGTGGCTCAATTTTTTCCCCTTTTTTCAGAAGAGAAAAAAAAACTAATTCTTGTATATAATTCATGCATGTTGCACCCATTATGTTGTTTGTTATATGAACTAGAACAAAGCACTGTGGGAGGTTACGGGTCAAGGGGGTTTGGATCACCTTCAGGGGTTGTTTACAAAATTGTAAACTTTTGAGCTTGTGTTTCAGTCCATTGCTGCCTTGCTGAGACCACTGGGAATGTGTGCGGAATACTTGAATGTGGAAGTGATCAGGACCCTCCTGGCCAACGGCATGGAGAAGTCCATCAAATATGTACAGAATTTAGAGGAGAAGGACTTTAAAGAAAAGGTAAACTTTCCCTGATCAATAAATATGATGGATTTCCAGAGGGAAATAACAACTGAATTCACTCTTTTTCAATATTTTAGCAAAAATATACCTTTCTCAAGAAAATACATCAACTTTTGAGCAACTACATGATTGAGTGTGTACATTTACATATTGTTATTCCTTTTAAAAATATGCCTTTTGCAAGAAAAAAACATGATTTTTTAGCAACTTGATTCAATGTATTGAATAACAATATGGTGACTGTACAAATATCCATCATGTAGTAGCTCAAAATTCATGATTTTTTGCTTACCTGAGCACTATTGCTCAAGGTGAGATTTTGTGATCATCCTGTGTCTGGCGTCCGTCGTCATGTGTCATCCGTCATCAACAATTTGCTTTAAACGAAATCTCCACTAAAACCATTGGACAGAATTTGATTAAACTTGGCAGGGATGATCCTTGGTTGAACCTTCACAAAAGTTGCTAAAATAAACTTGATCCATGTAGAACTCTGGTTGCCATGGCAACGGAAAGAAAAAAAAGAAAAAACTTTAAAAATCATCTCCTTCAAAACTACTGGCCAGATTTCAAAATGTTTTAGTACAGATGTTCCTTGGATAACTTTATACTCAGGTGAGCGATCCAGGGCCTCTATGACCCTCTTGTTATTTTTGAGAACACAAAGTCTGGTCTCAGGAGTCACAAGCCTGAATACAGCTTGGAGCAACTATTTCCAAAAGGCATTTTGAAAATTTCAAGCTTAAGTTTCTCATGATTGAAATTCCTCAGGTTGTGACATGTTGAAACATTTACAATAGTACCACAATGGGAACAATGATCAAATGGTTTAAATAAGGAGGAAATCTGATTATTAGTTGAAAGAAGAAATATAGATAAAGACTTATCTATTTTACACTGATTGGGAAACAAGTTCTTGTAACTTATGCTTATCCCACTCTATGGTTCCTGGGTTGGGCTAGTACTTAGCACCTGGGAAGGTCATGAAAAGACCGTGCCCCCAACAGGGTTCAAACCCACAACCTTCGGATTTACAGTCGGGTATGTTACCACTGGACCACAGCACCCTTGAGATTTGTGAAATGAACCTGAAAAAATAATGATCTGAATCTTTAGGTGGTCTTAATAGTGATTAATATGGTTTCTTATGATTTTTTGCCACAATTTCTAAAACAATTTTATATACAGAGGTATATCTATGTTTATACAGAAGGTGGGCAGTGTGGCAGACCTACTAGCCTCTATGAAGCTACTTTGTATGCATATATGGCCTTCTGACACTGAGGCACTCGACGATCTCCGATTGGACATAGCTCTCAGGATGTTGAAGTCTCCACATTTCAATGCCAAAATGAATTCTCTGAAAGAGGTTCGTGTGCTTTATAGCTTTTTTTCTGTTACAAAAATGATATCTTATTAAAAAAAATTCATGAATTTAAATGAAAGAGTGAGATATATTTGTGTATTTTGTTAAAGTATATTTGTGAGAATCGAAGTTGATCATACACCTGTAGTGATCACAGTGGCATCTGTGAAATAAAATTCCATCTTTTATTAAAATCAACTCAGATATACTTTAATGAATGTAGTGATTTGATATTTACGCATTACTGTTATTAAGTAATGTTTATTGTTTTAAGGTCACAAAATTAATTGATGATGCAACCGCAACAAAAACACCAAATAAGAAAACTGCAATATCAGTGGAGAAGATAGAGGAGTGGCTGGTAGAAAACAAGGTCCTGTCAATAGCCCTGGAAGGTAAGCTTTATCAGAAACATATCTTTATTAGTCCCCTAACGGTGTCCGGTAATCTGGATCCTGTGATAACTTAAAAACCATTTAAGATAATTTTATGAAAATTGGTATATGAATAGATTGCAGTATGGAGATTCTGCACGTCACTTTGTTGTATTTTTTCTCGGGCGAAAATTCTGGTTGCTATGGTAATGGAAAATTTATGCATCTCACCGGTAGGGGACTCATGTGTTGCGTGCAACACCAGTTACTTGTTATTCAAACATTCATATGGATAAAGTGAAATATTGAATTAATCATTAAAACTAAACAGTCAGAAAATCAGTACAGTAACAGAATAGGATGTATCTGTGTTTGAGTACAAGACCAATTTAAGATGCTGAGGTTTACAGATATTAAAGTGCCTCTAGCTGTTTTAGATTGGATTTAAAGTTGTTAATAAAGTATGACATCTATTTTTCTCCTATCTATCTTATAAAATGGGAGAAAATTCTAATTAGGTGCAGATGTGTTATAAAACAATTAACAGGTGTTGAGGTTTATAGGAGTCACATATTGTCATGTCCCATCAAGTTATGTCCTGTTACATCTTGTCCAATACTCACATGACATGAAGACAAGATGGGATGCAGGGCATGATAGTTTTAGTATTACTTATAAGAAAAGATTTGATGAATTGTACTATGAAATCATTAATTTTTGTGGGACACTAAATTTCATCGATTTCATGGAGGGGTTTATGCAGGAATATTAATCACCATGAAAACTTGTCTCTTATAATTTTAAAGACCTTATGTTTTCTAAAACATAGATCCACAAATAAATGTACCCACGAAATTCCCCCAGGTACATAATCAACTAAATTTAATGTCAATGAAAATTAATGATTTTACAGTAATGAAAGAATGACTTTTAAGTATATAAGATATATAAAGGTGTTTATATTTTGTTTCTTCTAGTCGTGATAAGGTTATAAACGTTTGTATGAAATTGTGTCATTCAATATGAATTTATGTTTGTCAAAATATACTAAATGTACAGTAAAACCTCATATAAAGAAAAGACCAACTCACTATTTTCAGGTTCCCTTTTCCCCATTGAAACTTGATTATCAGACCACCTCATTATTAAGACCAACAGCAGTCCCAAGGGTGGTCTTATTATTGAGATTTTACTGTAATGTGAAAATAAAAGAGGAGAATAAAAAAAGATGTTTGTAAGGTTCATGGTTTGAGGTGTGGAAAATTGACATACACTGTATCAATGATGTGCTCTGTACTATCAGTAATGTTGTAGAATCCTTGACCAACTGGCTACTGATATTCTTCAGGCAATATAGACCAGGCTCAGTACTGTGATAAGATCAAGGGGATTGTTGACTTCCTGGGAACCGACCTCACTTCCGATGAACTGACCATGATCTGGAAGATGCAGGTATGTTGAGAATAAGATAACAACAGGAGTGCTTCTCATTCATATTGAATATTCCCCATTGTAGTCCCAAAGGTTGTTTGTTCAAACCCCCCTTCTTCTTCTTTAATTGTAATGGCTAGCAAGGATTACCCATGTGTGGGTCCTGTTTTTTGCTGAAGAGACAGCATCGGAAGAGATAGTGGTTGGATACAAGGGAGTCCGGGTGCAATACCTTAGCTTATTTTGGGAATAGACCCCTTGAATCTTTTATGTGCCTGGTGTATAGCACTGATTGACTGGAGACAAGTTCCTGGGTACTCCGAGTTCCTATAGCCAGCCTTTTGAGGCAAGAATCCTTCCCGGCACAAAGCTCTGATCTAGCATAAGAATGGTCATGAAAGATTAATTAAGATATAATAACATTGCCGCTTTAATGTACATGAAATAAATAAAAAAAAAAAACAAACTTATTCTCAAAGTTTTAAGTGTTAATTCAGGATTTTCATTGAAATGCTTATTAAGTTTCAAGTTTTTGTTTCTATCCTCACAACAGTGGTGGGGATATTGAGAAATTGTTCTGTCCAGTCCATTGGCTGGTTCCATCAATCAGTCTAAGGATAATTGCATTTTTTTCTCCAGTCTAGATGGATGTATTTATCACCTTCAGTGATAGCTTTAGATTTGACTGCCAAATTAGTCACTAGGAATTGGTTTTACTGTGGTCGAAATTATGAGTCACAAAAAACTGGCCTTTCAGACTCATGTTCTTAGAACTTCTATGGGTCACGTCTCATTTCATTCTGCTTTCACATTACATGAATATGAGATGGGATACAGTAATATTTATCACTTTTAGTAATACTGTAATAGTCCTAATTTCGACCCCTGATTTTAAAGTTCTCTTGATTATACTGTAACTGTTGAAGTAAAGACCAATGTTTCTGTCAACAGATTTCACAGACCAACAATGTGATTGACAATATTCACTCCATCATTGCTGCGGCAGCTGTCAAGTTTGACCCTAATCAGCTGGAACACCTTGTGCTCCTGATACAGAAGGTAGGCAGTTTTTACATACATACTTAATTAAGCAGTGGAATATATTGAATATATTGTGATATTTACAAGGAATGTTATTTCCTGGCTCTGAAAGTCTTATAAAACAATGTAACATGGTACCAAAGTGAGGCAAATTGTTACATGGTTTTGTGTTGTACACCTTGTTGTCCGAACAATAATGCATGTATGCTCAAACTTAAACTTTTGTTGTTGCATCTTACAATTCCTATTAAGCATAACAATATCATATTGTATGTAATGTCAACATTTTTAGCTCATCTATTTCAAAGAAAAAGTCAAGCTATTATGATTGCTGGGTTGTTGTCATGCAAAAACTTAAATGTTGCCCTTTACTCAAACACTTTCAACAGATGTGCGTTGGCATTCACACACAGTGCTCTTGTAAGATAATTATGTCAACTTCATATATTTATACATGTGCAAAGGTACATCTGATTTATCTTATAGAAATGGCAAGAGGAAAATGATAAAACCAGGGAGAAACTGCTCAGCTTGATTGGCAAAATTGGACGTGATGCCAGAAATCCTAAAACAACAAACCAGGTGGGTTCCTAAGGTTGTAGAAATGCACAGGTTATTTGTAAAATTCAGACTTGCTTAAAACTAGTTTTAATCATGTATATTGTTGTATATTTTAGTACACAAAAAAGATAGGGGTTCATACTTGAACAGCTGAAACCTTGCAGATTTCACTGTCAGAATGAAAATGAATCTGTACAGTTGTAAATTGTATATCCACATGCCTCCTAGTCACTTGGTATCTAATGGGTTCTAACTTGTCCTGGTTGGCGTGTGGTTGGTATTGCACCCTTGCTTGGCACTCAGCATATAACGAAAGTTCCAGAACTGGCTGGCCTGGTGTCAGGATAATGTGACTGGGTGTGGTTTTATGCCACATGTCTACGGTGTGATAACGCAGTGTGGCAGCACTATACCTGTCTCAAGTAGACATAGTCTCCAGATGACTGCAATTCTGTTGGTGGAAAGTTAAAGCCAATGCACTAATGGGTTCTATGTCAATACAGATCCTACAGTTACTATGGGACCTCTCCCACCTGCCAGCCCTCTCTACTCACCTGATTGAACTGGCTCTGGAGGAACACCTGGCCATACTTAATGACTCGTACACGGTCAAGGACCAGGTGAAACGTAACTACGTCTCCAAATGTGTCGACGATATCAAAAAGGTAAAGATGAAAGTTTAATCTTCCATGTTATTCTGTATGGAATGTTTATATAAGGAAATCCTTGAGGATCAAAGTTTAGTTATTACATTTTGGTTTGAATAAAGTTTTGTAGAAGTGTAGGCTCTGTGTCTGAAGGTTATGCATGGTTTGCACAGTTCTTGAAAAACCCTTGAATTTAATGTCTGTCTTGAAAAACCCTTGAATTTAATGTCTGTCTTGAAAAACCCTTGAATTTGATGTCTTTTGGAAAAAACCTAAAAAATAACCGAAAAGTCTTGGAAAACCCTTGCATTTGAAATTACAATATTGGTCATAAAAGTGTTTATCAAGCAGTCAAAAATAGAGGTTGATCCTTTTCATGCCCTAAAATTTAAAGCATAAGTTGCAAAGAAAACTTGAAAAACCCTCAAAATTGGCTTCTGAAAATTTGTATGAATTGAAAAACCATCAAAATTGGCTTCAGAAAATTTGTATGAATTGAAAAACCCTAAAAATTTGTATGAATCATGTTATGGGTCCAATCCTAATATTGACTGGAAACATTAATAGCTTTTAAGGAGGGTAGTGCTTGCTCAACCCATGGTCTTTAAAAGGACTATTATAGTTGTAGAGTAAATAGTATATTTGAACTGAATTTATTTATTTCCTATAAAAATTCAAGGAATAAATTGAAATGACTGAAAATGTGTAAAGGGATGACCTAACTTTAACAGATAAGTTATTTAGTCCCTGTATTGTGTGTGTAATCAAGTGTTTTTTGCCACAGGGTGTGTGTGTTTTGCCAGCCCTGAAGCAGCTTCATCAACTCAGTAAGAACATCCTCAAACACAGCTTCAACAAGACAGACAAGGTAGGTCACATGTCACCTGATACTAAAAAAATACATTTTGAATAAACTCTTTTCTTGATGATTACATCCGTGTGGTTCAAACCTACATTTACAATTTCTCGGAAGAAAATTGCTCACTTTTGACTCCTGGTATCAATACTTTAATTATCTTGTGTGTTGTTTTATGCTACTTCTTGATTTAAGATCTTATCACTTGTGTCAATATTTGTTTCCTTTGTTTGAAGTATCAGTACTATTATCATCTCTGAATACATCTCTTAATGGTGAAATCTCTATGTTGTTGGGATGTTATGTCCAAGCTTTTATCTTATGATTTTGGATAAGATACTGAAATATATCAGTGAGATATAATTCATATCTAACTGTTGAAACACGATCTGTACATTGAAATATATAGCAAAGTAGAACGTGAAATGGGTAAATATTTCCATGACATCATGGTTGCATCAAATAATTTGACGTGATTTGGCGCCATTTTTGGTAATGTCTAACTAGTTTCATGCAAAAACTATACAAAACAACATAAGATAAAAAGAAATCCTCTTTATATTGATTTTAATAATGCTACATGAATGAACAACTTCAGATTTGTCATTGTATTTTATATAAATTACAAAGTTCTCAGATTTTTAGGGTGAATTGAGTTCTGAACCCTAACCCTGGAAAAACACTAAAATTCCATTCTCATAATTGAACTTAAATCCAATTTAGTATATTGGCCAAACAAGGATTTTGAGTATGTTAATACCTGTATGTGAAATGTTGCAGAGTATCCTTTACGACCTGAACAAGAACTTTGACATCATCAAGTTGATCACCCAGTCCCTTGTCAAGTGCCACAAACAGGCTGTCACTGCCAATGGAGACACCCAGCTGGATGAAAATACCCTGGTTGACGGAAAATATCCACACTCTGAGGTAAGGAGGAAGGTCTCATGGATGCAATTTTAACTAGAAACAGTGAATTTTCCAGAGAAAGGCTAATTTATCTAGCATCTCTTTTCCAGAGAGATTACATGCTATGCAAAACATCATAGATATAAAAGGTTGTACCTGAGTTTCTACATGTAGTTTGGCTTTCTCGTACTTGAATGGCCATCCTCAGTGCCAACCAAAGAATTTTTACATGCAGGATGGCTGTCTGTCAAATAATGGTGGAATAAATTGTTTAAATTTTTAGCTGTTTCTAGGTAGTGTAAAAGTATATACAGTGGAACTGGCTTTAGCAGCAAGTAAAGGTGAAATGTTTCACTCAGCCCCTCACCGCGTGGGTTCGAATCCCGGCAGGGTCTTTCGGATTTTCATGTGAGGAAGCCTTCCAGCTGGCTTGCGGTAGGTCGGTGTTTTACCCGGATGCCTCCGTGCATTCAGGGTCTTCCTCCACCTGTAATTAGCTGATGTTGCTATATGACTGAAATAATGTCGAAGCAATGGTAAACTCAAATAGTCAAGTCAAGTCAAAGGTGAAATGTTGGTACAAGAGACTCCTGAAAACATAAATGAAAGATAAGTTATCTTTATAAGATTAAATTACTGTTCAGAGGTCAGTAAAACTAACTTTTCAATTACTTTCTCTTGCTTTTCTAATTCTTGCAATTTTCCAAAGATTTTATATTTTGAATCATCACAAATTTATTGTGTACTCTTGAAATATTGCAAGTTACCTTGTATCATTGTATACAATATTGCTCTATTGTTTTATTATGGAAATGGTAATTTAATATTTTGATATTTTCAGCTTTGCGTTTCAAAACCTGATATGATATACTCAAAAACACCATGCAGTATATGAATGTGTTCCTCATATGTTTCAGTATGTCACCTCCCATCTGTCGTTCCTGCAGTATGTTCTACAGGAGGGTGTCCTGTATCTACAGTGGAATCGTGCCAGGGACATCTGGGACAACCTGGTGGCCACGCCCGAGGCTTGTACTTGGGATAAGGAGGTAGAGTGTTCATGTGTGCATAGTGTTGCTTTGTCAGACATTTATTTGTATGGAATATTAGCAGATTATATAGAAAGTAAGTTTGTATTTTGAAAAAGAAAAAAAAATACATGAGAGTCTACAAGTCATATATCTTTGTCAGCAATGGTATTTTTTTTTTAGCTCCATTTTTTTTTTGCCACAAATTAGTTATATTTTCATCAGAGTTGCATATTTAAAATAAAATGAAACACAGTGAAATTATTTTAAAGTTCGGAATCCTTATTTATAAAACTTGTCATTGATATATTTTTTATAATTTGTGGATAAGTCCATTGCCCTTTGTTCAACAGACCTGTTACGAGTGGTTCAGCAAGGGTCTGATGGATTTGGACAATGAGACGCAAAGTAAACTGTTCCAGCATGAGCTTCTTAAACAGGATCCAGCCAAGATCAGTGAAAAAGGTCTGTAGGAATACAAACATTCCCAGCTGGCATGTCTGTATTAACACTATTTGTTGGCAGATTAAACATGGAGGAAAATATTAAGATAAAACTTTTTAACTTGTCTATTCGAAGAATATGAGAGCTATTGTAGTTGTCCTTGCGTCGGCAAAGGTATTGACATGGAAGTTTATGAATATGTTTAGGGGCATCAGGCAAACAAGTTAGATAACTCTTGACTGAATTTAGTATAAATTATGGCCCCTTTTTAACTTAGAAATTTTGGTTAAAGTTTTGCATGCAAGGAATTTCATGCTTATATTTCAGTAACCAGGCATGTGTTTTATTTGAAACTTCTTTAATATGTTCAGTGGTATCATTCTATAGTGGCTGATAGTTTTTGACTGAATATAATGCAGATTAGGGTCACTATTTTGCTTAGACTTTTTTGGTCAAAGTTTTGCATGCAAGTAACTATCCAGCTTATATCTCAGAAATTGTTTATGGTCTTGACTAGAAAGTTTAGGAGTGTGTTCAGGCCAATCAGGGGCATCAGAACTTGGACTGAATTTTATACAAATTATAGCCATTTTCTAACTTGGATACTTGGTTTAAGTTTTGCATGCACAGTGTTATTATGCTTATGTCTCAGTACTAGGTATGGGATTGATTTTAGACTTAATAAAAATATTAAGAGGTATCAGGCTATCAATGTATATCATTTTTAGCTCACCTGAGCACAACGTGCTCAAGGTGAGCTTTTCTGATCGCCTTTTGTCTGGCGTCCGGCGTCCGTGCGTCCGGCGTCAACAATTGCTTCAAACAACATCTCCCCCTAAATGGCTTGGCCAATTTGAAAAATATTTTGCAGGAATGTTCCTTGGATGAAGCTCTACTAAAGTTGTATAAATGGTTCTGGTCCATTGCATAATTAGGTCACAGGAGATAGATTTTAAAAATGCAAACTTTGAAAATCTTCTTCTGCAAAACTGCAAGGCCTAGAGCTTAGATATTTGGTATGTAGCATCATCTTATGGGCCATTACCAAGATTGTACAAATCATAGCCCTACGGTGATAAATGCCCCCGCACCAGGGGTCACTTGTTTTAGATAGATTTTTAAAATACAAACTTTAAAAATCTTCTTCTGCAAAACTGCAAGGCCTAGAGCTTAGATATTTGGTATGTAGCATCATCTTATGGGCCATTACCAAGATTGTACAAATCATAGCCCTATGGTGATAAATGCCCCCGCACCATGGGTCACTTGTTTAACATAGAGTTATATAGGAAAATCTTTAAAAATCTTCTTCTATGAATCCATAAGGCCTAGAGATTAGATATTTGGTATGTAGCATCATCTTATAGTTCATTACCAAGATTGTACAAATCATGACCTTATGGTGATAAATGCCCCGCACCAGGAGTCACTTGTTTTACATAGAGTTATATAGGAAAATCTTTAAAAAAAATCTTCTACTATGAATCCATAAGACCTATAGCTTAGATTTTTGGTATGTAGCATCATCTAATGGTTCATTATCAAGATTTTCAAAATGGTGGCCCTTTGGAGATAAATGACCCCTCACTAAGTCTTCTCCTCTGAAACCATAAGGCCCAGTGCTTATATATTTGGTGTGTAGTATTGTCAGGGCTAAAATGTTTAAGATTGAGTTATATCAGAATTCTTGTCTGTTTAAAACCCTTGTAATCAGTTGTAGCAATGGTACTCAGGTGAGCGTTTCAGGGCCATCATGGCCCTCTTGTTGACTATTATTATATACAGGGTATGTGAAGGGTAAGAATTGAGATAGATTTCATTTGATTTACCAACAAGCATTTTGAATAGTTAAGCATGCTGTCCTCTGACAGCTCTTGTTAGCTCACCTGAGCACAACATGCTCAAGGTGAGCTTTTGTGATCGCCCTTCGTCCGTCGTGCAACGTGCATCGTCAACAATTTGGCTTGTTAACACTCTAGAGGCCACATTTTTGGCCCAATCTTCATGAAACTTGATCAGAATGTTCGTCTCCATAAAATCTTGGACAAGTTCGAAATTGGATACATGGGGTCAAAAAGTAGGTCACATGGTCAAATCTTAGAAAAACCTTGTTAACACTCTCTATAGAGGCCACATTTTTGGCCCAGTCTTCATGAAACTTGGTCAGAATATTTGTTTCCATAAAGTCTTGGACAAGTTCAAATTTGGGTCATGTGGGGTCAAAATGCAGGTCACCAGGTCAAATCTTAGAAAAACCTTGTTAACACGCAAGAAGCCAGATTTTTGGCCCTATCTTCATGAACCATAGTCAGAATGTTTGTTTCCATAGAATCTTGGACAAGCTAGAATTTGGTCATGTGGAGTCAAAAAGTAGCTCATGAGGTCAAATCTTAGAAAAACCTTGTTAACAATCTAAAGGCCACATTTTTGGCCATATTGTCATAAAACTTGGCCAGAATATCTGTTTCCAAAAAATCTTGGACAAGTTTGAAGTTGGGTCATGTGGTTTCAAAAAGTAGGTCAATATAAAAAATACAACATATGTTGCTCATTTATAATCAGGTGAGCGATTCAGGGCCATCATGGCCCTCTTGGTTTTTTATAGACTTCCTGATGAGAAGATTTATCACTTTTTGTGTCACCTGCTGTAAACAGAGGTTTTCAGTGTAAAAAAGATGGTCCTATACATTAGATATGTTTATCTTTCTTTTCCCATTTGAAGGGTTTGGCTGTTTCAAGATGTATTTTGAGAATGTGAACAAGAATGAACATCGGCTGAAGAAGGATGCAAATGGACAGTTGGTAAATACAGGACTTTTTTTAAAAACGTTTTTTAATGTTCATATGACAGTAGTGTGATGAAGAAATGTAAAAGTGAATAAAAATTGGATTTGTTCATGGTTACTATGTATAAAAAAAATGGCAAAGCAAGTGAAAAAAAAAGAAGCAAAGAGGAGGGAAGGGATAAAGTAAAAAATGGCTCTATAATTACCAGAGTTTTTTTTTTAGGATAAAATGATATTGAAATGATTAAAGAAGTAACTCTTAAATTCGTGTTAGATATAATTTTATGTACCTATATATGTAAAAATGATAGAAGTACAATAATCTATGAGTAATTTTTAGATCGCAATATTGATGAAAATTGATAACAGTTCTTCTAACCCTGTGTATCAAAAGTGACACAACACAGGATGCTCTGTAAATCAAATGATTGTGTGTCCTGTTGCAGGTTGCCGAGAAGACCGACTTGTTGGGTCTAGAGTTTCTATGGGAACTGTGTCTGAATACCCCAGACGAGACAATTGCCGACTCTGCAATACAGTTACTGCTGAATATGTCCTACACAAATCTGGCATCACGCTTGAAAAAGGTTTGTGCATGTCTGCACGCTAGCTAAACAAAGATTTCAAAACCAGAAAACACTGAAACCAGAAAAACAAACATTCCAAATTCAACTATATCTCGGACCTAAATGCAATAATATCTCTGATTAAAAATGCTATGGCTCAAAATTCCAAGATAGTGTCAAAACAAAATTGTAACAAAAAGTTAGATTATTTCCAGTGAAATAATCCTCATTGTTTGTAGACTTTGTTCTAAGTTGAATACTGTATCATAAAAGATTTTACCAAGTTCAGATTCTTTTGGGCTTCAAAAATGAAAAGTTATTGTTTATGCTGTAGATAGGGCAAAGCTTTGTTTAATTGCTTAGGTTTAATATTGTATGCAGTTTCTCTCATGAAACAATTTATGGTCAATTTCAGATTTATAATTATACCCCACATCACTTAAGTGGGGGCTTTAACCCTTTCCCTCATATAGACTCATTTTGACACACTCATTAGGTACCACATAAAGCCTGATCTGCAGAAAACCACAGTTTAACCTTACCAAATTTAATTATGAAATCCTCATTTCCAGACCACTGAGGAGCAGCGAACAGCATAAAACCTGATCAGCCTGCGAGTTACTCGCAGGCTGATCTGGTTTTATGCTGTTCGCATAGGTCTTTTCATGGTTTCCTCTATGAGGGAAAGGGTTTATAGGAATCTCTTCCATTATGTCTTGTATCCTGTATATCATATATACTGTGACATCATATCAAGTCCTGTCACTTCTTACACTCGCACCTTTCCTAGTGGCTGAGTGGTTAGAGAGTCCGCCCCAGAATCAGGAGTCATGGGTTGATTCCCGGTCACGACATATCAAAGTCATAAAAAAAAATGGTACTGGTATATCTCCCTTGCTTGGTACTCAGCATATAAGGGTAGTTGCAGGACTGGTTTGCCAAGTGACAGGACAGTGAATGGGTGTGGTATCATGACACATGTCTACAGTGTGATACTGCAGTGTGGCAGCACTATATATCTGTCTCAAGTAGAGATAGTCTCCAAATGACTGAAATACTATCAGTGGGATGTTAACCCTTTCCCTCATATAGACTCATTTTGACGCACTCAATAGGTACCAAATAAAGCCTGATCTGCAGAAAGCCAAACTCAAACCTTACCAAATTTAATTGTAAAATCCTCATTACCAGACCACTGAGGAGCAGCGAACAGCATTAAACCTGATCAGCCTGCGAGTTACTCGCAGGCTGATCTGGTTTTATGCTGTTCGCCTAGGTCGTTTCATGGTATCCTCTATGAGGGAAAGGGTTAAACCCAATAAATAAATAAACAAACAATTACATAACATGGAGACAAGGTGGGATGTGGTGGTATTTATCAACTCTAGTGATAGTATTCATTAAATATGAACAAAATCATATACTTAATATGCTTAATGTATGATGATTATTTTTTGTTTCATTTGTTTTAGGACCCAGTAAACCTTCACAAAAAGTTTATCAATGAATGCAAGACCAGGCTCAAGGTATGTGCACATAGAAAATTATGTATATCTTCATTTTGAATTTTCTTTGATCCAGAATCTGTTGAGATGTATATCAGACATCAAGCCCATGGCGAATAGTACATAAAAATTATGCTATTAATTTTTGTGTCTCCTGCTGTAATTAACGGTGACACATAGAGATCACTTTTCTGTATCTGTGTATCACACTTTTATCCTCACACTTCAGCAGGTGACACATGTGTTCCAAAGAATACTCTTGTTTTATAAAACATTGCTGTGCAGCTTCTTCAGAAGTCATATATATGATATTTGAATATTTGACTCCTATCAAATAAAGTTTTGGGCAGTGATCAGGCTATACAAGTTCCATATTTTATGACATTGATTTACCCTCATTACATAGAGGATATTTCAGCTTGACTAATAGGGCTACCATAGATGAGCTGTCAAGGAAATGATTATTTATTTCTTTAAAGAAACAAGTCCTGAACTCTTGGTGGCATCTGGGTTAGACCAGTACCACTTGGCAAAAATTGATCAAACTGGCATGGATTTTTCTTCTTCACCAAAGTGCTGAAAAGATATTGATCTATGCAGTACTTTGTTTTATTTTGTGAGCATTTGACTTAATTTATCCCAGAACAGGGGAGAAGATGGAGTTTCATGAACCCATACACTTGTATGTTGTCTGTATATTACTCTGACATACTTTCTGTTTCCCAGACTGCCATGATCGGTGTAAGTGGGACAAGTATATCTCAGGTGATCTCCAGCGCTACCAAAACTCTGACCGCTGCCATCATGCCTGATGTAGCTAATGTGACTGTCCCATCTAGGTGAGTAGGAGCTTGTGTTAGTCACGTGTTTTGATTTGTTATGAGAACAGCCTATATCCCTTCATTACTGCAGGAAGAATATCTGATTATCGTATCCATTTAATACATTTTTACTCAAAATGCTGGCTTTCTGTGTCAGTGGTTTTACCCTGTCTGTTCACTTTGGGTCTTTCACCACCTGTAATTAAACATGGCGCCAAACTGCCTTAAAATGAATATGCAATGGTTTAACCAGTGAAAAGCTGAACAAACCTCAGACCAACAAATGCATATGAACCTGGCTTTCAATAGTTACTTTAGTAATACAATAAATTTTGCCACATAACAATTTGGAGTAAGCAGGGGATAATTGAGGATCATTTATTTTGCGTCCATGGTTAATTTAGTGGACAGTAGCTGTTATTTTAACACAATGACATTAACAACAGCTGTGCTCTCAATTGCTCAAAATATCCATCATTTTAATCTAGGATGAGTTAAGCTACACAGTTACACATGTACTTAGCAGTCAAACTGTCTCAACATCAAACTTCCAGGTTTTTTGACATGAATTTCATTGCACACTCAACTTTTCTATAGCTGTTACCTTTAGGCAGGCAGTCTCTCTCTAACTTCTTTCACTGCTGAAGAAATGTTTGCCTCTATTACAGGTCAATCAAGTTGCTTAATATCGAGCGCCTGCTGTGGCTAGCGGAGATGTACGTGTTGAATGTGGAGGAGATGCACGTGAGTCCTCGTACCATTCTGCCACACGGGGCATCCTTCCAGGGTTACCAGATCAATCTGTTTGTCACGTGCGAGACGCCCAAACAGGAGTTCATGATAGTTGTAAGTTTCATTTTAGTGTTAATTTTAATCATTTTTTGGAACATGTTGGAAAGGAGATATAAAATAATTATTTGAGTGTTTGAAGTATATTTTATTTATCATATGGCATTGTGCGTAAACAGCTGTTTCCAGTTTTGTATATCATCACATATTTTCTTATACATAACACATTACATATAACTTATAAGCCAAATTACATCACTCTGTGTCACATGCAGGTATTCAATTTATGCATATTGTGTTGAACTGAAATAGCTTGATTAAATTTATTTGATGCAGCTAACTTTTATTAAAATGTATGTATTATTTATATGATGTTGAAAATGTATCAGAAATTCAAATGTTAAATCATTATTTCCAGCTATTTTCTTTTTTGAAGCTTTCAAATAGTTATTCATTCACAATCTGTTCATTCATGTTTTATTTTTTCGTTATTATATTATGGTTTACTGAGACTAGATCATATGATAAAATGAATCTGATATGAATTGTCATTTCATATCAACTTTTACTAAACTTGTTATGGAAAAGTTTTCAAGTAACTTGTTTAGTAAAATTTGATATGAAATAACAACTCATGTCAGATTGTTTATGTTTAGTAGTTTTTATGAAACATTACTATTGTGACACTTTATAAGCACTCCTTTTAATACAGGTCATATGTAGAGCTATAACCCTTGCATGGTCAAGGCCGTTCATCAGACTAGATAGGGATGTGAAGGTATCAATCACAATTAGTGATAATTCTAGTTTTCAATATTGAATAATGGTGTTGTTATGTTTGCAGTGTCACAGTAACGAGACGCTGGGTAACGTGAGAGTGAAGATCTCCAACCGTCTCCGCCAGACTACGGAGAACATACAGGTGGTAGCCCAGGACAAACTGGTCAGTGCCGTGGTAAGTGTTCAGGTTTTGTATTCTCGGGGGACAGAGGTTGGTTCTTGTAGGGTCAGGCTGTGTAGGGTTTCTTTTGTTATTTTGTTTTTTAATAACCAAACATACTTATATCAGGAAACCATGCCTTTGAAGTCCGTTTCTTTATCTTACTTAAGATAATTAACCTTATTTTAATACATACATATGTCAACTTAAATGTAAAGATTATCTAGCAGTTTCAGAATCAGTGTTTCTATTTTGGTTGATAAAGAGATTAGTGTATGACAAGTTTTGTTTTTCACATAAAATATATAAACATAAAATCACATACATAATGGAATTATTTTGATACTTAAATATTTTATTTCATGTATGCTGATATAATCCAAATATTTGTATATACAAAAATACATTTCTCATTTATCCATGTAATTTTGCATTTTGTTTTGAATTTGTATACTTTGATTGTTTTAAGTAATTGTTTTGTGTGTTTGTTTCCACAGCTGGAGCCTAGCAAGGACCAGAAGCTGTTACACCAGCTGGAGTTTGAGGACAATCAGATGATCCAGGTCCGCATGGTGACACCTTCATCCTCCACAGGATCAGCTCACATTAAGGAGGTTTGTCTTTCGTCATCGTAAATATCAAATGTTAAAGAAGGAATATTTCCATGAAGAATAACTGAAAATTAGTGAAAAAAGGCATACTTGTTGTTATGATGATATAAACATAAATGGCCTAAAGGTGTTTTCTTTTGTCTCATTTTGTTTATGTAACATTTTTTTTTTTTTTCAAAACATATTTTGCAAGGAATAAATTAATCATTTGTTTTTGTATTTCCTTCATGACTTAGTTTTGGCGTTAAAGCATGTTTAAGTTTTCAAATGAGTTTACATCCTACCTTATAGATTTTAGACACTGGAAGATCTGACCAGGTAATGCATCACTATAGGTTATTGTAGATGTCATACTCCCTACTGATTAATTGATTTGTCAAAAGCTAAGTAGATCAATAGATTCTAACACTTTCTCTCTGTGTTTGTCTTAATATATATCTCTTGTAGCAGACCTTTTCCTTGATCTAATGTGTGTTTGTTTTAGCTGTCTGTGGTTGTCTTACTAACTTTTTATGCTCTTCAATGGAATTTTAGAGGAACATGATTATAGTTACTGCTTCATCCTTCCATTCATCTGTCCATCCTGGCACAACGTGCTCATGGTGAGCTATTTAGATCACCTGCATCCGTCATCATCTGTCGCCAACAATTTGCTTGAAACAACATCTCCTGAAA
>CM037777.1:64705601-64755601 GCA_021229015.1 Solen grandis
GGTTTTATCATGCAGCCTCTTCAGTGTTGGACTCAACCAAGTTCTCTTGTTAAGGTAGACCTAATTTCATATTTGAATTAATTTCAAGATACATATGTTAAAAAATTAATTATAATTATGTAAATTTATGAACTTTTTATGTTAATTTATGAACTTTTTTTTTTTCATAATAAAGGAATATGAAGAAGATGATGAAGAATTTGATGATGAAGATGACCGGGAAAAAGTGAGTAGTTTTCCAGACTTTTGTTTTTATATCCCCTGTCTGTAAATTTGTCCATGGACAGCTTTAATCTTGGCCATAACTTGAAAACTATACAATATAAAAAAATTCATGTATTGACTTAACCCTTTCCCTTATATAGACTCATTTTGACGCACTCAATAGGTACCACATAGAGCCTGATCTTCAGAAAACCACATTTAAACCTTACCAAATCTAATTACAAAATCCTCATTTCCAGACCACAGAGGAGCAGTGAACAGCATACAACCTGATCAGCCTGCGAGTTACTCGCAGGCTGATCTGTTTTTATGCTGTTCGCATAGGTCTTTTCATGGTTTCCTCTATGAGGGAAAGGGTTAAAACTTAAAATAGACCAAGAGAATTGATGTTACCAAGAATGGTAACTCTACCTGGTCTTTTTTTATTTTAACTAGTTCCCTTGATAATTATTATTATTTGGACCCATCCCAGTAGGCACAACATACCAAAGTTGTAAAAAAAAGGTTCTGGTATAGCTCCCTTGCTTGGTGCTAAGCATATAAGGGTAGTTCCAGGACTTGTTGGACCAGTGTCATGATAATGTGACTAGGTGTGGTATCATGCCACATGTCTTTGGTGTGATACTGCAGTGTGGCAGCACTATATCTATCTCAGGTAGTCAAAGACTCTAATGGCTGAAATACTGTCAGTGGGATGTTAAACCCAATAAAGATTAAACAAACATTGAATTTTTGTCAGGAATTCATTTCCTATATGGGATAAAGCTCTATATTTGGCATACTTAGTTCACCAAGGAAGCCCTTTAAATTGACATTAGATGTTTTGCATCTGACCCCATTGGGTTTGGCCCAGAGAGGTTTGGCTCAGACAGAAAATTGTGTTTTACAAACTTATCTTGTTTCTTGAGGTATTTTTATTTTGATTGTTAGCAAAAATAATAGTCTTCACTCAGGTATTTTTATTTTGATTGTTAGCAAAAAAATAGTCTTCACTCAGGTATTTTTATTTTGATTGTTAGCAAAAAAAATAGTCTTCACTCAGGTATTTTTATTTTGATTGTTAGCAAAAATAATAGTCTTCACTCAGGTATTTTTATTTTGATTGTTAGCAAAAATAATAGTCTTCACTCAGGTATTTTTATTTTGATTGTTAGCAAAAATAATAGTCTTCACTCAGGTATTTTTATTTTGATTGTTAGAAAAAATAATAGTCTTCACTCACACTAGACTTTATGTTCACATTTAAACCTATGGAGATACTTTTCTCTTAGGACCCGTAACTTAGAGGTAGAAGCAAAAAGCTCAATACTCCAAACATTTTGATACATTTATGATTCTGATTTTTTTTTCAAGCTAATGGAACAGGTGTATTTTATTTATAAATTAGAGTAAAATGGTTTTCATCTCTCTTGAATGAAAGTCACAAGTTTTAATTCCCCTTGATGTAAAAAAATTATTATCTCCCTTGCAGGAAGAGAAGAAGAGTTTCAAGGAGAAGCTTCATGCAGCTCAGGAGATCTGTCTACAAGTGCAGGAAGGACTTGATGTAGTTGCTTCCCTTGGAGAGAGGGTCAAAAAGTAAGTGCCACTTTCAATATAAGTCTTCCAAGAAAATGTTTTAGGAAAGCAGTATAGAGTGGATCAACATGTGTGTAGGCTGCATCAGTAAGCTGACCAGGCCCTTCGTTTTCGAAAATAAAAATAGCTTTTAAATATGATGTTTGTACTCTGTCTCAAATTTATGCCCATTAGTCTCAATAGGGATTTGAGTATAATACTCAAATTTGAGATGGTACTTAAGTATTTTCGAGAACATGGGCCAGGATTCAAGCTGAATTCTATACTGTAGTCTTTAGTTACTTTTTTGGTGAGGAAGTTAAACTGTTGCTTAAACCTGTTCAGACTGAAATTGGTTTCTTAGGGACACAGCATAATGTAAGTGATATATATAAGTGATAAATGGTTGATTATTTTGAAATTATCAAGATATTGATTTGAATAATTATAAACCTTGTTCTGGGTTTTTCACAACATGAAAGAATGGACCAGCCAGAAAGTCAAAGGAGGTTTGCAAGGTTGTTTTTTTTCATGTGAGGAAGCCTTCGTGCAGCTGGCTTGTGGTAAGTTGGTGGTTCTACCTGGATGCCTCCTTGCATTCCGGGTCTTCCGCCACCTGTAATTAGCTGGACGTTGCTATATGACTGAAATACTGTCAAAGCGACAGTAAACTCATATAGTCAAATCATTAGTCAAGGTTTTTTTGGATGGTCTTTGAATTAGGACACATTTTTGTATATTTCAGCACATTCACCTGGACAGTCCCCTGGCTAACATCACTGCTGGTCATTACTCTCACCATAGTAGCGTTCATCCTGTACTACATTCCTGTTCGGTACCTCATACTGGCCTGGGGTAGGTCCTTCACTTGTACACTTAAACCTGTAAATCCTTACACACATATATTATTGGTAGGTCCTCACAAGGACATATATGTAAACTCACACCACATACACTCATGGCTAATGATTAAACTCCTGTAATTTCTCTGATGCAAATACACATATACATGACCTGGAGTAGGTCCAGACTTGTACACTCCTATAGACTTACACACAAAAATATACACAGACCCTAAGAAAGATCTTTCATTATTCATTCATATATACCTGAGAGCTGTTTATGACATCAATCTTCAGTTCAGAAATATTTACACCTTGCTTAGCATGATATTTATTTTGCATAGACACCTCTTAAAACATGGAAATTCTTGCAAGAAGCTGTTGAAACTTGTAGAGATATGATTATGTATAGATATATAATTTTTTTTCTTAACTGAATTTTGTGAAATATTGATATTGTATTAATCTAAATCATTATAAACAAATAATGCAAGTATGAAAATGCCATTAGAAAGAAAAGATAATATCCTCAAAAGCATGAACATGTATCTGATTAATGTGACATGCTAATATTATTTAGGTATCAACAAATTCACCAAGAAGCTGCGTGCACCCAATGCAATTCCGAACAATGAGGTGTTAGATTTCCTGTCCAGGGTTCCCTCGGACAGAGAGTTGGTAAGACAGCTGACTATTGTATTATGTACTGTAAATATACCCTCACTTCATAGAAGTGGGGACGATATAGGAATCAGGGTTGTCCTGTCATGTCGCATCATGTAATGTTGTACACTCACATTAAATTGGGGAGATTGTGGGTTCGATCTGATCTCTGCGACACACCAATGTCATTAAAAATGGTACTGGTATAGCTCCTTTGTTTGATGTTCAGTATTTAAGGTTAGTTCCAGGACTGGTTGGCCCAGTGTCATGAGGATAATGTGACTGGGTGTGGTATTCAAGTCACATGTCTACGGCGTGATACTGCAGTATGGCAGCACTATATATGTCTCAAGTAGACATTGTCTCCTTATGACTGAAATAATGTCGATGGGGTGTTAAACCGAATAAACAGATGCAGTCTGATCAGGGTCTCTTATGTTTGCTCTCACAATATTGTAGCTAAGACACAGCAAAGAAAAACATTGTTTCATATGCCAGTACCATTTAAAGTTCAGTAGATTATATTAATCAATTTAAGCTTCCTTGCTTGGTGCTCAGCTTATAAGGGTAGTTCTTGGACTGGTTGCCTTGATAATGTGACAGGGTATGGTATCATGCCACACAATACATTCCATGGCGTGATACTGCAGTGTGGCAGCACTACATCAATCTCAAGTAGACATAGTCTCCAAATAACTGAAATACTATCATTTGGACGTTAAACCGTATCAGTCAATCATCAAGTCACATAAACTTATACATAATTATTTATACTCATGAAGTAAAGGGTTAAAATGAATGTGGAAGGAAAAGTATTGATGTATTACATTGCTGTATGTTCTTGCTGCTGTCGTCACTGCTACATACTTTCTTTTATTTCTTCAACAGGTGCAGTATAGAGAGCTTAGGCCCGATATCAACACAATTCCAGCTCGCAAGAAAACCAAGTAGCTTGATGTCACCATATCTTTCATCCCTGATACGTGATACTCATTATTTTCCCCCTAGAAATCTCATATTTCATTATCAACTAAAGGGAGATGATAGCTATTTCATCATGAATCTGTTACCAATATAAATTATCTCCCTTTGTTTTACTTTTTACTCTCTACTTCATGGAAACTGATTTTCATTGTTTGGAACACCAGTGAAGGAGTACTCTCCTCTTCTGCTTAGGTTAACTATTGTAAAATGTGGTTAATTTACATCATCAAACAGTACAAAACCTGATTCGCCTGGGATTGAATATTTTTGCTGGTTTCAGAGGTTAACTTAGTGTTTCATGGAGTAAAGAATAAGAAAACAAAATCATCATTATTTATTGTTTTGCTCAAAAGAGCCTTGTGATTCTTCCAGCAGTGTAGTTGAATGAATTGTTATATGGTTTTAACTCATTTTTAACACATCTACGTTATAAAGGGTTCTGTTTTTCACTCACATTTCATCACTACTTTTTCACATTATGCTTTCTAAGTTTTGATTCATGTGTCTATATGTTGCTCAAGGTCTCCTGCAATTCCTTAGTGGTAAAAATATTTTATGTTTTTATTTCTATATATAAAGAAAGTTAAAATAGAGATTTCAGGATGATCAACTGGAAGCAATTTCATTGAAGCCCATGACTATATGTGTAAAATATTCTTAACTACAATACACTGATCAGGAGTCAGAAAATCTTCTTTTAAACCATCCTTAGATTTATTCTGGCATAACATCAGATTAGGTCAGAATATTTATTAAGATTTTGGAGAGAAGAAATATGGCCACTAGTTCTGTGTAGTCACCTTCTCTATCAGGTAGTCATTTTATTTCACTTGCTTAGAGTGTAATCGTATAGTGTGACTGAAACTGTTAGTTCTGCTGTACTAGTGCACATGTATTTGAGTTTATTTCTATTCTGTAGTCAGCTGCTGATGTACTTGAATTTGATTTTGTACAGGTAACAGGTAAAACATACAGATGTACTTGTTCTGCACAATGTAGTACCAATACACAAGTACTTGAGTAAATTTCTGTACTGAAGTTAGCAACTAATGTATTAGTGCACATGTACTGGCACGGTTTCCAAGAAGGTTAGGCAGCATGCTGATGTACTAGTGCTCATGTCCTTGAGTTTGATTCTGCATTAAGTGACAGCTACATTACATGTACTAGACGAATTTAGTATAAGTCAGATCATTCTCTTCATCAGGATGTTTTGGTTTCTTTGTTCATGACAGCTCTGAGTAAATCAAATATTGAGTGTGATTTTGTTTCTTGTAAAACAGCATAGTTCGTATGAGCTAGTGTCCATGCACCTAGAAACTTTTGGGAAAAAGACTATTAGTACAGGTGCACTTACAGACTATTCTGTTACAGACTCGCATCCTTCCTGAAATGGCTGCCAAGGGTAGACACGAGGACTCTTGAGATAGTTAGATTTGATAATAGTGTTCCATTTCTGATAAATCTGTTTCTAGTTTTCTCATGTTCTTTTTTTTTCAAGGTCAACCTGTAGAAATCTTGTAAGGGATAACTAAAATGTTTCATTAATACTTGGTCACAGACAAAAATAGATCAAAGTACACTGTTGTCTTCATATAGCAAAAAAAACCACAAAAAAGCATATGATTATGTTTATTTCTGTAGAGTATTTAAGAATAAATTGAACATAAAATGTTTTTATTACTTTGACTCATGTCTGTTACATTGTAGTGAATATTTTAAGTCATTTTGTTGTGTTAATATAATTAAGCGGTGTATATATGTTTGATTTCATTTTAAAGTATATCTTATTTTAAAACAACAAAAGTTAATCCCCTGATCATCTTGTATGAAAATGTAAACTTTTAAGATTTACATAATGAATAAAGTACTTTATTGTCACCCCTCATAGACTAGATACATTTAAACCTCTTGTGGTCTTTTTTGTCTTGTTCATTATAAGCGGGTTATTATATTATTTTTCCTCAGGAAATGAAATATAGGGTAAACATATTATTCTTTTGATCTTGTTTGCACCAAGCAAAGTTCTTTTTAAGACTTGATGAAATATCATTTAATTAGTTTTCACTCAGATTTTAGTTCCTCAAACCCATAGTCTTTTCATGATGTCTCATATTTCATTAGAATATACAAGATATACATGTAAAACTATTAAAATATGGTAGGAAATTAATGGTGTTTATGAAAAATCCTTGTCAGTCTGGTTATGATATTTATGTTTGTGTTCTTATTTTCTTTACTTTTTTCTGTATAAACTAAAACTTATACATCCTTGCCAGTAATGATCAAATTTCACATTTTAAATATCATTTAATATACTCTGACTGTTAAAAGAGAAAATGTACCTGATGTACTAGTATTCATAATTTACACACATCCTTTGCGCACCTGTAACATTTAAACAGGTAAAAAAAAAAAAAATTGCCTCAGAACAGGGCCAATCTTTACAGTGAATGCCTGTAATGTATTTGAATAGGCAAAATTTTCATCTCTTCAAAACCTTACGCCTTTTTAGCATAGGAACCCTGAAAATATTTTATTTTAGAAATTATTCTCTAAATTTATGTATTTTATTTAAAAAGTTGTATTAAAGTGACTTAAATTGTAATTTGATATTGGAGATATTTAAGCATTTCCATTTGTTTATTTATAGTTTCAAGGTATTTGGGTTAATTTCAAGTAGTTCAAAATTTTTCTTCCTAAAATACCCCAAATCTTGTTTCTGGTTTAAAACCTGCAAAAAGGCACCCGTCTCATAATGTTTGAACATAAAGATTGACCCATTACTAAAGTAACTATCTTTTTTACCCATTTCAATACCCTACAGGCATTCGCTATAAAGACTGGCCTGGTGCACAGAGGATATGGATATTTGGTTTAAAATTAAAGCTGAATTTATGGTTCATACTGATGCAACTGAATGGTATTAGTAAATGCATTGTGTTCTGAAAATTTGACAAACATTTGTCAAAACTTGTAGCCCAGAAACCATCTATTTTGGGAAACCCTGAGGCTTGTAAAAATAGAATGGTCCAATTGATCTATTGAAATCAAATCTACTTTTTAGTAGCTTGCTTTGTAAATGATTATGCACCATATGTTTTCCAACTTTAAAGGTTGCGTTTACTGGGCTGTTTAATCAGAGATTTCCCATATAGCTGTGTTTCCGGGGTAGATCTACTGGTTACAAAGTTGCTACATGAGGAGTCATACATACTTTTGTTTTTGATTGAGCAAAAAACACATACATACATAAATGTCTTCAAGGATGGAATTTTTGTTTTATTTCTGTAAATGCCAAGAAATACCTTGGGAAGAAATTGAACTGTTAAAATTTTAATATGTCAGTTTGAAAACTTTGTTGATCTCAGTCAGAATTTATGTGTGTTATAATGTCCAAAATTATCCTCTATGTACTGGTACACTTTCATTTAATTACACAAAACTCTCAAAGGATGCATCTGATATGGGTATTTGTTTTATTTTCATATACCAAGAGAGACCTAGAGGTGAAATTAAACTGCTAAATATTATAGTAGGTCAGTTTGAAAAATGAATCCATTTGGGTCAAATTTTATGTTCATTATGCCCAAATTTTTCCCTGAATAGAATCACATGTATCTATAATATTTTTTCTTTTCTAACTTTTGTTGTCAGGAGTGGGTTTGGGATTTGTGTTAATACTAATGGGACCAGTGATTAAGGTAATCCATCCATTATTAAAATTATGGTCATGGTCTATCAGGTGATTGTAAGAATTTTATAGTAAATGCAAGCCTAAATTTACAGACTTAGAGCAAAATAGCCAATAACTCCCAAGTCATTGGATGCCTGCATTTGTACTGAAGTCTTTATAAGCATTTGAAGGACCATGATTATAATTTAATGTTGGATGGATTTCCTTAATGCTTATCATCCATTGTAAAATATTTGTGTCATTTGCCTCTTTTTTTCTTCTTTTTTTTCATCTTCAGTAACATTCTGTCTGGCAGCTCATTTGAAATTCACTGTCATGTCTTTCTCTAATCATCAATTTAGACTGTTTGTTTTGAATGAATATCTAGGCATTGTGTATCTAGGAGTATTTCAAAATATAAACAAATTTTTCTTCAAGCAATGGGACTTACAAAGACCCATTTAGTAACATTATAGTAGATATACATGTAGTAAGATATCTATAGAAGTTAGACTTGTATAGTAAAAAATATATGTATTACACACTGATAATAATACAGAAATGTATAATGGATTATGAAAAATGGGAGTGGATACATTATATTTTATGATTTATGTACTGTTATTATTAACAATATTTTTTATGAAACAACATATTTAAAGATTCTAAAGCCTAATGGCATTAAAAAATGTAAAATTGATAATACATAGGTTATATATGTGGACTATCTGTTCAAATGAAGTTGTTGAAATAATATGAAAATATATATTTAACCCTTCACCTCATAAATATTCATTTATGACTTGATGAATATTAATTTACAGGAATATTAAATGGACTATGAAGCACCTGGAAGAAGCTGCCTGATCTGGGTCTGTTCTGTTTTCCAATCAAAACAAGTCTATATGCGGTTAAGGGTTAAAATTGAAAATATGAAAGTATATAACATCGATCTTTACTACACACTCCATTATAATGCTATACAGTATAGATCTATTACTACACACTCCATTATAATGCTATACAGTGTAGATCTATTACTACACACTCCATTATAATGCTATACAGTATAGATCTATTACTACACACTCCATTATAATGCTATACAGTATAGATCTATTACTACACACTCCATTATAATGCTATACAGTATAGATCTATTACTACACACTCCATTATAATGCTATACAGTGTAGATCTATTACTACACACTCCATGATAATGCTATTCAGTGTAGATCTATTACTACACACTCCATTATAATGCTATACAGTGTAGATCTATTACTACACACTCCATTATAATGCTATACAGTGTAGATCTATTACTACACACTCCATTATAATGCTATACAGTGTAGATCTGTTACTACACACTCCATTATAATGCTATACAGTGTAGATCTATTACTACACACTCCATTATAATGCTATACAGTATAGATCTATTACTACACACTCCATTATAATGCTATACAGTATAGATCTATTACTACACACTCCATTATAATGCTATACAGTGTAGATCTTTACTACACACTCCATTATAATGCTATACAGTATAGATCTATTACTACAAACTCCATGATAATGCTATACAGTATAGATCTATTACTATACACTCCAATTATAATGCTATACAGTGTTGATCTTTTACTACCCTTTCAATTATAATGCTATACAGTGTAGAACTGTTACAATTACATACTCCATTATAATGCTATACAGTGTAGATCTGTAACAACACACTCCATTATAATGCTATACAGTGCTAGATTTGTTACAACACTTTCCATCTTAATGTGATTACCAGTATAATGCAGTTCGTGTTTTGGACCTCAACTCATTCATTTATGTAGACACAGTTACAATGTGGTCCATTATAACACGGTAATCAATTTGGACCATGATACAGCATTATAATGGACCTGCACTTCAATATAACCTGAAAAGTGGATTTTTTGAGTTTACCAAATGATACAGGTCAAAAACATATTTGTTCGTTTAGGAGTTGGAAATCAAATGAAAATGAATAAATTTTGTTATTTAATAGGACTGTAAAACCCCCTAAAAAAACTTCCAAAAATTAGCCAGTGACAGAAAAGTGTTGCTCTGAGAGGTTTGCTGTACGGCCTTTGCTGCTAAGAGGTAGCTGTTGCTCAGAAGTGCCATTTTGCTAGGTTTTACTGTACTCAAATTGTATTTCTGTTTTGAAAAAGAAAAAAAACAAAAAACACTTGATTTAATGACACAATAATTTTGTACTTCAAATAGTTTGTCATTCCTGCTAAGTCACCTTTAAATGTAGACTCACATAACATTATAGCCAAATAATATTGATAAATGTATCAAAGTCACTTACATTTGATTTGAAGTTAAAACACTATCATTGAAGGCTTGATTGTTTGAAGGCACCGTTGTTTTTGTTGTTGATTTTCCTGAATATTAGCATGTATAGTATGAATATTTAAAAGTAACTTTGACCATGATTGTTATGTATAAGATACATGTAAATATATATTTTTCTATCCGACTACCTGTTGTTAAGTGATGTTGCTATTTATTTCATCGATCTGTGATTGACTTGAAGCCCTCCCTGGTTATAGAAGGTCGCATTATCTCTTTTTTTAGCATTTATTTGCTTATTATTCTTATATCTTTCTCACGATTTTTTCAACTCGGTATCTGTTAATGTTTGCAAATTTGTTGATCGGTATGATGTATTTGTGATTAACTAACCCATGTATAATCATAAGCGTTTTGAGTTGTTAAGATACAAATACATTGTATTGGGAATAAAGAATCTAGCAACATATCATTTTTGACAACATTCTGACAGTAGAGATGAAATAAATTAAGCTTAAAACACACACACACACACAAATATATGAATAAAAACACCCTGAGAATTTACTATTGCAAATCTTGTAATATTTCTGAAGGTTTTTAATGTCTGAATGTTGTAGTTTTTTTCTATACGATTGTTTTGAATTTGACAATTATCAATTGAATTAGGGCCTGATCTCATTTGTCTTGATTATAAGAATCTGGTTTCAAAATGTCAGTGAAATAAACTTTTTTCATCACAAACAATATCTAACCAATGAATATAATACCTTAAAGACAAAAAAAGATTTGCTAAAATAATGAAGCATAGCACATGGTTTTCATTTGTTTTGGTCGTATGTTAGACGTAGGAGCAGTGTGAATCAATTCTATCAGTCTAATCATTGGTCTACAAATATGTAAGATTGATATTGAACTTCTGTAAAGTTCTGGTCTTTGCCAGTATGAGGTACATATAACATTTAAATGTTGGTCTTGGTTTACACCAAATTGAGGCTGATATAGGAACTGCAGGTCATTATTGGTCTACACCAAAATAAGGCTGATATAGGAACTGCAGGTCATTATTGGTCTACACCAATATAAATCTGATATAGGAACTGCAGGTCATTATTGGTCTACACCAAAATAAGGCTGATATAGGAACTGCAGGTCATTATTGGTCTACACAAATATAAGGCTGATATAGTAACTGCAGGTCATTATTGGTCTAAACCAATATAAGGCTGATATAGGAACTGCAAGTCATTATTGGTCTACACCAATATATGGCTGATATAGGAACTGCAGGTCATTATTGGTCTACACCAATATAAGGCTGATATAGGAACTGCAGGTCATTATTGGTCTACACCAAAATAAGGCTGATATAGGAACTGCAGGTCATTATTGGTCTACACCAATATAAGTCTGATATAGGAACTGCGGGTCATTATTGGTCTACACCAATATAAGGCTGATATAGGAACTGCAGGTCATTATTGGTCTACACCAATATAAGTCTGATATAGGAACTGCAGGTCATTATTGGTCTACACCAATATAAGGCTGATATAGGAACTGCAGGTCATTATTGGTCTACACCAATATAAGTCTGATATAGGAACTGCAGGTCATTATTGGTCTACACCAATATAAGGCTGATATAGGAACTCGCGGTCATTATTGGTCTACACCAAATAAGGCTGATATAGGAACTACAGGTCATTATTGGTCTACACCAATATAAGTCTGATATAGGAACTGCAGGTCATTATTGGTCTACACCAATATGTCTGATATAGGAACTGCAGGTCATTATTGGTCTACACCAATATAAGTCTGATATAGGAACTGCAGGTCATTATTGGTCTACACCAATATAAGTCTGATATAGGAACTGCAGGTCATTATTGGTCTACACCAATATAAGTCTGATATAGGAACTGCAGGTCATTATTGGTCTACACCAATATAAAGCTGATATAGGAACTGCAGGTCATTATTGGTCTACACCAATATAAGTCTGATATAGGAACTGCAGGTCATTATTGGTCTACACCAATATAAGGCTGATATAGGAACTGCAGGTCAGTATTGGTCTACACCAATATAAGGCTGTTATAGGAACTGCAGGTCAGTATTGGTCTACACCAATATAAGGCTGATATAGGAACTGCAGGTCAGTATTGGTCTACACCAATATAAGGCTGTTATAGGAACTGCAGGTCAGTATTGGTCTACACCAATATAAGGCTGATATAGGAACTGCAGGTCATTATTGGTCTACACCAATATAAGGCTGATATAGGAACTGCAGGTCAGTATTGGTCTACACCAATATAAGGCTGTTATAGGAACTGCAGGTCAGTATTGGTCTACACCAATATAAGGCTGATATATGAACTGCAGGTCATTATTGGTCTAAACCAATATAAGGCTGATATATGAACTGCAGGTCATTATTGGTCTACACCAATATAAGGCTGATATATGAACTGCAGGTCATTATTGGTCTACACCAATATAAGCTGATATAGGAACTGCAGGTCAGTATTGGTCTACATTAGTATAAACTGCAGATCAGTATTGGTCTACAGTAATATATGGCTGATATTGGAACATCACGTCAGTATTGGTCTACTGTAATATAAGATTGATATTGGAACTGCAGGTCAGTATTGGTCTACATCAGTTTAAATTGCAGGTCAGTAATGGCCTACACCAGTATAAGATTGATATTGGAACTCCAGGTCAGTATTGGTCTACTGTAATATAAGATTGATATTGGAACTTAGGTCAGTATTGGTCAACATCAGTTTAAATTGCAGGTCAGTAATGGCCTACACCAATATAAGATTGATATTGGAACTGCAGGTCAGTATTGGTCTACACCAATATGAGGCTGTTATTAGAACTGGTCAGTCTTGGTTTACACCAACATCAGGCTCATTTAGAAAATTAAAGGCTTATATTGAAATTAGGTCAATATTGTTCTTCTAGGATTGATGTAGAAGTTCAGACTCAATATTGTCATTATTTAATTTATAATTTCTTAATAGCATATTAACTATGATATTTTAGAGATACAGTGTTTTACAGTTTGATTTTTAACATGAACGAATATGGGTACATGGTTAAAGTAAAACCTCAGCTACCAGCTACGTATATATATAAACAGTATGATCATGCTACAATATGCACTTATTATATTTTTATTTAAAAAAATTTTTCCTTTTAAAAAAAATGTACTAAACAAATTTTATGATATATTGAACATTAACCGTAGCTTAGATTTTGAATTTGATCAATTACAATAAGCCTCTCTGGCTTTACAATACACTTAACTGCAGTGCAATACATGAGCCTTTCAGGTATTTATCGTATAGTTTCACCTGTCTACAATTGTTGTAAGTACTTTCAGAATATTTTTCATGTTCATTCCAATTATTCATTGTTTCTGTCTTCCATGTCTTTTCATGATCTTTGTGGCTTGTTTTCCTTATGTCTAAGGTGATAAGGTCTTGATTTACCTTTGGTATTGTTGTCTGCATTCAAAAGAAATGAATTTGGCTGCAAGTTGTATTTTTCCTCCTCTGTTTTTCAAAGAAAAACGGTACAGTGTTTTGTCATCACTTTGTATGGTGTCATTGTCGTTGGCGTCAGCATCTTTGTGGTGAAAAACTTTAACCTAGGCCATAACTGCTAAACTATTCAACGTCTGTCATCAAACTTCACATACTTGCTCACTGCCACAAGGGCTACATTTCTAATCAAGGGCAATAACTTTTCAGTCCATTCTGACCATATTTATCTCCCCTTAATAAACAAAAGCCTAACAGACAAGTGTTGGCATCCACATGTGCTGCGCTGAATGTTACCTACATGTTCACACAAATATTTGTACACAACTTAACAACATGCAAAGAATGTATTTTCCGCCAATCTGCTCAAAGCAAACACAATGTTGACAATTTATTTAATGTCACAGATTACCATATATAAAAGTTTTATCTCTTTAAATTTCTCATGGTTACACCAACATTCATATACATGTATTAGGTGTCACAAGGTACACAAGAACTACAAACACACCATGCAGAAACAGTTGACCTATCAATTTCCACTTGGTGCTTAGAATTTTCTAGATTTGAATCCCATTCTGTACACTTTGTATTAACTTTCAGAAAAAAAAAAACAACTTTCAATTG
Source organism: Solen grandis (assembly GCA_021229015.1). Lineage (NCBI taxonomy): Eukaryota > Metazoa > Mollusca > Bivalvia > Adapedonta > Solenidae > Solen > Solen grandis. Next base: position 64,720,084 of record CM037777.1, read on the forward strand.
TGATACTAATGTTATGATATATTATTGCAAACCACAAAAGGTGCACAATATGTTGAATCTCACTTTGTTACAATTCTTCAAATATGACTCTATACAGATTGTTGTCACAAAATTTCATAGTGTGAGCAGGATGAGCTCACTTCAGGCCTTCAATTATGTGCATAGAATGTTTATTAGTGAATAAATGAAAAGTGGATTTTTTTTATCGAGACTGTTATTTTTATAAAAGTAAGAATTATATTTTGCATTCAAGGTATTAATTGCATTTTAAAATCAGACCCTGATAGCATAATTGAAAGTTATAAAAAAAATGAGGAATTTATGTTTGAGTATAATGCATAAAAATGAAAAAAATTATGTTTGAGTATAATGCATAAAAATGAAGGAAATTATGTTGGAACTTATGTTTGAGTATTACAAATTACAAGTTAAGGTATAATTCAAACCATGATTAATTTGAAAAAGAATCTTGACCTTAAGCATATATTAAGTGTTTTAAAGGAGAATTTCTCATCTGTTCATCCAATCTATTCATCGCATATCATGCACACTGGATGTTTATACGTGAACATGTTCATTCTACTGTATTGTCCCCTCCTAAGGTGTTGGGAATTAAAAATATTTACCTTTATTTTTGTACCTTATTTCAGATAGACATTTTTAATTTTGTGTGTTTTCTTACTTTCATTATATTTCCTTTCTTCAGCCATCATATGCATAATTCTTTACATGTTTTAACTGTTCATGAAATGTAGATTCATTTCATCTTAAAAATGCAATTTTTCTTAAAACTTAAATGAAATAAAAATAAAAAATATGATTTTGTTGTATTTTATTTGACATAACCTTGATTTATTTCAAATTTCGAAATACACTAGAATAATTACAAATCACAAATCAATCTGTGCTCAGATGCATATAAACCTTTCCTTTCAGTAGTATCTTTTGTTCAAAAACGTCTGACAAACATTTGGGGCAGCAATGTGTTTTACATCATGTCAATTGCAGATACACGTTATCTAATATGACTGGCTGACCATCGTCGTAACCCATAGAATATATTTTCAATTGCAGATACACGTTATCTAATATGACTGGCTGACCATCGTCTTAACCCATAGTATATATTTCGCTATCAATATCATATATATCGTGGAATTTCAAATGGCAAAATTTTATGTTCATGAATATTAATCGGCTACTTACCGATGAATGATATCGTGCGTAGTATTTTGAAGTCACAAAGTATAAGCTGATTTTCAAAATACAACGCCCCGTTTCATTCGTCAAACGCCCCGTGCTATCTCCGCTACGGATCAATGTCTAATTAAAAATCATAAATGAGTATGAAGATTTGCTAATCAAATAACTCGCGCGTTCGATTAAGAAAATTAAGAGTACAGAGCAAAAGGGCAGAATACATGCCGATGCTCGTCTCCGATACGAACGGGTTAGAAAATGTTGGGAGATTTTGCCATAAAATATATATGTATCCTATGTAACAATGATTTTTACCAGACCAGAAAAAATGAAGACAAAACAACGCATGTTATACTGGCCTTTAAGAACGCTCCCTACCGTACTTTTCCTATTACATTTTTGATTCTGATTAATGAGATTACTGATATTTATACAACGGGAAAAACAGATTTGTCACATTTTTATAATTTCTTTACAAATTACATATTCACATGACCTCATTTACACAACATCATTTACTGTCCTGGTAACCGAGGTGTTAGAGCGTCTACCCCAGAAGATCATGTGTTCGATTCCTGGCCGCAGAAAAGATGTTACTGCTATGAATATACACAGGGATCTTTCAGTAGTTGCCCGATGTCAAGGTAATGTGAGAAAACATGCCGGGCGTGATATCCCTTGTATACATAATACCGCGATACACGTGAATACCGCGAACGCCCGTATAATTATATATTACGCACACACAATGTCCCAACTTCCGTTTTCGTCTGCATTTTACATTGCATACCGGCATCCACAATGAATTACGTCGTTCCATTTTTCATATATATCATCGTCGAATTCCCGCGGCTGACTTATTCCGTTTACTCATGACATCAGATGTGATGTGAGCCGATGAATTCGACGATGATATATATAGAATATTGCACATTTAAAAAATAGCTTTAATCCACAAATACATAATTTATTTGATGGAAATACTATATATATACAGAGACTTTGCTTTACATGAAACAAAGTTGGAATGCTATATTAGAGCAGATTTCATGAAATACGACATGCAACCCATAAGTACCATACAAAGTTGCGTTTATTAAATCATTTGCATTTCACATGGTGCGTGTGTGACTCAGGGTCCTTTTTTACAAAAAAAAAAAAAAAAAAAATCGTAAGCGAAATTCACAGATATGAAATAGTATTTTCCCTGTGAACATAAGAAAAAGATTTGCTTTGTATAATGCAATGGAATGGGTCAGCTTTCTTCAAGTTTAATTACGGTGTAACGTTGTAAACTGACCCCCATAGAATAATGACCCCCGGTCATTAAATTATATAGAATAGTGACCCCTTTCTATAAAATACTGACACCCCTTATAAAATAATGACCCCCACAGATTTTATCTATAAAATATTGACCCCACCTAACCTGTTACTAATATACTCTATATCAATTCAAGTCACTGTCGTGTTTCAATCGCTTATATTTGTTGCTGTTGTTGTTGCTGCTGCTGCGTCTACAGATGACACAACAACAGTATATCTTAGAGCCCCGCTAGGAAGTAAGCGTGCATTTATTGAAAATAAAAGCTAAAATTGTTTTCATTTGTACTTGTCGGTTAAAGGTAACCTAAAAATAGAGAGAAACGGTATTTAGGATGGATGGTATTTTTGGTTTTGTTCACAAACGGTGTATTATCATCAATAATTAGACATCTAAAATGATTTTGGTCATTGATTTTTCTTGAGACATTGAGATCATCCTTTAGAAAGAAAACGTTTTCGAAAGTAAAAAACATTTGGAAACATATTTTATATGCTGGTTCGTCATCAATTTTGGGCCTTTATATAACCTATTTTACGGAGAAAATTTATTTATTTGCTTCTCCGTGACATTTTATAAACACTGAAACCTTAAGAAAAGAAAGAGTCACATAATGATCTATTAGCATTCTGCCGCAAATCACAATTTTACTGGTCACTCATTCTTATTGTTTGTTGTGTATATTCGATTTCTGTCGTTTAATTATTTTTTTTTTTTTTTTTTATTTGTTGGTAAAGATACATTTTTCTGGTTTGTTTTCAACTAAAATGGTAACAATTTCATCTGAGTGACGTAAGATAACCTTTGTTCATTACACGGTGGCATTGTTCAAAAACAGCGCTCAATGCGCCCACCGGCCCCGCTGGCCTAGTGGTTAGAGCGTCCGCATCGGGTGCGGGAAGTCGTGGGTTCGATCCCCGGCCGCGACATACCAAAGTCGTAAAAATGGTTGTGTTATAGCTCCCTTGCTTGGCGCTCAGCATATACGGGAAGTTGCACGACTGGTTGGCCCGGTGTCAGGATAGTGTGACTGGGTGTGGTATCATGCCACATGTCTACGGCGTGATACTTCAGTGTGGCAGCACTATATATGTCTCAAGTAGACATCGCCTCAAAATGACTGAAACACTGTCGGTGGGACGTTAAACCAAACAAACAAACAAGCTCAATGCGCCAAAAAAGTAATCCAGGCCTTCACTATCGATGCCATCTCAAAGGTGAAACTGGTTAGAATACAAACCTTTAGGCTTAACTGGTCGTAATCTAAGGGATCGAGCAGTTTACATTCAAAATTAAAGCGATCATTTTGTCTTAGTGCTAGAGGTAAATGGTGAAGAGTTCTCAAGAAAGCCAAAGAAACGAATTCGGAACCACATTCCAGAAAAGAATCACACACTAATAAACGCTGACCTATTAGATCCTGCTTTAGTGAATTGTTACGCAGACGAAGCGTTACAATTAAAACGTGACAAAAGTGTAAAGACTGTATATGTGAGGGCTTTTACTAACACGCCCTACGATGTAGAGGGGTTGCAGGGGTTATCTGAGGAGGTGGATGCAAATATTTTCAATATTGTATGCGATTGGGGCGATGTCGAAAACTGATGTTGTGAAAAATGCACGTAATGAATCAATGGAGAACTAAACAATTTATGCTGAATTTTGTTTAAAACAGCATCTTCGTCATGCTTAAAAAAGTTGTGTGAATTACTGCTAGATAGCCTAATATCTAAACAGATGAATTGATGTGATGTTTTATCAAAGGAAACACCCGGGAACTTCTTGTTACAGTTGTACTCCATACAGTTTCAAATAAAAAGTTCTTTCGTTCTATAAAATCAGCCTTTTTATGCATAAATCTCGCTCATAATAATTTTTGGGATCTTTTTTACCGAACATTAGCCTTTAGACTCCCGAACCACCGATAATCGGAACTAGCAATAATTATTTACTCTGCTTTAATTTTCAACGACAATGTGTCATTTACTTAAACAAGATGAAGCAAGCAAGCAAGCTGCATTTTATTGGCTGTATTATCTATACTAAGAAAAGTATATTTTAAAGAATACAATTATTATTATATCAATATAAGGCATACATGTGTAAATCGGTTGTGGGGAAGTCCTATGTTTTATGAACTGCGACGCACATGGCAATTAGATGTTCGAATTTAAGGGCTATAACTCTCGAATAGGTGGAGCAAATTCATTTTTTTATGCACAATTAGGCATCGGTAGTAGTAGGCCTAATCCCTGAAAGTTTAAATCAATTCCGTCCAATAATGAATGAAGAGTTGTGGTCACAAAATACTGTTGCGCATACGCACGTACAGACTGGTGCCATTACCATATTCTCCTTCGATGCCTATGTAATAAATATACATTACATGGATATAGATTTGGGATAGGGGGTCGTTATTCTATAGGGGGTCACAATTCTACGCGTGGGTCGTTTTTCTACGTGTGATGGAGTCATAATATTATGACCGGGGAGTCACTATTTCATATTATTTAATGACCCGGGGGGGGGGGGGTCATTATTCTATGGGGGTCAGTTTACAACGTTACAACGGCATTGTCAGACACTACGTAGAACAACATAATTGCGACTATGATCAAATCTTTTCGTACGAAGTTAATTGAAACGGGCCCCAGGGCGTAGCTTGGCTCAACTTGGTAACCCGTGGGGAATTTTGGATATTTGCAAGGCCGTAGGTACAACTGATTTTGAGGATTTCTTTTCACTGTGAGAATAACCATTTGTGTGTACTTTTAACTGCACACAAGTATGATTTTTGTGCTGTTCTGAGCGAGAATTTTGACTCTTGTTTATTTCACATTTGCACCAGATGCCAAACTATCGTTAGAAAACACTTTCACCAGTGTGTTTACACTGAAAATGGCTATAGGTAATATATTTATTACTCTAACAATGTTACTAATCCCCATTGATGTCCTGTTGACAAAATCCAAAGTAAAAAAGGTAGATTTTAAACATGACATCGTCATATCGATACAAAAATTACAAGAGCAGAACATACAGTTTCGTGGATGAATGCATTTGCTTAAGAGCAATCTTACTTTAGTTTTAAATTATTTATTTCCTATTTTGCTACTCTCAGTCGTAGATAAAATTATTTCCACTAACAACTCTCGCTCCAGCTGCTTTTTGGCCTTTATCCTAAAATCGATTATTATCAAAAAAAAAAATAAAAAAATAAAAAAATCCCAAAGCGTGTCTTTAAAAAGAATGGTGTAGCCGTTTAGAATATGATCTGAAGCAATAAAGGTAAAGTCCCTGTAATATTTTCCGCTACGTCCTCTTCCAAGATAACCAAGGTACCCTAATGAAACATTAGGAAACCTTGGTCATCTCCGTGAAAGGTCATGAGGTCCGAAATGTAGCGGAACCATTACCAGGACTTTACCTTAAAGGTTCTTACCAAATTTATCAACAACCATCGGACCTACAGTCATGTACGTTAAATCCCCGTCACAACAGATTGGCGTCCTTACTGCGTTCTTACGGCGACACAGGACGCAGTAGAAACGCCATGGACGCCCCAGGTCAGGATGAGAACGCCGAAAATCGTAACGGTGACCCCCAAAGAGGCTGAAATGTCGCAGGCCAACGGCGACTATTCTGAACTTGCTCAATACCTCCGTCATACCAGACCATCAAATGGCTTTGCGACTGCTTAGGAGAAGGAAGAGGGCAAGGCGATGAAGATGCTGGGTTAGAGCATAGATCGGTGAAGTCAACAGAAAAAGTTCGGCCGTACGGATTAAATTGTAAAGTAAATGCATTTTACAGTCTAACTTTCATGCCTTGGGCACGTTCACCGACTTCACAGCTTTTAGCCCTGGTCATCGGGCTACTTGTATCTATCTAAAGATGGGAGTCTTTCACTCCGCTTATGGCAGTCCACACCATGGCGCCACGGAATTATACCGCCCTCTCAGGTACCCATTTACACCAGGATGAAGTGAAACAATGCGGGATAAATTTCTTGTTCAAGGAAATATGAGTGTCCTTCGCAGGACTCGAACCCGGGACTCCTCGATCCAGAAGCGCGTGTCGTACCACTGGACCACTTCTCCCCGAAATTGTCTTCGATAAAAATGCGTGTCTGCACAACTTGAGAATAGAAAACTAAAACGTTGCAAAAAAGTAGCTGGTCGGTGTGTAATAACCGTGCGAACGCCATTGTCGTGTTCGAGTCGTCGTAAGCACCCTTAGAACGCAGTGCCATCGCCGTGGGATCGACGATGATTGCCATGAATGCCAAGGGGCCGCAGTGTAAGAGCAATAAAAACGCAATAAAAAGGCCAGGTCGTAGTGGGAACGCCTTGACCACACGCAGAACGCAATCACAGGACCTCGGTGTGACAGATTTGTGGAAGTTGGATATTTCAAAGAAAATTTCAATGGTCTAAAGGCAATACCCCCGTCACACCAGACCGGCCCTCTTATTGCGATCATCGGCGTATTAAAAAAAAAGAGAGCTATTTTGATCGCTGTCACGACACTACTCTGGTTTAATGGGGTACCGCGCCCTTAAAGTAGCTATAATTGGATCGGTAATGTTTTACTCATGCATAAATATTGCATAGGTTTGAATCACTTCTGCAATAAATGCAATTAGTTCGTGGCAATATTATTGGTGAATTTGCCAGTTCACTGGACTGAAAGACCTATTTTCATTTAAACTGGATTTATTCTTCAGCTCAAAATACGCTCCGTCTAAAGATTATTCACCAAACATCTGACCCCGTCTCGGAAACGACAGGTCACCGCACAGCTGTATGAGTGTTGTCATCTTTATTTAATAAATGGATTACGTGCATGGAGGCTATTCGTTGCCAAAAATCCAGCCTTGTAATCATAACAATTTATACTTCGGTTCAACTAAACAGATTTGTAAAAGTATAAACGTTTATCCGAGAGGTACATATTGTGCTCGTATTGTGCGTTTTGATTATCTCGATTTAACTAGTAACGTTTTTACTTCTAGAATGTAATTTGGTAACATGCAGCTAAGATAAAATGCAAATAATATTTATAATTTTTCAAACTCAAATTTACGAAATGTACAACGACATACACGACACGTTTTACGCCGTACATCACGACGTTCGAGAATGGAGCCGCATCAGATAACACTCTCAGGTTTACAACTGCATACTTGACTTTTACATTTCTACGCGATTAACATTTGTAGACGATTTTGCAACTTCCATATATGGCAGTATCACGGAAATAGGCGAAGATTTAAAGGCGGAGCCAAATTTCACGAGCGGAAAATAAAGATTTCGTATTTACCGGAGTCTGAAAATGATACTTTGTAGATACAATAATTTTATATTCATCAATTGTTAATTATAATACTTACCTTTGGACTCTTTTAATATATACATGGTAAAATGAAAATATGGTTGAAAAAATGTTATGTAGATCTATGAAAGGGAAGTTGCTATGTACAGACATTTAAGCCTCATAATTTTGGTTTTAATTTTACTAACGTTATAAGTGAATATTAAGAAATGAAAGCTTTACATTAGAAACTGCATAGACTTTTTTCTTTTTTTTTTCATATCCAGTCATACCCTAGTATTAAGGTTATAGTTGTGATATAGTAATTAAATGTTACTTAATATTACTGGAAAAGGCAGCAGCCAGAATTTGGCCTGTAAAAATTATTGTATAGATCTATCTGTAGTAAATCTTCCATCTGTTTTGACTTGAAAATTGGACAATAGTAAAGCAGCAACTTAACTGAACCTTAAATATCAATTTGACTTGTTCCTTCTATAAATATATTTGTTTTGCATAAAAAAAATCTTGATTTATAGTCAAGTAGTAATTTTTACTGTCTGAAAAACAACAAAAAAAACAACAAAAAACAAAAAAACATTAAGAGTTGGATTAAGACACAGACAGTTGATGGCATGTAACTTTTGTGTATTTTCTTAAAGAAATTAATCAATCTGCAGGTATGTATATAAACAAACACAGAGATTCAAAATAATATTGGAAGTCAGACACTTTTTTTTGCATTAAAACATTAATATACTAGGTGACAAGCAAAGGATCAATCTTTATTAAAGCAGGAGATACCTTATATCTTTATAGAACATCTGCTGATTAAAGACATAATGAATACTTCAACTTGAACTTTATACTGCCAATAGCCAATATTGACTACTTAAGGCACCTTAATTTTGGATGTGTTCTTGAATTATTATTAACAAAAATTGAGTCCGGTACACCTCAACTCTGTTTGTGAAAATTATGCATTGTTTTTCTGAAAATTTTGAATAAAAAATCGATTTTTTTTAATGAAAGTGGCATTGAGCGCGAATTCACTACACCAGTAATGGCAGTGGCTAGATATTAAATTTTGAAAAAAGCTCAATTGTGGTGAAGTGGGTTCTCATATCATGTGGCTTTGGTGGCTCGACAAAAAACATCAAGGTTAAAATCCTGGCCAGGGATATAAAAATCTAAATATAAATTTACGCCATGCTGCGCTTATATTGCTGGCTTTACAATGTAGGTGGGGTACGTTTCAAAAACTAATCTTTTTTATATCTTCTGATGTTTATTCAATACCTGCATACAATGGCACTCATGCAACTGAAACACATTATGCTTAGTAAATAACTGTGATACTGTTTAATTCTCATAATGCATTTACCTTGAATGTGTAGACCTATTCCCTTATTCGGACATGGGAGATAACTGCGTGGAGATTTGCCAGTCGTTGTCGGAAAATACCGAAAGTGAGCGGACAATTACGTTTATTTACGATGATGTAGTGGGCGGGGAAATGGGCGGAGCTTTTTTATCAACATTGCAAACGTGTAAACCTGGATTAAGCTGAGCCGAATCATGATGGTCGGACAATGTAAAGTTGCGAGCGTTAAAGTAAGAAGGCGTTTTGTAGTTTATCAAAATGCATTTTGTTGAAATACGTATTTACAATGTTGCATCGGCAAATTCAGTCCAAGAATGTATCTCTGGAGTTTAAATACTAAGAAATTCAAATGAATTGTGTATTTTGTCGGCAAATAAACTGTTCAACTCAGATCAACAAGGCTGGATTTTTGGCAACGAATAGCCTCCATATACGTGGACCATCACTGCTGATGGCCGTGACTGTTTTGTTTAGCAGATATATAAAGAAAGAAACATTCATGGGCGCAAATGTAGAATTCATTTTAAGAGCTTTTAACAGAGCATAATATCAAACATGAACATATCTGAAAGAACGTCATCGGCTTTAATCCATTCTATTTAGATATGTCCCCGTGTATTGTTTATTTCAATTGTTTTAAGAACGATTAATACCACCGGAAGTACTGTATATTAAGAACGCTTAGATTGATTGCATTGTTGTTAACCCACTTTTACATTCTTAAATACGGTTGTATCAAGAAAAGATTAAAACAGAATTTGTTTTAATGGTCGGTTTAAATAAGCATATGAATAAGAACCTCTCTCTTTCTCTCTACAACTTACATAAACATGATTTAAATCAAAGGGAAGGAAATATTAAACAACAAGTAAATATGTCAATGTTTATAGAATGTGCGTGAATTTTGCCAGTTTGTATGTGGGGAGGACGTTTAAGATAAGTCCACTGCTTCAAAGATTATTTTTATAATTTAATAGCACAGTACATAAATAACATTAGATAAATAAATGTAGTAACATAACGTGAAATACTTTGGTAATCCAAAACAATGTCATACAATACAACACCTAATATACCTTCGTGATTATGTGAAGGACAAAAGAAACAGAGAAAATGGGAGAAAAAAAGAAAAGAAAAGAAAAATAGTAAACTTATCTAAATCTTTTACCATAAAGAAAAGTAAGAGTTTCTCAAATACATGTACAATATTAGTTTTCAAAACGTAAATTTATAGATGAGTGTTTCACGTTGTTAATCCATAAACAAACCAAATTAAACCGAGTTAAACAGCAGAGTCGAAAATTACCACAGTGGTAAGCTATCACCTTATATTAAGTTTGCTGAACACAAAACATTTAACTTGAAACTTTATGTCCAACAATATAGTCTACAAACAAAAACCAAACATTTGAATATTAACGTATGAAATTAACTGTTTTTCATCTAATCGCAATAAAAATATAGAGCCACCTTTCAAAGATCTCTGAAATTGCTCTCAATTTCATAAAAAATCAGAAAAACTTGCTTTCCATTGTAGGTGCTCAAACCTCGACCCGAACCGATTGCAGCTACTTAGTAACACACTGATCTCCACTTATCGCAATGATTGGTTGAGATCCACCTTCCGGAACTAAATATACTACCATCTGTTTCCTACAATAACCTTAGGCAGTCGAAATTGTAGAACTTCAATAAACGTAATGCTTTGAGGTCGAGCCTACAAATTCCCTATTATTGGCGATTTATAAATAGCTTTCGGGGTAAAAAGAATCAGATAAGTCCAAAATGGACTTAAAAAACAACAACCCCAAAACAAAAAACAACAACAAACAACAACAACAACAACAACAAAAAGAAACTGCATCTTAGCAGACCTTGCCTAGTTCAGCAACTGGTCTTCAAGTTGTTTTCAAACGTATTTTGCTAATCACCGCAATGTAGTGCATCTTGACTATCGCAGCAACTGTGGTATATTTGATTTACCTGACTCTGAAATCGGATTCTATGACAGGATTTTGTTTCAGCGATTGATTCGATTTGAACAGAATATCCCTCAACAAAGATTTGAAATGAAACAAGCATTTCAGGAATATTACTTTAGTTTCCGGCAAATTCAACTGTAAGGTGTTGTGTTAAAATGTTCATTAGCTGAATTAGGAATCTGTTTACTCAACAATCAAAATTATAGATGAATAAGAAATTCTGATCGCCGACGTCAAATGGTACCTTTATTATATAAAAGAGACTTTTATTACTTTTTCAGATATGTTACTATTATAGAGCTTGAGCAAAATTTAGTGCATGAAACAGTGATATCATTGACTTCTGACTTTCCATTAGCCAGTGTACAACTGCAGTAAAATATTGTTTGGTTTATGATTATTTTATTTGCCTGCTAATATGAAAATCATATCGAAGGAAGCTAAGCGCCAACCATTTATGGATTTGAGCGTCGCGATTACGTTGTAGCAGATGTATGCATGTTGCATACCAAAGCTGCTCAAATATCAGCTACATTCATATTTCATGAGGGAGTGGATTAAACCTTGGAAACATGGAGGAAAACATGGCTTTGAAACAATTTGTTATTATCATGTTCAAGTTATGTTTCTGATCCATGAAACATGAATATGAAACATATGTCACGTTGACCTAAATCAAATGCGTCCCTGGTTATCATCTGGGCCTAAACTAGTTTCATATTTTTTAAACATATTTTGTAAATTTTGTTGTATTCAAGCGGACCTTTTCCTATTTATCAACTTACTGGTCATCAGTTATTTTAACGCATTTGTGGTGACTACTCGCATTCCAGCGCGCTTTACATAGTTCAGTTACTGGTCTTCTAGTTGTTGCAACTAATCACATTGCAGTGGAATTTGTCTACTTTAGTTCCTAATATTCTAAATTTTGTAACTAATCGCATCTAGTAGCGGACCTTGTTTTTTCAGCAACTGGTCTTCTTCTTGTTTTAGAATATGATTTAACCAACCGCATTATAACGGACTTTAACTAGTCAGGCAACTGGTCTTCATTTTTTTAAAACAACGCATTACGGACTTATCTAGTTCAGCAACTGTTCTTCTAGTTGTTTTAGAATATGATTTAACCAACCGCATTATAACGGACTTTAACTAGTCAGGCAACTGGTCTTCTAGTTTTTTTTGTTTTTTTCTTTTTAAAGTTTAAACTTTATTTATTTTACATCGATTACGAAACAAGTTTTCACAACTTAAATTAATCACTCTCGATGGCTCTGATGGCGGCGTATGTGGTCATTTTTGTGGGAGGAAACCGGAGAGCCCGGAGAAAACCCACGTGTCTGGACGGGCGACCACTGTACACTCTCACGTACGTGACCAGGAATCGAACCCGGGATGCATTGGTGAGAAGGTCTTCTAGTTGTTTTTAAATATGTACTATAACTAATCGTATTCCAGTGGATCTTGCCAAGCTCGGCAACTTGCCATCTAATAAGTTGCTTTAAAATATGTTTTATAACTAACCGCATGCCAGTGGATCTTGCCTAGGTCAGCAACTGGTCTTCTAGTTGCTTAAACATGTTTTATAACTTATATTTTAGTGGACGTCACTACTCAGCAACTGGTTATTGTTACATGTTACCCCACCCACATTGGAAGGCTACAGCGTTACAATGGCTCAAATTCAATTACCAATACTTAGCTCTCAGTGATTTTGAAACTCTTACGTTAGGTAACCCTTCCTGTTTTACGAAAAATTCAAACACAAATGTACAGGACATTATGTTGGCATAAATTATTTCCTCAGGAATGAAATTCGCCCCATATTATTTAAGTAAGGGCTATGTATAGTGGAATTCGATCTAATATCCTTAAGAAATCGATATCTGCACTGACCACACAAATGTCGACGCTGGACCATTCAATCCTGCTATGAAATTTCAAACATCAGCGGCATATACACTCTATTAAACCACAAAATCAACAAGAGTTAAAAAAAATACATTTTATGAAAATGTGATGCTTCAAAGGTGCTTTGTTGAAATGATTATATACACAACCTGGAGCGCATCGTGTAGCCTGAAAATGCGAATAGGGAAATCGAGGCATCAGTAGCCATGTCATACGTCACTGAGCCAATATGACAGCCTCTGGGTGTTATATCCACAGATAAACAAGCCGGAGTCATGATACAGTACGACTCACACGTCTTAATGGACAAGTCTGTCTTGAGGTTAAAGCCAACCATTGCTCCTAGGTGATCTTGAAATGTGTTCGTCATTGTAGTGCACACTGAAATAAACACAAATAGTTTAACCTGTATGAACGGCCACATGTATCAAGCGGTCAACTTGTATTTAGCAGTCAGTTTAGATATCACCATTCTAGCATTTTGTAATATGTTAAACCTTCATTTAGCATTTTGCTAAACGGTCATTCTCTCTTGCTCTCTTGACTGTCCGCTGGCAAGTCGAGTGTCAGGATAATGTGATTGGGTGTGGTATTATAACACATGTCTAAGGATGTGGAAAATTTAGGTGCTACGTCTATCTAACGACACCTGCACATGATTATATTTAATTTTATTTATTTTATTATAACTCCTAGAACTCAGGGTTGAATTTTAAAATGGAGGGGACTGCCACTACTGATTTCTCACGATAGGGAAGAAAGGTATGCGCCCGGCTAGCTCCGTCGGTAGGGTCGGTAGGGCATTTGCCCTGTATGCCCCGGGTTCGAGTCCCAGTCAAGTTTCACATTTTTCTCATCCTGTGACAGTTATATTCCATATTATAATTGAAAATACGTTTAAGGTAATAAAGTAAAATAAATATTTATATAAATAAACATTAGGCATACGTACCTTTCTCACAATTCTTCAAAAATTCGTTGTAGCGGTACAAAGGTCCACAAAAACATATGTTTGAGATACACACGCCCCCAGTCTCACGGCAGTCCAAGTCGTGGTGACACCCACGTCCGAGCGTTTTAAAAGCTAGAAGACAAATACGAATTTCTACATCTCATATTAATTCAGATACAAGTACGATATTGAGAATGAGATTAAGAACGGCCCACCGGCCTAAAGAAACAAATATTTCAGATCGTTCGATTTATTTTACTTTTTATTTCGATAGATGGATAGGTACATGTTGATGGACGGACGAATACATGAATAGATAGATGGTCGGATTGACGGATGGGGAGAAAAACAGAAAAACACTGATATACAGATTAATAAACAGATAGATACTCTGAATGCACTTTGCGGCTGATATCCACTGGGCAGTTGTAGCGTCACACGTGACACTTCCATTCACATTTCCATAGTCCCCTGTGCCCAAGTAGTATCCTCGATTACAAGTAAACGTCAGGACCGTCCCTTCGATTGTGTCCCCCTCGGAGATAACGGCGTTTGATAAGGCTGGCGTTCCACAGTCTGTGATACACAGGTATTACGATAAAGAAATCGTGAGACTGTAGACCGACAAGCTGACATTCCAAAGTTTGTGATACACATGTATTGCGATAAACAAATCGTGAGACTATAGACCGATAAACTGACGTCCCACAGTCTTTGATACACAGGTATTTAGATAAATAAATCGTGAATTTATAGACCGATAAGCTGACATCGAAAATTTGTGATACACAGGTATTGCATAAAAATCTGGCCTATGACCCTGCGTCATATTGTGATACACAGGTATTGCGATGAAAAAATCGTGCGCCTATGGACTGATAAGCTGACGTCCCAAGTTATGTGATACACAGGTATTGCGATAAATAAGCTGATGTCCCAAATTCTGTGATACAATAAATCGTGAGCCTAAGACCGATAAGCCCCAAAAAAAAAGCTTTGACCGATAAGCTTACGTCCCAAATTCACAATTTTCTAAACATAAAACTTTCAAACTGCATGACCAGAAAATACAATTTTGAATAATCAATATACAATTTTCTATACAGGAATTATAGTACTAGAAGACATACAAAAGTTCTAATTCTAATTCTTAAGGTCAATAAATAGGAATGATCGTCATCTTTAAATTCTCAGTTTGAGATGTTTCTTGAAAAAGGCTTGGAAAGTTAGGCCTGAAACTGTCCATGTATGTTAATCACTAAGGCATTCTTGTTTCTTTAATAAACGCAACAAACATGTCATTTCTTAGTAATTATTATTTGTTATTAAGGTAATGTTGTATTCAAACTATTTCAGGAACATTGCGAATGGTGAAATGCGTTTGTTCCGTTACGTCTTGGACCACTTAACTTCTACCAAGATAACCAAGATACCCTTATGAAACATTAGGAAACCTTGGTTATCTCCGTGAACGGTGGGACCATTACAAGGAATTTACCTTAAGGGCCCCCCATTATATTTCATAATGATTCAATTTTCATGAAAAAGAAAATTTAAAATAACACTGGCATATTGTAGACTAACACAAATGGTACATAATTTGCAATCTTTTGTAAACTAGCAGTCAAGCGTATTGAAAATGTTCACCAAATTACGCATTTAGTATTTTTTATGGATGTCAAATTATTCTTGCACTGGCATGTATTCCCAATCGGAATTGTTTTGAATCTGAATTTGAAAAGCCGTCGCCGAATTAAAAAAATGCATCAATTTTTGCACTCGCGATTCGTTATCGGAGACATGCGGAACGAGGATATGCGGAATATGTAAATGAGATTTTTTTTGTAAACAGTTGAATGATAAGTTGAATAGTAAGATTAGTAAAAGATACATTGTAGCATCGTTGTCATCAACGAGCATATGCACTGCTTTTGGAATCATAATTGGCTTTTAATCAAGTATTTTGTTGTGTAAAGTAATGTTAGTGGAATTTGAGTTTGACATTATAACAGAAGTATACTTAGTGGTTATTACAAACTTACTGATAAATAGATCTACACCCGTGTGCTGATATACAAATATGTACGTATATTCATGTGTAAAAAAACCATTCCTCTGAAGAAAGTGCAGTCTCTAATGTTATGTATTGAAACAAATAAACAAATCATGGCTATAGCTACAACTGCGAAGCGATACATTGATTTTAATTTGATTTTGAACTAAACTAATTTCAAAATATAAATCATTGATATGGCTTACGATGATCTACCTGTTGACACGAACATTGCGTTCGCTGATATAATCTCCAAGTAGAATTGTCGTTTGTTCCTCAACTCTGCAATATGTGCTCAATGACGAGAATCTTGTTAAAACGGAAAACAATTATTATTAGAATAAGCTTTATTATTGGAACTATTTCCTGCCTTATTTCTCAGATTGGAACAATCCGCAGATGTAAATAAATGAAATGGACAAACTGAAAGGCATTGTGCATTATCTTGTGCTGAGAGATAAACAGCGTGAATCACGCAAGATTCAAAATGTCAACAACGGTCTCAATAAAGTTAAGAGACTTTCGTTGATGTGGTAAGAAAAGGATGTGGTAAGAAAAGGATGTGGTAAGAAAAGAATATCTAGAGGGTACGAATGGAAGAGGTAAATACTACCGGCCCGACCGAGGATCGAACTTGCATGCAAAAATCAGTGAACCACTACGCTTTACCTCGCAGACATTGTAGCTCTGGGCGCCAGGGTCCAGTAGGAAGGCACACACTTTCAAGATGATTGTCCTTCTCTACATATCCCTTGGAACACGCCATTTTGATCTTGGATCCAATGGTGTTCAGATTTCCGTACAATTGTGCATTGGGTATCGTCGGATGCTGGCATTCTGAAACAATTGCTTGTGAAATAGAATGGCAAGTAGCCCCATGCCATCCCCTAGACTGGTTGGCGATAAGATACCCGCCTAAAACTTTTAGTGCATCGGAATGCTTTGAACTAATCCAGCGCAGCAACTGTTAAAAGGGACTATTTTCAATCGACGAGAAAACAAAAAACAATATCTTTTGAAATTTTACAGGCTCCCGTTTGTGTGACCTTGCCGTTATGCCAAAAACAAACAATATTGCCAATTTATTTTGTAGTATTTCGGAAACACTGTAAAAGTTCGTTAGTTTACCTTTTCAAAATCTGCTGTGATAATTAGAAACTAGCTGAAAAAATGATACTCAGATTAAGTTTATTTGATAAGATAGGATTAAGTTCTTTTTTCCCCCATAAAACATTTACAATGTATATTTTATGTATTCCTTAGTATTTCAAAAATATTTGAAACTCTATATAGAAAATTAATGAAAAGATACTTTCTGTGGACCATTGTTCAGTTTTTATAAGGTGAACTATAAGGTATACATATCTAATTCATTCAATCCAGTCATAATTAAATTAATAAAATATAGGAACTCTTTCAGACTGAAATTTTATTAAAAAGTATAAACCAATTAGAAAAATATGACATCACAGGGAGAGAGACAGAGAGAGACAGAGAGAGAGAGAGAGAGACAGAGAGACAGAGAGGGAAATAGAGAGAGAGAGAGAGAGAGAGAAAGATGTGACCCATTGATTTACCTTGAGGATCGGACGTACACGAGGCCGTCTCGGTATTACATGACTGGCCCGTGGGACAGTCTCCACACGGGGACACGATCTGATGGAGAAAGATGCAAATACATTTAAATGCACTACCAGTTGATAACTACTAAAGTAAAAAGGGTTATTTTGTTTGTTTGTTGGGTTTAACGTCCCACCGACAGTATTTCAGTCATTTGGAGGCGATGTCTACTTGAGACAGATATAGTACTGCAGTATCACGCCGTTGACATGTGGCATGATACCACACTCAGTCACATTATCCTGACACCGAGCGAACTAGTCCTGCAAGTACCCTTATATGCTGAGCGCCAAGCAAGGGAGCTATAACAGTACCAGTTTTTACGACTTTGGTATGTCGCGGCCGGGGATCGAACCCACGACCTCCCGTTCCCATTTCCGAGGCGGACACTCTAACCAATCGTCCACCAGGGACGGTAAAAAGGGTTCTTTTGATTTATCTATCGAAACCATTTTCACAGACTATTGTCTCCACTGATTTAGAAAGATGCTGCATTGATAAGTAATGTCTCAGTCGAGTTCAGTCATAGGTGGGGCGGGGTTAAAAAGTAGGACACAAGGTCAAATCTTGTATAATCTTCTTTACATTCTAGGGGCAACATTATAGAAATGTATGATGGCCATGTTTCCTGAATTATATCAGGGTGTATTCATATTCAGGAATAAATATTCCTATTCGTGACCTGTATCATAAATTTGTATTAGTAATCGCTACCTGGCGTATTGTTACAGCTCTAGTGTCACCTATACCTAATATTATTAAGTGTTTGACACTGTGACAACAAACATTCCAGGTCAAAAACAGACCAATCCTCCTCTTAAAGGCTCTTTAATCAGAATCTGTTGCCTTTTCAAAGGAAAAAAACTGCCATGATTGTCAGTACCCTCTCATCAGCATCAGTGTTAATGCCTTCCAGAACAATTATACTCAGGTGAGCGATTATGAGCCACCATGGCCCTCTTGTTACATTATCTAATGCTATCTAGATCAATCCTTCACTAGAAACGACAGTAATTTTGCATTTGCAAATAGTGTTGTTCGACGAATAGACAGAAATTTTGAATGCTTTTTGAAACATTCTAAACCTAGAGGATGCGGCACCTTTTAGAATACGCAGTGCAATTTTCAAGCCAATTTAATGACAAAAGAATATTTATCTGTAACTGTATGACGATGTATGACGTTTATGTACAGTTTGTAATTTGAAACATTCAAATTTGAACATAGGTTATGATTATGAGTGTTGAAAGTTAACACAATCGAGCATAAATTAGAAATTCAGAATACACATCCAAAATGATGGTATAAAAGCTGCATCTAAGTTAATATATGAATAATATTTTGTACTATGCTCTAAATTCAAAGCTCTCATAAAATACATTACAATTTGTCCTATTTTCTCGTCCAATGAAAACGTGTATTTCGTTCTTAACAAAATCGCATTAAAGGAATGGAGTTTTTTTTTAAAATGTTAATGTAAAGTGCCTAAAGGCCTTTTGAGCGGAACTTATCTGCAACATCCGTATGTTGATGCACATGCGCCAACTTATAAAAGAAATGGCCAGAATATTGTCGCTAACTTAAACCGGGGAAACGTCATATTAATTAAAATAACCATATACTTAACTAAAAGAAACCATAAATTGTGGATATTTAAAAGCTTGCAAATTAAAATGAAATGGTTTGCAAATTGTCACAGGTACGCGAACGCTTACATGACAAATGCTACCGGTTCTCAAATAAATCGTCATCATCAAATATCTGGCTCGAATTCCACCAACAATACTTAGCACTAAGTAATACTTAAATTACTAAACAGGTACTCGTAGATTCACATCCACCGTCCCTATTTTATGAAATATTCATGTACATCACTAGCATGAACTCATTTATTCCCTAAATATCGAACGACATTTGTTAAGAATTTAATATCTGGGTATTTTCATTAGAGAAACAATAAGGATGAATTTTGCCCTTAAGTATTTCAGTATTACTTAGCGATAAGAATTGTTGAGGAATTCGATCATGATACTTAAAATACCAATGGTTATCCGCATCGCGATTAGCACTTAAACGTAGATCGTTCACAGATAACCGTTATAGGAAAAACAAAAAACAAAAAAAACAACAAAACAAAAACAACAAGAAACAAACAAAAAAACATATTTTTCCTACTTTCCCTCGTTAATGTTGGTGAAGTCTTTGTTTCCTGACCAATAAATACAACAATTGCGGGTCACAATGCACGGGAAAACGCTGTTTTCGTAAATTGCAATAATGTGATTTCAAATAATGCCCCATGGCAAGAAAAGAAACCCAAAAAACTAAACATAACAGTATACTTCACAAGTATATTGTCAAAGGAATATTTTAATCAGTTACTGATATCTCTGCAAATCGGTCATATTTACCTCATTCATAGCCTGTTTTTCAATTAACACACACGGAGTCCTGTCATTTACAACAACACGTCCAGTACTTGATCGTAGAATCTCACACATTTGATATTTCCTCCTGTAGTTGACGGCAGCACACTCGGACCTCCCCTGGCACTGTTCTGTACATTCTCGGAGTGATTTTCTGGTCTGACGAACTATCAACGATTCCGTGACCAAACACGATGTCCACTGACTCACTTCCACATTTCCTAGGGCCGCCACATGGCAAAACTGCATAACCAAGATTATCAGTTTCTTCATACTCCTCACACAATCAAGCGATCATACCAGACTGATGAAAAATAATCGAAATGAAATAGTGAACTGATATTGTATATAATATAAATACGTCAAAACTATGTAACTCCAAGTTACATATGATCGAGCATCATATTAATTATTTATATTTAAATTTACCCTGAAACATGCGCACATCAGTAATTCGTTTTCATCATAGGACGTGGCTAATTCATGAACGCACATGGAAAGAAAATTTAATCGGCATCTAAATTATTGTAGTTCTGCTTCAGAATCACTGATATTGGAAATTCTATAATGTACATCATCTAGTGAAACAACTAGAATCTAGAAGACTGAAAATCTGAAAACTTTAAGCTTCAAGTAACGTATTTTTCATTATAACGGACAGTTTTTGGTCTTGTGGCACTTACCCGCTTTGTTTACCTTTCATGGGCATCCTGTGAAAAGGAAAGTCATTTAGCCATTTAACCTTCGGGGTTAATTACCGCTGCAACAGTATTTCAGCCATATAGCGACGTCCAGCTAATTACAGACTGAGAAAGATCCTGATTGCAAAGAGCCATCCAGGTGCAACCGCCGACCTTCTGCAAGCTCTTCAATTGAAGAACACGAGGGAGGCTATCGAGATTCGAACCCACTGCGTTTACATATCACCGTTTTATAGATACACTGTATATTAAGAGTTCGGGTCATCTGGCCTTTGTTCAAGAAACTTTTCAACTTGAATATTTTCATATCTCAAAATTCTAATTTCCCCGTCTATATATTACTTTGCAAATTTGAATATTTGAATATTGTGTTGAATGAACATGCTAATCAAGTTTCTCTCTCTTTCTATCTTACTCTGTTGTTTATTTTCAGGCCAACCTTATTTTAAAAGGATGTTTCGTCTTGAGCAATTATTTTGTCTATATTTTTTAAGAGCGACACAAATGCTTCCTTTTTTATTTTCCCTTCAACATATTGCAGTCTATGTCATTTGAAATGATACATGTATATAGTATATATTTTATCATCAAATATCGACCGAAATTCCAGGTTTTGTGCTTTATACCTGCATTAAGAAAACACTTCACTCTGAGTTAAAAAATTAGGTTGTTCTTTAACCCTTTCCCTCATAGAGGATACCATGAAAAGACCTATGCGAGCAGCATAAAACCTGATCAGCCTGCGAGTTAAACCAGATCAGCCTGCGAGTAACTCGCAGGCTGATCAGGTTTTATGCTGTTCGCTGCTCCTCAGTGGTCTGGAAATGAGGACTTTATAATTAAATTTGGTAAGGTTTAACTGTAGTTTTCTGCAGATCAGGCTTTATGTGGTACCTATTAAGTGCGTCAAAATGAGTCTATATGAGGGAAAGGGTTAACATCCTACATACACCAGACTAAATCACATTGCATTCTATTCTCCAATATATTCACGTACATAACTAAGTTGACGAAATTGTTATATTAACAATTAACAATGTTTGTTAAAAATTAAATATATGGACAGTTTATTTGTGAAACAAAAAGAAATTCGTCCCCAGAGTGTCACCTACCGCTAAGTATGGTTGGTAGAGAGCCAGATAACTGTTTTCTCCGTGTGGTCGTCAGCGAGAGGGTTATTTATATATGACTTGCTTTTTATGACTTACATGATATTTTTTTTAACTTAGATTGGTTACTCCTTTAGTTTAAATTTTCGTTTTCCGGCGTAGCGTTAATACAACCGGGTGACGAAATAATGTGACGAAATTATGTTTATCGATGTTAAAGGTAATTGATTCCTGGAAATCGCATGAAGGTCGTTACGTTGGAATAATTTCATAAAAAGTATTTGATATTATCTATATGACAAATATTTTTCAGTCCCACAGGGCTTTATCAGAAATCAAGAAGAATGACAACAACACTGCATTATTGCATTGTATTGGGTCAAATGCAACAATGTAGTGCTGTTGTAACGTTTTTTTTAAACTCCGAGCGGTAAATAATAAGGTAATAATATATACAACTATAAAATGGTTTTCCTTTTAGCTTCCTTGCCGTGTGATTAGAATAAATGATTGAGCAAATGATTGTTAGTAGTAATAAAATAAAATCACCCACCTAAGATGACCATATATAAGAAAGAGACCTTACTGACTATATATACACACAGACAGTAACTTGAAAAAGAAAATACACAATGCCTTACAGCGCTATTCCCCTAGGATACCACGCCCAGCTGCAAGTATTAACCCCAACGACCAGGCGAAGAAGGAAACAATGCTTCTCTCTGTCGCAATGAAGCGACGCAGCCCCCTTATACTGAACCCAACCCTAACGATCAGGCGAGGCCCGAAAGCTAGTCAGAGAAAAGGGAGGCTTATCTCCTACTGCGATGAAGCGAGGCTTCAAAACGCCTGTTGTTCCAGCAACTCCCTACACAACTCTAAACCCCTACGTTTAAGCAACGCAATAAACTGTAATACACTCAATACAGCGAGGCTGCCAAGAGTGTAAGTATGTTTTAGCACACCAATAGGAAAGTTTGTTGCTCCGATGTTACCTGGTCAGACTGATTTACTTTTTAAGACGGCGATAAGCCGTCTTATGCTGAAAATCGAAATCTGGCCTTGCTAATTTGCATATTTTCCACAACATTTTTAACTGTACCTCTCCGTGCTTAGTGCGGATCCATGCAATGCGATTCTGCACTAACGAATACGAGTGGAATATGTTACACAGGCGTTTAAATCATAACCGTAACCGCTTTTAGTGTGTTACTGTTTGTTAACATGTTTTCTTTTGCCATTATTTTGCACTGGAAGCATCAATTTAAGCGTGAAAAAAATATACGTGACATTTCTTAACCAGAATAGCAACCCATCTTACGTACATGAAGATCTACTCCTGTAAAAAGAAAAAGTAGTGCTCCGTATGTATGTAATTGACCTAAAGTAGTCCACACAATATTTTGCATGATGGCGAGTTAGGTTCCTCCCAGGGCATTTCTTAACTTTGAAATAGATAGGCAAACATTCTAGTATCTTAAATAATCAAATACCTGGTCAATTTCTACACATACAAAACAACAGATAGAATTCGCTAGTACTAGAGAAAGAGATTGACCTACTAAGGTATGCAGCTCTTTATGAATGAAAGGTTCATGACCTTTACTCCGGATCATTATGTTACAAACAGAACCTCTGTAGCAACAGCGGTTGGAGTTTTTGTCGTCAATAACTTCAGAAACGCTGGGTTTAGAATGTTTATCCCGTCGCCGTCTCTCAGCGCATTGTGCGCTTTGATTTAATTACAGACCCGTGACCACTGTAGCCCGTTATGCATTAAGGTTTAGGCATTATTTGTGGTCTTAACTGGGAACTTCGAGTGAAGTTTTTTTAATTTTTGAATAATATAAATTTAACTGACGAAACCCCTAACTGCCGAAATAAAAATAAATGTCTGGAAGAGGTCTTGGAAATAGAGCTAAATAGCTAGCAATGGGATTTCCTTGATAAAGTGCTGAAAAATGTGGAGAACTACTTGGATATCCGGATGCACTGTTTGTCCCCCTTGGATGCTACAATCCAAGAGGGCTCATGATGGGTGGATTACTTGGTTTATTTTTGTTGTTTGGACCAGTGGTGTCCTCAAACAGAACGAGAGGTCTGTAAATTTGGGGGAGACTTAATTTATAGACAGAAAATGAGTTTGAGGAAAGAAAAGAGAATTTCCCGTTTTCAAGCATTCATGAGGCAAAATGATAAAATAAACTTGAAACTTAGAAAAACTTGAATGTCATGCTTGAGATAACATTTTCAACATCCGGTAAACTGTCAAACCAAAGTACGTGTGAATATTTTGAATTTTAATAAATCAATATTTTTGTCTCATATAACGTGCATTATTGAAAAAACGACCAGGCATAATTGCGTCAATCAACTATATTCTAGGTCTTTAAAATTTAATTCTTTAGGAAGTAAAGGGATTGTTATATACTGGATCAATTTGAAATTTAAAAAAAGAAAAAAAAAAAAAAAAAAAAAAAAATACCCAAAAAAAAAAAAAAAAAATTTTTCCCAAAAAAAAAATTAACTGGGTAAATAAAAAAACATTATTTGCTGATAAGAAATAAAAAATAAAAAAAGAATATGGTTGTAAACATACATTAGCAGAGGTAAAAACTAATGTTATTTTTATTTGCGAATATATAAAAAGGGATAAATAAACGAGGGAAATAAATATAATTATGTAAAAAGCTATACATTTGAACCATAAATGCATGAAAAAATGTGTGTGTGTCTCTCTTTCTTTGTGTACAAAAACAAATAAAATATTTGCCAGTTTTAACATACAGCAACTTGATTAAATGGCCTGTGCAAATAAAATCTCTTTCATTTTTAAACATGCAAACGAAATGAGCTAATTACATTTAAAATTGATATACAAAAAGGGATTACTCTATCAATACTCCGATAAAGATAAGCAACAAGGAAGTCATTATTCCAACAAATGCACGTTTGTTGTCATTTTGTGTATAAGAAACTAGTTTACTCTTATCGAGAAAAAAATAGGTTAAAAACAGTTTGATGCAAAATGATCAAGATCGCTATTACACGTCATTCCTAGAAAATTGTGAAATATGTTAAATGACAATTTGGCTTTTCCAACCCTGTCCAAAAATAAAAGCTGGAGCAATGAACATTGTTGCACCTGAATGTAGATTTCATTATGTACATGTATGCCAATTTTATGTCAGTTTACATTAAGATTGATTTTTTTTTATTGCGAACAATGATTTACACAATAATTAATATGGTAATAGAAACCGCTGCACGTGTAATTAAGCAGCGCATTCAAGATAAGATAAATCACATAGTTTGCGTGTAAAACACATATACGTCGCATGTATGATATTTCGATATTTAACGTCATTTTTTTCAAGGGAAAAAAGGACATAGAGCATGCACAAATATATTGCTGAAATAGGCATCATTCCATTCGCATACATGATTTTACATTTGACATTAACACAAGTACTCGTATGGTGATACAAACATCATACCTGATACTGCTGAAAGTAAGTATTATGGTGAGTTCTAATTCACCTTTCTGATTTGATATCGAGATAAAGAAAAACGTGTGTGATCAGTAATATATGTAAAATACAACGACAAACAAATAAGCAAATTAAATGTAATCTAGACCTACTGGAACCCGCATCCTCCATCCCACCTAAATGTTAAATTTGCGCTCGGCCTTGGTTACATGTATAGTTTCTTTGTAATTCATCACTGAATATTACTCAATAATGCATCGTTTCTCTGAGACCTAAAATATAAAATAAAATCTTCAAGGCATATGTATCTTCCTCCGCTCCTTACTTTTGAATCTGATATAGTGAGTTTAAAACAAAATTTTAAGAAAACTTCATTTAAAGAAAAACAATAAATTCATCCGCTTAAAACTAGATTATTTTTTTCATTTAAAATGGAGGCAAAAGTTTACAAAATTTCCTTAGAACAGTAATCATATGTTTTATCTTAAGTTATTTTTATTAGTGACTTTACAGTGATCGAGAAGATAAAGTTTTCTTTCTGGTATGCGTATGTATTTAACCCTTTACCTCATGAATATTAATGTACAAATTTATGACTTGATGAATATTCATTGACTGAACTTTAAGTGGTTTATGAAACAATGTATTTTAGTTTGTGTTTTAGTGTAGAATTTGTTCTTCAATATTGTATGAAAAAAAACAGAGGAGACCCTGAGTTTAGCTGTCCTGTTTCCCAATGTGTTAAAATGAGATTTTGTGATGTAAAGGCTTAAGTCAAAATTATTAATAATTATATCATTACATGTATATTATAATTATAAAAGTTTAATTCATACTCACCCGAAGCATAAAAATTCTTCTTATAAAACATTTTCTAACAAAAGCAAACCTATAAATAATAAGCACTGAATCAAAGTACGGGACTGCAAACATGTTAGAAAAACAAGACAAAAATACCTCCAGTTGTCTCACTTGGAAGCACAAATAATCGTGTGCGAAGCATTATTGGCATATATAAGTAGCTACGTCGATTTCATTTGCCGTGAACATATTAATTCATAATGATGAAATATCAGTTAATATAAATGGCATATACTTACTTTTTAATTACATTTTATTTTGTTCTCTTGTCCTCCTTTCCTAGGCTTCAAGATTTGAAACTTAACTATATTTTCACCGTATGTGAGGGTCGAGAGCAATCCCACTCCAAATAACATATTATTACATGGAGGCATTCGTGTCCCAGCAAATAGGAGGGTTAGACTTCCGACAGGATTTTTTTTATTCACCTTCAGCTGCCTTGCGTCCAGTTACAGATAACGGTCGCAACTGTTCACGAATTGCTTCCCTGTTTACATATAGAGTCAACATCGTACATGCGACCACCTGTATTAAACGACTTTTTTTTTATTAAACGACCGTTAAACCCCCCTTTTTCGACCACATAAACCAAGTCCCAGCACGTAAGATTATGTACAAAATCAACTTTTTTGAGCGACCGTGTTTGATTCCGTTACTGATTATCGTGTACACTGGAACATGTGTATATTCATTTTTATCATATCCGAACAAACAAACAATTACCCCGATCATAAGTGCTCACCTGAAACCAATTTGTTTTGACCACGCATGACTGCACCATGTGCAACTATATTCTAAATATAGTTCCTGGTTCCCGTTTCAACAGTTACTAAGCATAACATAGGTGAAACCATCCCTCAAAATGCCGAATGCTTCGGATTTTGGTAAAACAATATTTGGGAATAAGGTAAATTAATACTTCCGGATGCAATGCGTACCATTAATAATTCGTGCCTATAAGTATCTACATTGCGTCTTATGATACGTGACCAGGGCACACGGTTGAAATAAATTGGGGGTTTCTGGATTTATGTTAGACAGAGACATAAAGAAAGCTCATTGCTAAATAATATTTATTCTTGAAATTGTCCGAATCCATCCATGAATTTGATGTCAAATGTTGTGTTTTTCCACCGAACACCAAATGCAAAGTTCAGCCAATAAACCATGGTATTATTCCAACATAAAAGATAAAAAATCGAAAGATATGACAAAAATAAACATGTTGGTGTTTATTGGTATAAAACAACAAAACATTTTGTAGTTTACATCGTATTCATGTTGTAATATAATATAACGTTATGAATCAATTAAGCTTACAGTTTGTATATATATGACTTGTTTGCCTGGATTTCCAAAAATATCTATTAAGAGACCATTTTATTAAGCGACCACTTTTTGACAGTCCCTTGAGCGGTCTCTTAATACAATGTCGACTGTAGCAGGGATGCAAATGCTAACTAACATAGGTGGCTGTTACCAGTAACTGAACACAGGTCTGACTTAAGGTAGGTTGGTGTTTCTACAATAATGCCTCTGTGTGCATACTCCACCTGTAATTAGTTAAACGATGCAATATGACTTGAATAAGTCGTTGCGACGGATAACTCTTGTACACTTCTAGTCAAGTTCCATTCATGACTTAAACATTCAGTGTATCGTCAACTTAAACATTTTTAGAATATCTTATTTTACCGAAATACGTATATCATTTACGAAGGACGATTAAAACGGTCATAAGAAACAAAGTTTGTATCAATAGTTCAAATGTACAAGAAGATATAAGTGCACAATGTTAATTTTAGAAATTCATTTATTGTAAGCATACCTTTTAAAACATATTCTGTGGTCAAAAGAGGAAATACACTCGTCCTTCCATTTAACCCTTTCTCTCATAGAGGAAACCATTAAAAAAGCTATGCGAACAACATAAAACCAGATCAGCCTGCAAGTAACTCGCAGGCTGATCAGGTTTTATGCTGTTCGCTGCTCCTCAGTGGTCTGGAAATGAGGACTTTGTAATTAAATTTGGTAAGGTTTAACTGTGGTTTTCTGCAGATCAGGCTTTATGTGGTACCTATTGAGGGCGTCAAGATGAGTCTATATGAGGGAAAGGATTAAAGACAAAGGGAAGAGATAAATACGTAGATGTAGAACAAGGGTGACATTGATTTTCAAAACAGATGAATGCACTTCGTGTAAACATAGCAGCAATGTGTTTTATTTTCATTCACCACACTATTAAAATTGGATTAATTTTCAGCAAAAATAAATGCTTTGCGCCAAATAGTATTGCTTTCGTGAAATTTCAAGAGAAATTTTAAATTAAGATAAGATAATGGATGGAAATGAGTGTAATGGAAACTTACTGATAACTGTTTTGTTAATAAGAAACAAAAACATTCCATTACTGTAGTGATCTGAAGTAATATATAAGTAGTTTCTTTCCTCTAAAAGAAATTAAAGATGTAAAAAAAAAAAAATACGTACTATTGCAATGTTTGAAATGTAACAACAAGAGCATAGCTTTGTTTATCTTAACTTTTTCAAACTTGGGTACAGTAAAAACGATAAATTCTAACAAAGACCTTTTTGCACTGCCATTATCTTACACTGTTGTTTAGGTTGCTAAATAAGTAAATTCAATTAGCTTTATATATCCTCTAATAACTTACACTCAGCATGTCGCACGTACATCAAATTATGAACTATTTCAAACAATACTGGTATGATTTGAGAGGAAAAGAGCAGTGTCTACTTGTACTCATATTGAGTCGTTTAGAGTATTAAAAACCATGCACGCTTTGAATGTCTTTGATGTTCAGGAAGTTAAGTAACAAGAGCTTATATATAATCAAAATGTATTAACATTCAAATTTAAGGCAATCACATTGATCTGAAAAGTAGTACATCTTTTTTACTGTTTTACATTTAATTGTCTTGCTTCTGACAGTAATAATGAGGTTAATTTCTAGTGTGTCAAAATTCAGCTCTTTTCAAAATTAAGGAAAGTAAGGAACAAAGACATAGAAAAAAAGATAGATATGTTAATATGTTATCACCAGCATGACTTCCACAATGCAATCATTTTAAATGAACACATTTTTTTTTACATTACTGTGTTACAATAAAAAGAACATAACGTGAGACCATTTCTTTTAATAGCAAGAAAGGAAACTTTTGTTACAAAAATAAGCTATTCGATTCAGAAATGAATGCTACCATTGTTCAATAAACTCGAGTTTGTTTACATGAAACTGGTAACAATATCAATTTTCTTTTCCACAACATTCCCCTTGATTTAACCCTTTCCCTCATAGAGGAAACCATGAAAAGACCTCTGCGAACAGCATAAAACCAGATCAGCCTGCGAGTAACTCGCAGGCTGATCAGGTTTTATGCTGTTCGCTGCTCCTCAGTGGTCTGGAAATGAGGATTTTGTAATTAAATTTGGTAAGGTTTAACTGTGGTTTTCTGCAAGATCAGGCTTTATGTGATACCTATTGAGTGCGTCAAAATGAGTCTATATGAGGGAAAGGGTTAAAAGAAAAGAAAAAAAGGAAATGGACGCCAACAAGTGTAGGTTTTAAAAAAACAACGACGACGATAACAACACAAATAGGAGTGGCATTTTATGGAGAGACATTAATTGCTTACACCTTTAAGCAGTCCAATACATATGTATATGTAATTTTGGAATCTGCCTTAAAGGATATCAATAATCACCCGCGCTTTTAAATTAAATTTACTCACTAGATAGATTCCGTATAAAAGTTCAAATGAAGTTTAACGTGTACCAGATCGTATGAAGTAATCACTCAACTCTCATCAAAACACCTTGTTGAGCAAAACATAATCACCCGCTACGTCCTGTAAAAATTATATAACCAAAATCTCCATATATCCGGAGAATGACTATGAAATATCGAATGTATTGATAAACATCGGAGTCGAACAATTGTCCGAGCAGTTAAACTACTATAAAATATCAAGTCCGAAAGGTGAAACTAAACTTTTAAACTGGATAAAATATGATATATCCTGCGAACAGATTTAATAATAATTCGACAATAATTAATTTAAGACAAATAAATAACCAACTTATGCTTAAAGCAGATCGTTCGCAGATGATCGGTAGAAAAATAGAAGTTTTCTTTTACTCTCACTAGTTAATATTAGTGAAGTCTTTGTTTTTTGACAAATAAAGTCGATAAGTGTATGTCAAAATGCACTGGATAATGCTATTTTCGTAAGCGCCCACTTCGATGATATCGGTTAAATATAAAACCCTGTATCCCCGGTTCCACATGACACATCCGCAACGTCGCGTCTTCCCTAGTTCCGGGTAGGGAATTCGTAAGTTCAGAACGTGACGTAAGCGCATGCGCGAAGAGTGATTTTGATCAATCATGTGACGGCAGGCGAAAATAGAATTTCTTTATATTTTTGGATAGTGGTTCGATACTGTTCCTAAAGCTTTTTCCTGTGATGGAGAACAGCCCATATTTTTACAAATGTTGCATTGGTCTTAGTTGGATGACCATGCGTATGTGTATTGATAGACGTAATTCGCAGACGGTTCAAAATCAAATTCTAAGCCAATGACCTTCTTTGAACGAGCAGCTTTAAAAACTATTATATCTATATATTCCTCTTTTGTCAATATCAATATTACACAATATTAATTTTCCCAACGAAAAACTATAGACTAAACTCAATGGCAATTTATAACCCAAACCTTACTCGATGAAACAATTTTAACAACGATTAAAACAAATCCTTTTTGATCTACAAAACAGAAATAGCTTCTACAGTGGTTATCTTTTAACTTAAATCACTTATGTTTGAACACAGAAACTAACTTGGGACATTTGAACACTAACATATGAAAGTACCTGCTTCTATATTATTGAGAAGGCTTCAAACTGCACTGCACTCTGATGATCGTAATGACTATACAAATATAGCAAACTTTCAAACATCTCTGTAAATACTTTCAAACATTTATGAAACCCCGCTACTGTAGGTATCCTTGACCCGAACCATTCCTAGCTACTTTGTAATCTACTGAACTCCACGAATTGCAATAATTAGAGCCACCTTTCGGATACAAAAACTCTCAAGCGGTTAAAATCCAAGACGCTGTACCAACAACAACCCAAAGCAATGGAAAGCTGCTGAACTTCAATAATTAGAGACAAAACCTTATCCACTATTAGATAACGACTTTCACGGTGAACAGAATCAGAATGAACAAATTTCTAAGCGCCGCACCGCTATTTATCCTTACTGGAGGTGGAGACACCTACCGGCAAACTTTGAAGAACAATCCCGGCAACTCTCCTTATTAAATATAATAAGCTCTAAAGAAAGATTGAAGACTTCATATATTCAATGTGTGAAAGGTGATCACTGAAAACGTCCAAGGTAAACAACATGCTAATAAATGTCACCCTTACATTGACCAATTGATCTTGTTTATGTGCAGGAACGAAAAATTACTTTATAATACTGTTTATATGTATTATACCTATGTTATATGCACCTGGGTGAATAACATATATTTTCTGTTCAGTTCCAATAAAAGCACGTGTATACAATAATAACGACCAAACACTGAACCAAAAGACCCGACATTAACCACAAGGGCATAGATAAACCGAACTAGACATATCTGATATGACACATATACCTAAAAGCAAATCCCCACAGTATTAAGTTTGACTTTAATTTTTGACCAGGCTAAAATCCAACCAACAGTACTTAGCGCTAAGTAATACTGAATTTTTTAAATAAAATAAAAATGCATTCCACCAGTCCTATTTTACGACATTTTCAAACACAAATGTGCATGATATAAAGGTGACATCAATCATAACCTTAGTAACAAACACCATATTTTTAAAAAAAATGCATATTTTTTTAAAATTTTACTTTAGAAACAAGAATAATGACATTCGCCCCTGAATGTTTAAGAATTACTTAGCCGTAAGTATGGTTGGTAGAAAATATTAACGTTTTTACAAGGCACTGGCATCAGAACAAGGTTCTGGTTAAAGTGTAACAATTTTAAACAAAAAGAAGAAGAAATAACATTTAACAATACAAAACAGTTGTTCATTGTCTTAAAATGGTACAAAATCTTTTAGGACCACATTAAAGGCTCTGTTTCACCACGAAAACAAATTGAGACATGTGGTATATTTGCCTCAGAAGTGCTTTATTCGAAGCATTATTCGCACAGTCTTGAACGCAGCGTGTAACTTGTGTGTGTAGGTTTGTATAAGGATGGTGCAGCATCCATAACCATATTATACGTCACTGAGCCAAGGTGACAATAGTTTGATGAAAGATCCAATGATAAACAAGCCGGGTTGTTGATCCAGTGCGACTCACACTTCTCGTATGGTACATTGAGCATGAGGTTAAAGCCCGTAATCGCTCCTGGGTAAATTTGAAATGTGCTCGTCATTGTAGTGCACACTGAAATAAACACATTTTAGTTCTATTTTTAGCAATGAACAATTGCATACACATACATTTTAACTGAATTGTTTTTCTTAGGCTATTACTGAAACGAACATACTGCTTCGTGGAATGAAAGAATGAATTAACACTGTGAACATTTTATATTTCTTTTTAATCATATGACATGATGCTCAAACAGCTGTTTCCGGTTTCGTATATCTTATATACACGTTATATAACACGTTATATATAATTTAGGCCGAATTACATCACTCCGCGTCACGTGCGTGTATTCAACATATACGCCTAGTGTGTTGAACCCGAACAGATAGATTTAATGTGTTTGATGCAATTAAATCTGATCAAAAGGGTGGCATTATTCATATGATGTTGAAAATGTATGAGAAATACACGTGTTAAATCATTATTTTCAGTTATCACTTGAAACTATTTACTTGGTGTTAAATTACAAATAGTAATTCGTTCACAGTCCTCCATTCATGTTTTGTTTGTTTGTTGTTATTATAGCACTTTATTGTCGGTAAAGGTCATAAAGGTCGCCAGAGGCTCGCTTAATAATATTTTCATGAACTCGTTCATTAAATTTTGATATGAAATAATTCATATCAGATCCTACATATATCATATACACATCTGTGTAGATAAAATGGTGAAAAACGTCTGAAAGGGTTTTTCATAACTGGGCTCCAAGAATCATGCATTTATTTTATGTTTGCACCATGGCAGACATATCAGTTTCTAGTTTGACCTATGCTAGATTTGCTACTGGTTGTTGTTGTGATGACCAAGAATCAGCACGATTGTCACTCCTTGTGTATATGTAGATAAAGGAAACGGTTTGTTTTGATAAAGCTCGGTCTGGTATATTTTTTTCATTTTTACTTTTTATAGGTTTGAGCAGGGTCCCTGTATCTATTTATCAAAACAGTATATCGAGATCCTGATTTAATAAGGAAGTAAGCAGACCAAAATATTGACTTTGAAGATTAGGAAACGGAAAAACAACAACAACAACAACAACAACACTTTCACTGAGCAGAAATGGTCTGCAAATCTCTGCTACTGCTTCACTAATTATATGCTTACCATGTTCTTTATGTAGGGCGTCTTACTATGATTTTGCTGCAGAGGATTTAAACAAAGGGGTCTCGCACGAAAAGTGGGTCATATATGTACCAGACCCGTCATGGCACTTAAATCATTTGGGAGAACCTCTTACCTACACGAGAATGATATTAATGAATGGTTTAAAACCAAAGACCATGTCTGTCACATTATCCTGATACCTAACCAACTTTTGGTTGGAACTATTCATATATGCAAAGCACTAAACAAAATAGATATACCACTGCTATTCAAATTTCTGGTATATTATATCGTGGGATAAAGCCCATAACCGCAAGATTCCGGGGTGGATGATGCATCAACGCGATCAACAATGTTGTGGGTTCGATCCCCGACCTCGACATACATTGCTTGGCGTTTAGAATATACACAAAGTAGTTCCAGAGTGGATTTGTCTCGTGCCAGGTTATTGTGACTGAGTGTGGTATCAAGCCACATGTCCTCGGCGTGATACTCCTGTATGTCAGCACTTTATCATATACATAGTCTTCAAATTGGTAGAATCCTAATCCTTATTCCTAACAAAAAATGTTCTATCAACGCGCCAATCGGGACAAGTTTTGAACGACTTTCACAAAAAAAACCTTGATGTCCATTCTTTCCCAGAATGCGGTGGGCAAACGTACCTTTCTCACAATTCTTTAAAAGTTCGTTGTAGCGATACAAAGGTCCACAAAAACATGTGGCTGAGATACACACACCCCCAGTCTCACGGCAGTCCAAGTCGTGGTTACACCAACGTCCGAGCGTCTTAAAAGCTAGAAGATAGAAGAGAAAAACGAAATTCTACTTCACATATTCATTCAGATATCACGTATCAAAATCTTCTTTAGATTTAGAATAGCAATAAAAAAACATTAAAAACGGCTCAGAGCTTTGCTCATTCATATATTTCTATTCGTTCGATTTTTTATGCATTATATTTCTATTTTCGAGTTTTAACTTTATTTCAAAATAGATGGACAAATAAATAAAAATACATAAATAGATACTCTGAATGCACGTTGCGGCTGATATCCACTGGGCAGTTGTAGCGTCACACGTGACTCTTCCGTTTACATTTCCGTAGTCCCCTTTACCCAGGAAGTACCCTCCGTTACAAGTAAACGTCAGGACCGTCCCCTCGACTGTGTCTCCCCCGGAGATAACGGCGTTTGATAAGGCTGGCGTTCCACAGTCTGTGATACACAGGTATTGGATAAATAAATCGTGAGAATATAGACTTAGTGCAAACACGTATGCAGCTATAAGAATACATGTTTGTCTGAAAAAATGCAGTACTGAAATAAAACCTTAATGTTATGTATGGAAACAACTGAAGAAAGGTACTAGCAAACAAATAAATTATATCATAACTATATTTGCCTCTCATATGCAATTTACTTGTAGAGCTTATTTAATAAATTGTCTTAAGATTAATTTGATCTTAATTTGACTTTATATTTACAGATTCCATGTTTGTACAGTAAGTGAACACGACGTTATCGCTTTAAATGATCTACTCGTTGACACTAACGGTGCGTTCAAGAGATCAAAAGCATACCCGCAGAAAACGAATGGTTGAGTAAATAAATACT
>CM037777.1:64755701-64805701 GCA_021229015.1 Solen grandis
TGTTTGTTTGTGCTGTATGCACATGTCACAATAACAAAAACTACTTTGGAAAAGGTTCGTCTGGGAACAGGTTCAAGTTCAGAACTATATTTATATAAAAAAAACATACACAGTCTATTGTCAAACAGTAAAAAATAATATGTATGAAAGGGCCAAAATATGTAATTTCCATAAGTCGAGTTCACGCTATAAACGAGCTTGAACATAAAAAATACACGAATTTAGATATTATTAAAGGAGGACATTCGGGACCTAGCGAAAGTGTTCCAGTTAACCGAGTGTGCGCTTTATCCAAGTTAGACCACTGTACATATTTATATGATGACATTGGGCGATGCCTTTACAGTTTAAACATATTTTAAATGTCAGCAAAAAGATAACTTGCTTTGTTTACAGGGTAAGTAGGATCCTAACATTCTTGGGCGACCCTCGTGGTATTTGTATGTCAGTTGCCAATATAAGGCGCAGACGGCAGAGTCTGGTGAGGCTCAGTCTGAATATGAGGTCCCTTATCGTCTGTTTAACACTGGTCGGGCATGCACTGTGTTTCAAACCTGTCAGATTGGCAACGTTCAACACTGGACTGACCACTCGAGTTCCGGAATACGAGACCAGGCGACAGTATATTGGTCCTGCTCTGCAGGAGACCATCGCAGATGTCCTCTGCTTACAGGAGGTAGGTGAATTCTTGTTGAAAGTAAATAAAATTAAATTAATGATAAATATGATATTTAGCACAGGTCAGTATTTTTCAGTCGCCCCCTGAAAGCATTCTTGATAAAGTAGTTAGGGGCAACCCCGTTATCATTGTTAGCGAGTCACGTGGTTATATAGGGTGACCAGCTAGGAATCTGGAAATTGGCATAATAGAAAATTTTGTTTTGTACCCACCTATGTGGTCAGCTCTGTTTATATGATTTTTGTTCTGTGAATAAGTGTTTTCTTTTTATTAGTAAACTGATTTATCCATAAATATGATAGTTCTAGATGATCTAATATTTTCTATATATTATAGGCCCAGTTGTTTCCTTTATAAGTCACATTTTCTTCAACATCATTTTTAATGCTCATAAAAATGATCAATTACACGCGTATTGTTTACAACAAATACGAAAGACATATTCAATACCCTTAAGAACTCCCATAGAATAATAATAAAAAAAAAAAACAGCTGAAAATTATCTCATTCGACTATAATATCGTTTTGCACATGCGCCAACGGAAGTTAAAACCCATTTTAATTGGACAACTTAATATGATCAAAGTAATTATATATATATAAACAAGAAAACTTTTGACGCAAGCGTCGAAGAATCGTACCGAAGGACTATTGTGTTGATTCTCCGTCACTGCAAGAAAATGATTTAATATCCGTTTCGATGTTCTACTGGTTCTTGCTAATTAATACAATGGGAATCAGTATGTGGTGAAAAGACTGTATTTTAAGATGGTCCTTGTAAATGATATCCGTACCTATTGGTTTTCGTATAGACTGGTGATGGTAATTTAAGCATACATGTAATTACAAAAGCACTAAATCGAAGATCTATTTTTCTAGAAAGTAACTAATAATACGAAAAGATTTAATAATGTGGTTAAATCTGTTTTACAACCTGTGTTCGCAAAGTCATATATTTTTTATTTTTGTTAGCAGAAAAGTGTAAGTACGTGTATACTTGATTTTGATTATGTTAAATATAAGAACAAGCAGATAAAACATTAATTAAAGTATCGGGAAACATAATGAACCCTTTCATAAACATTTTCATAGACAATTAAAAAAAAAAGACGAGTGATATACTCGTATCTATGTTTATATTTTTATTTACAACATTATATCATGTAAGGACAGGCACGGAGAAACACTTTACACTGTTCATCAATAAAAAAAACATATTAGGAACAGGGCCGACTCTTTCCGGTCCGGAATTATAATCCTGTATACATTCCAGAAAACACAAATACCATACGTCATAAAGAGGAATACACCTTAACAATATACGTAACGTTTAGATGATGATATATCAGAAAAATCAAACCATTATATCATCTCTAGTCCCCCCCCCCCCCCCCCCCCCCCCCCCCCCCCGTGCTACAAACACGCGCTGCAAACGCTTTTATTTGAGTTTATGCGAATGAAAACAATGTATCAAAGCAGCCTGTCTGTGTTCACGTGACTAAGTGTGTGATGTGTACCGATGAATCACTTCATAATACTTTAACAAGCATTGTTAGATTAAATTGTCTAGACCTGTTGTAATCATAGATGATAATGCAATCTGATGAGTATAAACCCCGTCTTTTATGGTGTTAGAAAATGGACAGGAATTAGTCGAGTTCGGCAATTATCCAAAGTGTTTAATTAACCCAGTGAACCCATATATATATCCTTAAGGTAGTCCATCCATTATTAAATTGTGACCATTATCCATCACGTGGTCATGGGATTTTTGTAGTAAACGCAAGCCTTTATAGACTTTGAGCAAAAGAGTCTATAGCCTGGATTACCTGCCCATGTCATAATGTTACGTAGGAAAGTACGCCGGGAACCAGACTAAAGTGTCTATAACTTCAAGTCAGAGGACGCTTGCATCTGCACTGAATTCTTTTTAAGCATTTGAAGGACTGTGATTATAATTTGATAATGGATGGATTACTATAACTGCATTTTACATAGCTGAACATGTAGCTTTATGTAAGATGATTTAGGGTTTCATTCATCGATTTTATTATTTTGTTCCATCATGAAACTTAGGAAAAAGCATGGTAATCAAAACCAACACCGATAATTTTTGAAGATTTAGATACTGCGAGAATAAGCTATAAGCAGAGGCCCAAAATGATATAAGTAGGGACAAAAAAAAGTGTGATTATGTAATGTGAAAACAGTCTGAACCATTTTATTTACCTTCATAATTTACAAACACTATATAAGTTTGAAAGTATGTTTTGTTAGTTTTCTTGATTGTTCTTTTTTATTTTATCTATTTTTCAAAGCATTTATTCTCACAGCAGTTATTTCCCCAACGGTTTCGGCATGCATTTTCACGACATAATGTAATCACAGCAGTTTAACATTTCATGCCAAGTCACATCTCCATTTCATTTTCATGTTTTATACAAAACATACATGCGCAAATATTTGTTATTATACATGGGTTTTTTTTGCTGACAAACATATTTTACTTTCTATTACATCTGGTCTCAGTAAAATATGTGGGGCCTCCATGACCGAGTGTTTGTAACTGATGACCTACTATCACTTGGCCTCGACCCGCTATGGGCTCGAGTCTCTGACGGGCCACTCGGGTATTTAATAAATAAACAAAGCCTTCTACCTGGCTTGCGGTAGATCGTTAGCCCTACCCGGTTGCATCTACGCATTCAGGTTCTTCCTCCAACTGTAATACCACCTTAAAATGACTAATATGCATATTTATCCAATGAAAATCTGTATAAAGCTTCGACAAACAAATGTACGGGAACCTTGTTTTAATAAACAACCTTCGATAATCATTCGGGACAGGGATGTGCGTTGTTTTGATATATCTATATACCTCGGCGACATTTAACATCAACAAGAGGAAAATATACATACTATCCCAACCAAGTACACAATGCCCAGCAGCTATGGAGAACCAATAATTACCTTGTACATGTATTTGAAAATTGATGATGATGATGATGATGATGATGATGATGATGAAAAAATATTAACATAATAATTTCTCAATAGACCATTTTATTCTGAAATGAGACGTAAACCTACGTAAATCAACGAGCACACCCCGAAATTTAATCCGCATGTTGGTGTAAAATTCCACACATTGTTCAATTACACATGATATTTCTTCACCAGTTGATTGGTCAGTCTAAGCAGCGAATTAAACCAAGTATTGCCGAACTCCCTGGTAAAATGGTTTATATCTAAAGGTTTAAATTTACGACCTGGGATTAATTATTTGAGGCCATAGTCTGGTATATGCTGAATCTGCTAAATCGTTTCTTACTGATGTAAGAAGTCATACTGAGTCACCATGAGTAATACCGGTAAATAATTTAAAGAAACAACCAAAGGTACCCGGTACGTTGCTGCCCATTAAAAAAATCAATGACCTTATATAAGGTTTGAAATCAACAACAACAATAAAATGCATTTCAGCAGTTGAATTAAAACATCTTTTACATGTTTGGAGGTATTAAATGCTTAAAGTAGATAATTCTTGGCGAAATATATTTCAAATCATGGCTCCTTTTTAACTTAAAAATAAAAATATATACAGTGAATGTAAAGCGTAAGAGTTGAAACAGAGTTCATTTAATTTACCAAAAAAGCATTTCAAATAGTCGAGAGTTCTCTTGTTTGAAAGATATAATATTTTGTTCTATTTCGTGAACATCGAAAATGTTTTAAGTTCACTCGATAAGATAAAATTGCATTTTCCACAAAAACGAACAAACGTCCTCTATATAAATATTAAAAAATATGTTTGAAAATTTCACTGCAGAAATAATAAAATAATTAAATATGAAATAAAAAGAAAATGTGTTCGTATTTTGTGGAAAATGCAATATCTTATTTCATATCGTGATCTACTACGCCACGTTTTAGAATGCAATCAATGAAATAACATTGAAAGAAATATATTCAATTAAAGTGGGTGATACAATATTTCATTTTATATCATGAACTTTAAAAACTGTATTTTTACGAGTAGCGAATTTCAGTCGATGAAGTAAAATTGCATACTCCACAAAACGAATAAATATATATTTTTTTAATTATCCCAGGCTGCATTCATATCTTTTATTTAAGACTGAAACAAAAAATGGAGGAAAGCACACTGACACATTATGTACTATCTCTTTATGATAAAACTTTTGAATAATGAATAACTGTGTCTGGATATTAACTCATGAAAGGGGTGATTAATTGGGAATTTTCATTACACGAGTTTAAGTCCATGGTGAACATGTGAATTTCATTTATGCATGTTAGTTAGTCTAAAGCTAGTGCGTATACTGTAGTGGGTCTAGTTCGACCTTGGTCACGAAAGGTTTTTTATTTTTTGTGGCATCACATTTGCAGATACATATTAGTTGGCTGTTTGCCTTGTTACCGAAAACATGATAGCCTCGTAGGTACTGGCGATGGAATGTTTTTCTATCGTACGTTTGCTAGATCAAATCCTGCCATGAACGGTTTAAACCCCACCCCTCACCCGTACACACACATTTCTAAGGGTAAATGGTAAATTTTAAAGAAATGCTAAGTTTTCGTATGAATTAGAATCGAATTGAGTCTGTTTATATCATTAAAGTACAAACAATACACGTTCCTGAAATCAGACAGTTGTGTAATAACGACCTTGGTCAATGCTCAGTATGAGATAATAATTAATAATTCACATATGTATTCGTATATAGCAACACGCTGTCACTATCAGAGATTCTCTGTCAAAACCATATAACTATAGTAGTATAGAATAGGATT
Source organism: Solen grandis (assembly GCA_021229015.1). Classification (NCBI taxonomy): domain Eukaryota; kingdom Metazoa; phylum Mollusca; class Bivalvia; order Adapedonta; family Solenidae; genus Solen; species Solen grandis. The sequence continues at coordinate 64,761,196 of CM037777.1, forward strand.
CTCTAGAACGGCGGAGAAACACGATTGGCAGAGAAATAAATCAGTATAAATACTTTCATAATTATCAGTAGGTTCTATGTTCAAATATCTTTGTGTCAGCTTGGTTTGTGGGCCCTCTGTAATATGGAGTCCCACAATTCCACATGACTCGCGGTGTTAGGTGTGCTATGACATCATCACTTGCTGTTTGTTGATGTTGTTGTTGTTGTCTTTTCGAATATAAACTTAGCAGTTTAAAGTTAATTGTAGTATCGGCAAAATAACTGATTTGAAAATTTGAAAAACAAACTTGTCCATTGAAAACCAAAAGGGCTCATCAGCCTTCTTTTCAATGCTGATGATTCCTTCAGTCGCATTGACCGTGGGTGTCAGACGATGTTCTTGTTTATTCTATACAACCTGATAAAAGAGGTTCTTACCTTTGAATCATTGTTGATAAAGGAGCGGTCTGCGCCAAAAATTGAAAGTATGACTACATAAAAAGATTTACCGGTCGATTTTTGATTGACATTACTAGGTATGGATGTCGAACGACATGCAGATGATCTTGGACCACGTGACCGCAGGACGATTCCCCTACTCGTTTAGTGCCCTGCACACAAGTGTCAGTCACATGAAGTCCGTGTCTCCCATTCACGCACCGTGTCTATCCTCCGAGTTTGTATTGGACTTCTTGCCTTGCTTGTTACACCGATGTGGAGGAACTTCCGGTCTAGAGATGTTGACATGCGCAGGAAGGCAGTGTGGAATGGAATCCGAACTATCCCAGGCTTGTATCACGTGCCTTGTTTTAGCTGATCCTGCTTCAGTCAGGAGTAGGTAATTAAGTATAGACCTTTGGCTGGAGCTTATAAAGAGCTTCATATATTTATTCATGTATATGAGAAATATGGTTCATATTTCCTTAAATTTCTAAGAATTCTAATTACTTTAAAAATATGATTTTTGTTATACTTTGAAAAGATATGGGCATATTTTGACGTTAAAATGACACATTAAAAAGGTCATTGAACGTATAATTATGGTAAATGTAAATATTACATAATGTCAGATATAACAATAATTAACAATCGTGAATTGGCAGTCAGTAAGCTGAGAATTGGGTTTCTAATAATTTTCTCAAACCCAGTTTGAGGTATTGTGAGGTGTTAAAGAGAAGTTGCACAAAAATACACTAAATGATATATAAACGCAAAAACTGGACCGCTGTGGTCCAGTGGCAACATGCATGACTTCGGATCCGAAGGTTGTGAGTTTTGGTAGGACTTGTTCGTGACTAATTCAGGCGCGATGTACTGGTCCAGCCCAGGAACCGTCGAGAATGATAAGTTTAAGTTGTAAGAATTTGTTTCCCACTCGACGTAAGAAGAAACGAGTTTAACTCACTCACAGGTCTTTTAAGTGACAATTTTAAACATTTTTGAAAAATGACTCGGATCATCCTAATGGTTACTCTTTAATACTGAACATTGACCAATCCCGTTGGCCGTGTGGCTAATGCTTCCACCCCGGAATCGGCAGGTCGTGGGGTCGATATCCGATCGTGAAATACCGATGTCGTGAAAATGGTACTGGAATTGCTCCCCTATTTTGCGATCGGCATATAAGTAGTTGCAGGACTGGTTGGCCCAGTGTCAGGATAATATGACTAGGTGTAGCATCATGCCACACGTCTACAACGTGATATTGCAGTGTGACAGCACTATCTCGAGTAGACATAGTCTCCAAATGACTGAAATACTGTTGGTGAGACGTTTAACCCAATAAATTAAAACAAACTGAAAATTGACCCAGGGGTCAAATATCAGCATCACAATACATATACATGTAGTCGTTAAATATCGGTTGGGACTCGATTTAGAGTACTTGAAATACATACGTTTTAATATACATATGTACGTTATCAATGTTCATGTTAATTGAACTTCGTGATAACATTGAGAAGTATTGATCCATGTCAGTCGATGGTTTCCATAGAAACGTGCTGATGTTTTGTCATGTTGTAATAGTCGAACTCTTCAGAACGTGACTTATTTTCAGCTGTGTCAGCAATGCAGGAGAAGCTTTCAATGTGCCAGGTCTACTACTGCTAAGCAACAGGCCACTGAGAAATGCAAGAGTGGTGCCATTTGAAAGAAGTGGGAACATAATGCTTCTGCCAAGAGCATATATCGCGGCAGAGGTAAGTCCTTTTTAGCTCGCGACCAGAGCTGCAAGCCATATATTCATTTGAAATTGTCATTCCATTATGGCAGTTCATATCTTTCTCCTAACATTTCGGACATGTTGCATTTGACAGAAAGACGAGATCGTCCGTTTGTGTTCACGTCATATGAGGGTTTCCCAAAGTTAACATGAAAAAAATTAGTCCATTCCAAGGTACTTGGTTATTATACTGGGGCCAATGCTTGAACCAAATTATTTGTGGTAATCATTATGCCGGCTATTTATAAACTGGGAAAGATTTTCTTTTACACAGAAATTATATTTCAGTTGTGTAATATAGACTGAAGTAAGAAAAGTGTTATTTACAGTAAAACCTGTCTTACCAATCAATGGAACTAAAGAAAGTGATCGCTTAACGGAGATAACCGCTAAATGAAGGTTAAACATATACCTAAATGATAAATGGTTATATCAAAACTGACCGTTAAATGGAGTTTGACCGCTTAATACATGTGGCCGCATATACAAGTTCAACTGTATACCCTTCTATAGTACAACTTAGACATCAATCACACAATAAATGTCTAGAGGAGCCCTGGAACACAAAACAAAGATACGATTAGTTTAATTCCAAAAACTGATATAATTCCAATAGATTGTTAAAGTTGATAACTGTTGTCCAGATAGGTGCGATATCACCATCTGCCCATTTTTGTTTTTGAGGAATGGTTAGCTGCTATTCACAGGCCTGTAGTTCACTGTCTACAAATCGTGTTTTGCCATCTACGTGTCCATATTGGTATCCCACCTTAAATAATATATGCAGTGTAAACATTATTATTTTTATTGATAAATTTACATTCAACTGATGAATAACATTTCCTTTTCACAGAGGAGGCATCTGTTACTTACGGAGTTGTTATCCGTTTTTTTTTTTGTTTTTGTTTTTTTGTTTTTTTTTTCGGAATGGTTATCAACTATTGCAACTTGTTAAATCATCCCGAGGTTATTTACAATATGGTTATTTTCTATACTTTTATTTCCGATTTACAGATTTGTTATCCATTTTTTCTTGGTTGGTTATCTGCCATTTGCCTAAAGGTTATTCCAGTTTCGTAAAATTGGCATTCGATACATGTGTCCGTTATCCGCTGCTTACTTATTGGTCATCCGCTGTCATGGCCATAGGCAATCCTTCTTTTTACAGATTGCTTACGCGCTTTTTACAGATTGGTTACCCGCTTTTTACAGATTGGTTACCCGCGTTTTACAGATTGGTTACCCGCGTTTTACAGATTGGTTATCCGCTTTTTAAAGATTGGCAACTTATTTACAAATTGGTTATTTACTTTTCCGCTATTTACAAATTGACAATCAGCTACATGTGTTTACATACCAGTTAACCAATTTACAAATTGGTTCTCTGCTAATTTTAGGTTGATGGTCTCGGAACTGTAGTGTGTACCCACACCACTGCCAATTTAGGACCTTCATACTTCGAACGTAAGTGTAAAATTATATATAATATAGGGGCACATACAGCATAAAAGTGTGTGTGTGTGTGTGTGTGTGTGTGTGTTGTTTTCTTGATGGTGTTTTTGTTTTACAAATGATGACTTATATACGTATGCACATTTATTATCATAGAAATTCGTTGATAAATTCTTTGAATAAGACTCCTCATTAATTGTAGACGAAATGTATAACTATGTATTTAAATATATGCTGATTCGTTCACTTGATGTTCAATGCTAGTAGTGATATCAATATTTTTTATTTGAAAATTTCCTAGTTCTGCCCTACAACAGTTGGCTTGAACAGAATATAGCTGAGGCGCATAAGTTAGTGATGTCCCTAGAAGAAGCGAGTCATGCTGTTGTCATGGGTGATCTGAACAGCAGCCCAGCAGTGCCCTCCACTCTGGTTGCCGCTGATTTTGAAGGTATTTACAACAGATATTCATATGTGTCATTTACACGTTTTCAGTAATAGTATTACCTATAAAAAAAGTTAGCTAATTTTGTAAGTTATTTTTTTTTTTTATTTATTTAATTTTTTTTTGTATACATGCATATGCATTTAACTTCATAATACAGATAAATGTTATCAAAAAAAAATCTACAACAACTCCCACTGTTTTAAACAAAGTCCTTTCGACGCATCCATTTATCGACTTGTGTTTGGCGTTTGGGAAAGCAGTGGAATCATCCTGCCTGGAGTTCAAAACCAAAGCTTTTAGAGTCGCCATTTAAATTTATCTCTGGTCAATGGTCGTTCATAAAGCAATTTATGAACCTATGTCAAATATCAGTTATTTGTAATTTTATGTTTATCATTCCAAGATATAACAAAACTGTCTCTAATGTGGACATTTGGTAAATGAGACTTTATATTTTTCGGATAATTATACCCTTCAGTGATTGCCAATGTTATGTCATGTCTTAAAGCAGCTCGTTCACAGAGATCGCTAGAGATGACCTTTTTTTTTCTTGTTCATGTTGGTGAAGTCTTTGTTTCCTGGCAAATAAACTCGACAGTTAGGTACAAGGGAACCGATATTTTCGTAAACGCCACTTTGGGGATATTGGCTAAATAAAAAATACGGTATTCCTTAGGTAGGTGCTTGCATTACCACATGGCGTATTCAACACTTCCGGGTAGTGAATTCATTAGTTCAGCCTGTAAAGTGAGCGCATACGCAAATAGGGAATGGATCAATTATGTAATGGCACACAAAAAAGAATTTCTAAATATAGGTTTTATAATTCTAAATATTCGTAACGTTCGTAACGGTATTGCCTGTGATTGAGAAACAACTAATTTTGTTACAATAACGGAATGTTGCAATTGGTAACCATACGTTTGCAGATGGGTTTCGATAGACGTAATGCACACAGGTAGTTTAAATTCAATTTCTTAATCAATGGTCATCTGTAAACGAGCTTCTTGAAGACATTTCGCGGATGCGACATCTGTCGCCGCTTCGAAAAAGTAACGCATCAGTCCCATCACACGTATTCCGTGCATTAACTAACAAGGAACAAGAGATCACCTATGTTCAGTTAAATTGGTATCTATTCGCAGAATCCTACCAGTACCTTGTGTCAGAGGGGTTTCAGCCGGCCTACATCAACAGACTGGGTATTTGCACGTGGTGCCCGTACAATCGCCTCACCACGGACAGCACGCCCTTGGTACTGGATCACGTACTGGTGAAAAACCTCAGTGTTTCGTCAGTGCGAGTGAGTGCAATCGTTTGATTCAGTTTACCGTCCCACTGACAGTATTTAAGTCATTTGGGGACTTCTGTCCACACGCGACAGGAAAAGTTCGGTCTCACTGCAATATGATGTCTAGACAAGTGGCAAGATCTGATTCCCATCCAAACAAATGTGAACTTAGGTCCCTTTAGATTGCGTTTATGATTTGAATTAGTCTTTAAGCGTATGACGTTGTTGATAAACTTTAACACTGAAACTGATTTCTCGGAAAATAAAAATGGTACTTAAGTCCATTTACATACTCAACACATCAGGTTTAATAGGGACTTGAGTATGATACTCTTTGAGCCCGAGATCGTACCAAAATATTTTCCAAGAACACGGGCCCATGTAGCAAAAGGTTTTTGTTTTATGTGTGGGTGTGTATGTGAAATGATGTTTGATCGTATCCTCTAAATATATACATCAACCTTCCTCTCTTTTATCCGTTTGAAGCGACTAACAAATGCTATTAAACTGTTTCAGAGAATACTGGACACGGAGATAGCTGGTCGCAACTTCACGCTGTCCGACCATTTCGGTATCCAGGTCACCGTGCTCATAGACGAGGGGTAAACACTGTTTGAAGGCATTCCCTTAAACTGTCAAACTTGGGGCTGTGCGAGACCTTTATTTATAGACTCTCCCAGACTGTGTTAACTTTTCACAATGGGCTTTGTATTGTGATGAAAATGCCTCACAAGAGCATAGGTCATGTTCACGAAATACCAAACGTCAAGCTTAACTTTGGTAAAATTCTATAAATCCTATTTTTTTTTAAATTTGTAACTCTCAACTAAACAGCCAATTCAACCGATGAAGGTTACACAAATCTACTTGTATAAGCATTTTTATCAAAATTTGTAAATAATAAAGCGAAAATATTCTCTTTTAGAAGTTACTTATTTTTTGACCTAAGTAAAAACCAACTTCAGTAGCTTCGTGAAAACGATCCTTTGTGTTTTAATGGAATTTCGGAACCAAAAGAAAATTAAATCTATCTAAAAACACATATTTTATTTAATTTAGTCAGTAAAACAAATACAAACTTTTCCTTTAATTTTAAAAAAATTTCTTTAGTTTCTCTTTCATTCGTTCTTCATTATTAAACAAGCGTGACTCTTATTATATTCAAAATGCTGAAAAATCAAAAGTACTAATATCTGCATACTTCGACAGAAACCTCTTAATACATGGACATCAATTACACAACACAAAAACATGTGTTTATCTATATCATAATATGTTTTCTTTCTTTCTGTAAATATAAATTCTGGACTCGATCACTTGTACAAGACACACTATAAAACCAGTCAGTTTTAATATACATGTAGTATTTTATACATATGTACTGACAACAGACAATAAATTACACCATGTCAGTTATCTGGTTCATAATTTGAGACAATGATGGAGACCACATGGCAGGCTGGTTTGCATATTTTCCCACACGGAGGTGTACCCAACGTGCAGGCGAGTCCATGAGCATATGAGTTAAGCCCTGCAACATCGTGTGACAGTGACCTTTAGATGTCATCCAGTAGTTTATGAGAAAAGCGTGACAGAGATCATGTGCCCCTCTAAAGAACGAGGGAAACTCTTGGCTTGAAAATCATGGTAAAATGTACATGGCGAAAAGAGCATGGTAAATACCAGTCACTAAATGGAATGTTGCACATCTCAAAACAGTTCACTGCTTAGCTAGCAAATATCCATACACTGCCGTATATATTTGAGTGTAGTTTACATTATAAAAATGAAATACAATATAAAATATTTGACATTCGTATATCTGATTTAATGGCCTGAAAGCAGATTTAAGACAAGAATACAAGTTTGGGACAACCCAGTGTCCTACTTTAATAATCCTAGGCTCAGATATAGTAATTCAAGCATAACAAGAGCCCTACTTTCAAATTTTATACCCAAACAACATCAAATCTTTGAAATTGTTAAAACAAAAATTTACATGTCTACAAGGATCTTTGGTCAATATCCGATGGTCAGAGATGTTTTGTCAGCAACATACAGGAAGTCAAACATGAATACATTCAATCCAAGTGAATCTGATACTTCAATACTTGCAGCTGTACAGTCTACGAAAAAGCAATGATTCATGTCATTAATGGTTTCAATGAAGTCTCATTTTTTCACCTGAGCACTTGACAGTTACAGAACAGACAAACGCTGAGCTTAATGTACAGGACGCAGACTGGGAACCAACAAGTGCACCCTCCACACACACACATGATCACTTTCACACCCAACTAAGATCCTTGTTACAAGAAACCCATCAACATTTAACAACTTTCAAACCTGACACAACTAACCACAAAATCAATCAAATTCCTAAAAAGACTCACCAAATAAACATACAAAACAGAGGTTCAAATATTTCCCATACACCTAGCTTAAACATACATCAAACTCAGCGATCATCCGTGTAAAATTTCTAGTCTCTGCTGACTGGTTTAGCTCTTCTTGGGTTTGGTTGTGTCGTATCGAGACTTGCTGGAGAACCAAAGCAGGAAGGGGATCCCCAGGGACGGCAGCGTCATAACAGCAAACACACACCAGTCCAGCTGAAACAGCCACATATAGACCTTTTACCTCATGAATATTCATTCACAAATTTATGACTTTTCTTCATGAATATTAATCGACTGATCTCTAAATGGTTTATGAAATGATGTATTTTTTTCTTTACCTCAGATGACTAAGCTACCAACAACCTGTTTTAAGTGTATATCAATATGAAATCAGGAACAATATAATGTCAACTGTACTGCTCTAAAATATTTTCCTAAAAGATAAATATCTGGGCATCTTTGTGCATATTCTAAATGACATGAAGATGATTTTCAATACTTGTGAAAACATTCTATATCTGGAAACTGACTGCTACTTTATGTCCCTTCAACAAAACTTCAGTAATACTATGACATCCAGCTAATTACCGGTGGATGAAACCCCTGGGCCAACTGGTACAGACAGAACCTTGGCCTTTCACAAAAATTACATTCTTAAAAATACATGTTCCTTAATTCACATCCAATTCATAAAATAACATTGAAGGGTTTATTCTCTTTTCAGTATTTTTTTCATTAGAGATCAACAACTGCTTGCTGATTATAATGTATACCTAAATGAGACCATGTATTTTAAAGACCAAAACCTTCCATAATTCACAGTAGTAGCAATTCATATATGTCCATTGCCCTGCACTTAATTCTACAGTGTAAGAGTATATGTACATACCACATGTGGGGAGAACCTCCTGTCAAACTCCTTGATGTTGACAATACCACCCTCACCTGGGGAGCTGGTGTAGCCAACCTGAAGAATAGGAGGTCATGCATTGGAATAAAAAAATTATATGACACGAGACACTGTGATAAAAATAACAATGTGAAAAATGTAAAGATTACTCTTGTCCTGTCACTTGGTCACACCTTCCAAGTTTTTACACATGTGTTATGGAATGTTTTTCTAAAGGTCAGTCAATTCTGTCCCACGACAGACAGTGGCAACACCTACTTACGTAGTTGCTATACATAATGCACCTCCAAATTGTTATAACCTGAACTTTTAAGGTCAAACAAAAATACTGCTGACATATCTGCTGTCTGTGATGATAAATAAAGCAATACAAATTGTTAACCCTCCTTTCTGCAACTAAAGTCATCACAGCAGGCGATATACAACCTCTGTACACCATCTTGATTCAACAATACAAATACAAAAAGATACTCAAGAGAGAGTCTTTTACAAGTGACAGATTTTGTGTAAAAAGTTTCATAGCTCATAGCTGTCCTTAGTATCAGCATGCCCATTTACCCTTTGTACAGGGTTTTGTATCCCCAAAACTGGCCATGTACCCCCAAAATTGCAGGGATTCTCTATATGAAGCAGTACAATGATATGGAAAAACCACAATGGTAACAACTGTACCCCCCGTTTCAAAACTCATTGGGCACCCTGAATATCATGTAAACTAGAAAAAGATAAGAGGAACAGGACAACAAGCATGACTGCTATATACATGTATGGCTCCCACTTTGAGAAGAGAGATTAATAGACTTTCCATTACACGTTAAACGGAAGTACAGAAAAACCTGTCTTATCCAACACCCACTGGGACCATCTGACAATGTTGGATAATACAGGTTGTCCGATAAGGCAGGTCTTTATATACCATACCTTTAAAATTGATAGTCCATGTATTTGCTATATAAATGACATTACTCTTTAAATAAGTAAAATAAAAGGTTGGAATATATGTACATTTGTATACAGGTGTAAACAAAAACACATGGGTGAAGTTTATCATTAAAGTTAATTAACAATAACATATTTGATTCATCATTGTAATTGCTTCAACACCAAAAAGTAACGGATTGCAGATGTGTCAGATAAAGCAGTGTAATTATGGTGAAATAATCACTAATGGAACCAAAATCGTTTGCCGGATTACAGGTAAGACAGGTGTCAGGTCATGTTATGGTCAGGTTATTTAAACAGACTATGAATAGGAAAAATGATGGGACTGACGAAAAGTGTTGAATAATACAGAATGTCGTTATAAACGGTTTGTTATGGACAGTTTGCACAGTATATCAAAATTATCGATGAAACACCACATATATAAGAAGGGGCAAAACTCTCCTATTTGTATGACTCTATAAATTACAAAACAAAAAGTCCAAGTTTATGACTTTCCATGATGTTAAAACAGTTTCTAGGACTTTTTTTTATTTAAATTTACTTTCTTTTGTCATTTAGGAAGTATTACCTATTTTCTTTAGTGAATGGGGTCAATATTCTGACCCTATAAATTGGCAGAAAAACCCTGGGCTTGCACACCCAACCAAACCAAATCTAAAACTCCATTGTGTGCTAAGCACAAAGAAACAAATTGATACCCATAACCATTTAAAAACAAAAAACTTTGTTTTTGCCAATATTAAGTCCCAATAAATAATCAAAAAAACAAAACAAAAAAAACCTGACACCTGGGAACAGTCAATGGAAGGGATTTACTGTCAAGAAGTTCAACAAATCCAGAAAATACAAATGTCCATGTGCATATAAAGGGAGGAAACCAATGACATATAGTGATAAGACTAAATAAGAGTTACCCGATCTTACACCAACACTCTCTTTGTTGTAGGACAGAAGACTGCATTTAACCAAACTGTTTCAAAACAGTAACTGTAGTGCGTTCAGTAAATGTAATAGTTGGCGTTAATGTTAGCGATTGCACTCGTTTTTATTGCAGTGTGAAGAATGTAAGCAGGGTACCAAATTGCAATCTTACTGCTAACAGTCGCCTTAACTGAATGCACAACAAGACTTTTGAAAAGGTTGTACTTTTTTTCTCCCAATATCTGACCCACAGGGAACCTGGAAAAAGGTGCACACCTCTTAACCAGGAAAAACAATACCTTTATTTCATCAAACTCAGTCTAAGATGGCCTTGACAAAGGTATGCTGTGTTTGGACTGTCTAACCCTGGCCCAAACAACATGACAACCCTGACTAGAATACACTGAAACACACAATTATCACAACACAGGCACTAAGTTGTTATTAGGAGTAAGCTGAGCTCACCTGGCGTTCTGCAGCATCTTCACTGGCCTGGTAACTGACTTCAGCAGCAGTAAAATTGAAGTAGCCATACTTCATTGGGCGCAGAATGACAGAGTGTGAAACATTGGTGTTGCTATGGTATTGTCAAGGGCAATCAGATTTGTGCTTAAGCTAAAGCTTTCTAAAGTGGGTTTTGTCAATTTAAATCATATAACAAAATGGTTATGAGTCATGCAGGAAAAAAAATATACTGTGATGCCATCGTCAAAGATATGTTTGTTTGCTGTGTCTGACCTAGAACTTTTAAGCTGGGAAGGTAGAGATTTTTTTTTTGCTATCATTTTTTTTTAAACTCTAATTACGGTAAAACTTGAATGACCTTCAAGAAAAAGGTATGAACATACTATTTAGCTGATTTGCTTCATATAAGTTTTGCATGTCTGAATGAAAACACCAAAGCATACCTGATATCCCCCACGAAAACTTGTCTCTTATATAGACCACAAGTTAACAAACATTGAAATTTAATGTCAACAAAAATTAATTATTTTATAGTATGCTAATATTCATCTTAAGGTGGATTTAGTCTTTCAAAAAGTTCAAATCAAGGGCTAACAACAGTTAAAATAAAACTTTTCATATAGAAATTGAAAGAGGAGGCTTGGCCTTGGCGTTTTTTGTGAACAAAGGATACGCAGCAATCCTATTCCAATTGGCCTGTAAACTTCCAGCTACAACTTTAAAATCTCCCTCTGGAAAGCTGTCATCTTCCAATCGAACATTTAAGGCAGCACTACAACAAAAAATTTTATCTTGCATTATTACTAGTTATACCAATTTCTTAAATAGATAAACATGTACTCTATAATTAAGTTCTACCAAATTTCACTTTGTCAGTCCCTTAACAAAAATGTACTGTTTGTATACTAATTTAGCACTACTTTAGATTCAGACTGAAAGTAAAATTTTGTATTAATTTACATTTTTAGAGTTTTACACCACATTTAATTAGAAATTAGCAGCAGCTGAGCTGGGTTACAGCATTCTTCAGTGAGCAGGCCCTACTGGGATATGTCTCTGTCACTTGGGGATGTACAACTGAATTAATAACCTAAATTACATCATACCTAAAATTTATCACTTAACTATTTACATGTAAAACAATGTCAAAGATTAAATATAGCAACAACAAACAAGAGCTGTCAGAGGACAGCACACTCGACTATTCAAAATGCTTGTTGGTAAATCAAATGAAATCTATTTCAATTCTTGCCTTTCACATACCCTGTACATAATAAAAGTCAAAAATAATATACCTTGATAGTCTGATACCCCTTAATATTTTTATGATGTCTAAAATCAATCCCATGCCTAGTTACTGAGACATAAGCACAATAACACTGTGCATGCAAAACTTTAACCAAAAATCCAAGTTAGAAATGGGCCATAATTTGTATAAAATTCCTTAGTTTTCTGATGCCAATGAAGACACTCCTGAACTTTCTAGTCAATTCCACAAGCAATTTCTGAGATATAAGCTGGATAGTAGTTTGAATGCAACAATTTAACCAAAATTCTAAGTTAAGAGGGGGTCATAATCTTTAATATATTTCATCAAGTGTTATCTTCCTTTAGAGAATGATACCCCTAAACATATTAAAGATGTTTCAAATCAATCCTATGCCTGGATACTGAGATATTAGCATGAAAGTACCTTGCATGCAAAACTTTAACCAAAATTTTTAAGTTAAAAAAGGGCAATAATTTGTAACAAATTCCATTAAGAGTTATCTACCATGAAAGAATGATACCCCTAAACATATTAAAGATGTTTAAAATCAATGCATGCCTGGATACTGAGATATAAGCATGAGAGTATCTTGCATGCAAAACTTTAACCAATATTTCTAAGTTTAAAAAGGGCCATAATTTGTAATATATTCCATCAAGAGTTATATACCTTGGTTGTCTGATGTCCCTAAACATATTCATAAACTTTCAAGTCAATACCATGAATGGTTATTGAGATACAAACTAGATAGTAGCTTGCACGAAAAAAAAATTTAACCAAATTTTCTATTGCATGCAAAACTTTAACCAAAATTTCTAAGTTAAAAAAGGGGCCATAATTCATATTAAATTCAGTCAAGAGTTATCTACCTTGGTTGTCTGATGCCCCTGAACATATTTATAAACTTTAAAGTCAATACCATAAATAGTTATTGAGATATAAGGTTGATAGTAACTTGCACGCAAAACTTTAACCAAAAGCTGCAACGCCAACACCAGGGTGACTACAATAGCTCTCATATTCTTCGAATACTCGAGCTAAAAATTAAACAACATATAAATGAAGGTACAATACTGTAAAGAAAAACAAGGGGCAACTCTATATAACACTAATCCTTATGATTAATGTCTACTTTTGGGATTTTCTGTAAATTATTGCCAAATCACTGTACCTGCCCCCAATGTTGTAGATTTTGTATTCAACTGTAAGGTCCTTCTCTTCAACTAGATACTGATTCAAAATATTTTTGGAAGCAAGAAGACGAGCTTCACCATCATCGTCTGCGTATGTGCCTGCCAGACAGCCCAGAGTGGTGATCAAGAACAAGCAGAAAATCCTCATCTGCAATCAATAAAATGATTTTATTTAGAACTTAAACGTTTTTTGTTTCTTTTCTTCTTCTTCTTCTTCTTCTATATACAGCACTCCTTCACTTTTGAAGATTTTGTGCCGGCGCCTAATTTATAAATCAAAAAGGTGTATATTACAGTTCAGAGCTAATAATCTGAAGTGATGTTTAAAGGTTTTAATTAATATCTACAAGTGCAATCTAAAACTATTATACAAAGTATATGCTATCTACTGCTGGAAAATTGGGATGAGAACAGACACAGGGATCATGGCTTTAAAGGCATCCACTGTGGCTGCTTCGTGGGCCTGCAATGGCAGGAGGTTCCACTGTGCTACAGTTCTGGGATAAAAGGAGTACTTGTATGAATCTTTAACAGTATGGATGTGTTTGAATGTATAAGGATTGTTATTTCTTGTTCTCTGGTCAGCTATTATCAGTAAATTTGGAGGTGGGTAGATTGCAACAACATGATGAATGATTTTGTATAGCATTATAAATCGTGATCTTGTTCTTCTTATTTCTAATGATGGCCAGTTAAGATTGTGCAACATGTTGGAGACAGAACTAGTGTTGTGATATCTATTTGTTACAAAGCGGGCTGCTCTTCTTTGAACTTTTTCAATTTGATTAATTTGTGATTTGTTGTGAGGGTCCCAAACTGTTGATGAATATTCTAGTTTAGGCCTGACTAGGGCTTTATAGGCATGGTCTTTAACTTTACTAGATTTGATGCGGAGATTGCGTCGTAGGAAGCCCAGGGATTGGTTAGCCTTACTTGTTACACTATTTATATGTCTGTCCCATTTCAAATTATCTTGTATAGTTACACCTAGATATTTCGCATTTTTAACTTTGATAAGGGGATAATCACGAAGTTTATATGTAAATTGTAGAGGTTTGTGTTTTTGTGTGATGCTCAATACATTGCATTTATCAGGATGTATTGAGCATCACACAAAAACACAAACCTCTACAATTTACATATAAACTTCGTGATTATCTCCTTATCAAAGTTAAAAATGCGAAATATCTAGGTGTAACTATACAAGATATTGTATTGAATACATTTTAAGATAATTTACCACCACACTATGATACCAAGATTTGACATACTTACATGTGTATTTTTTTTTTCATTTACATGTTTTTTTGTTTGTTTTTTGTGTAGCCGTTTCACAGAAAAGATCCCCGTTTCCAGCTATTAGCATCATTGAAAAGGGGCTATTCATTGAAACTACAGAGAAATACTTCAATTCTAAAGAAATTAACAGGTGACTTAACTTTAAGGTTGTTCCAAGCATTTCAAGCACTTAAATGCTATTTCTGTATAAAACATCGCATTGGATTGCGAAGTTTACTTGATGCTTGAGAAAAATACAGGTTATAATGCTTTTGGAGTGGGGTTGACCATTGTCGATTCCACAGAAACTGATGTTAACATAATTAAAAATGCAGGTCTAGGATTTTTACATCCAGGTCTATGGTACATAGATTAAACATAAATAATGTTAATGATTCAAACAAAACTAAAATAAGCGTACTTCATAGAATAGTGAGATCCGATACTATAGTTATCATCGAATTGTACCCCACCCACCTAGCCACTGTGCCACGTCCACAAACCTCAGCATGCGAACTCGCTTTTAAATTCAATATTCGATTTCTATTCAAACATTAAAAATACATTTAACTTAGAAACATTATGAAATACAATTTGAATGCAAACAATAGGACTGTTTTGTGTAGTTTAATTAATTTCATCCAATTTAGATCGACTTAGCTTACCTTGCCGGTTGACGTCTACGAACTGGAGCGGAAGTAGTCACCACAAAGACAGGTTTATTGTGCGGGATCAATAGTTGTACAGCGGTGTTTAAAAAAAAAATATGCTAATTTAGAATCTACAGGAAAAGGAATAAGTATGATTCACAATAAAATTGCTAAAATTGACATTTAGATAAATGCATTATGATTAATTACTTTTTTTAAATTTTACTTTGTTCCAGGGACGTGATCAATGGTAGCCAGTCGGGCTGGTCTGATACGAGGTCAGGGGTACCTCAGGGCAACATATTGGGACCACTTCTCTTTGTTAGATATATCAACGATCTCCAATAAGCTGTTCAAAGTGTTTGTCAGCTGTTTGCAGACGATACGAAGCTCTACAGATTGATAAGAGGACAAAATCATATTCAAGAGCTGCAATGTAATATTGATGCCCTAGGGCAGTGGAGCAACTTCTGGTTATTAAGATTCAACGCACAAAAATGCAAGACGATTAGTTTTGGAAGAAGACAGTTTGATTCCCACTACAACACGCTTGACAAGAATGGACAAGGATATTACAGAAACAGACACAGAGAAAGATCCAGGAATACACTTTAGCAGCACTCCGAATTTTGATAAACATATCAGTACAACTGTAAACAAGGCTAGTAGCTTAGTAGGACTTGTAAAAAGAAACTTTGCATTCATGGACAGTAGTCAGTTCCAGTGTTTATATAAATCTATTATCCACCCTCATCTTGACTATGGTAATTCTATTTACCATCCTGTTTCTAAGAAAAATAAAAAAAATGTCCAAAGACGCGCAACCAAACGTGTGCCAGCTTTGACGAATCTACCTTATGAGGACCGTCTTAGAACTTTAAATCTGCCCACATTGGAGTATAGAAGACGACGTGGTGATTTAATTATTGTCTATAAACTGTTGCACACTCTACTGGACTTTGACCACACTTGCTACAACCACACATGACTTGAGACAACACCCATATATTAAATTCAGAAACCAAGAGCAACAAGAAGTATTTGCCAGAACTCATTTTCACATATCACCATTAATGACTGGAACAATCTCAAAAGTGCTGTAGTTTTGTCAAAGAATGTGAACTCTTTCAATAATCTCTTGGACAAGTATGAAAAGTGGAGGTTAATCAGGTTTGACTGGTCAACAATATATTAGTTATTTACCATTCGAAACCGAAGAAACTATAAAAAATAAGTATAGGTTAGTTCGTAGTTGCCTTCAACTACACGATATAACCCGAGTGACTATATATGTGTCGTGTAGTTGAAGGCAACTATGAACTAACCTATTTAGCACATGGTATTTTCCGTCCACTAGCGACAAAACGTCACAAAAGTGTGAGTTATGTGATGTTGTTTATTTGTTTGTTTGTTGTTTTTTGTTGTTGTTGTTTTGTTTGTTTTTTTTTTTTGGGGGGGGGGGGGGTTGTTTTTTTTGTTGTTGTTGTTGTTGTTTTTTTGTTTTTTTTTTTCCCCAAAAGATTAGTATTTGATTAAGCTTTTTGGCCAAAAACTCACTTCTGAATAATTAAAGATGCGCCAAGGCGGTGTCAATTCTCAAATATTCTAAAATAATATATTTGTCATATGTGTGAACGGTTAAAACATGTACCGAAAGTGTTCCCTTTTCTTTCCAAGCTTCAGAGTAGCCATATAAAAAATCATGGATAGTCTTCAATTAGATCTGCATCCTTGTCCCATATTTTGTGTCTATCCAAAAGTTCTTTCAATATCACATAAATTATTAAATCACTCAGAGTCAATGCACTACTTTTTATCTCTCTCTTATTATTATTATTATTTTATGTATTTATTTTTTTCATTTCGGCTTTTTAGACGTACTTTTAAATTAGATCGTACAAGAAATATCTTTAAAATTATGATATTCGGCATTGTGATGCTGGTGTTGGTGACTTGACTTGACTTGTTTAAATAAGTGGACATTGTTGTAATCAAAGCGCCCAATGCGCTGAGAGACGGAGGCGGGATTAACATAAAATACTTAAAAATAGCTTTATGAAACAATAGAGACAAAGGTCATATAACGCCAATTCCTGAAACTAGTTGCTACAGAACCAGTTGAAATCTCTCTCTCTCTCTCTCTCTCTCTCTCTGTTTGTTACATAATAATCCGAAGTTAGGGTCATGAACCTGATTTCATTTATGAGTTGCATACCTAAGTAGGTTATTCCCTTTCTTCAGTACTAGTAAACGTGATGTACATTCTATCTGTTGTCGAGTATGTTTAGAAATGGAAAAGGTATTTGGTTATTTAAGATTCTTGAATGTCAAAGTTAAGAAATGCTCTTGGAAGAAACCTAACTCGCCATCATGCAAAATTACGTGTGAATTACTTTAAGTTAATTACATACATGCGGGGCGCTACTTTTTTCTTTTTATTGGATTAAGTCAGCAGTACGGACATTGTCTTTGGCTAACTACATTCAAACATTACATTATTATCAGTACCTATTCGGACTAATCAAGTTATTTTCGGGCTAACGGACAAATTAATAGAGTTGCCTTGGTTACTAAGTCGTGACATATCCTCGATATCCATGGTAACGGAGTGAAAGGCGTCAGTAAAACAGCTGAACGTGACAGAAATGCAATCAAACCCCATGCTAGGAAGCACATTTATATACATCATGTACTGGACGTAGGTGTTTTAGACTGACTGACTGACTATTTGAGCTTACCGTCGCTTCGACAGTATTTCAGTCATATAGCGACATCCAGCTAATTACAAGTGGAGGAAAACGAGGAATGCACGAAGACATCCGGGTAGAACCATCGACCTACCGCAAACCAGCTGGAAGGCTTCCTCACATGAAAATCCAAATGACCCTGCCGGGATTCGAACCCACGCGGTGAAGGGCTGAGTGAGTGTTAAAGTCAAGGTGTTTTAGAATCAATATCGACTTATTATAGTACGTACGTGACGTACACCTCTCTCTCTCTCTCTCTCTCTCTCTCTCTAAAGATCCGATAATAACATGAGGTATTCATAACTTTTTAATGGATAAAGTTAGTTCTCTTACAGTGTACTCTTTTTACCCACAATCATCTTGACGTCCATTTTGACGTCACAACGCATGAGCCTCTTCATCAAAAATTGGCTGTTTTTAACGAGGCTAGAATGCAACAAGAAGCCGCCAACGAACACGTCTTGATCATAACATGGTACAAACTTGTAGCACTTTCAATTCATAGATTGTTACTGTTCTGAACAATATGAAGGTGCTTAGAAAAGGAAACTCTTTCAGTCGTGTGGATGTATTAATATAGCACAATTAGTTAGGAGTAATACAACTAAACTTTATTTAAAACAATATACATGTACACAATAAAAAGATAAAGTGTGCTGTCCAGCACATATATGTAATATATAGTGTATATAATGCCACCGAAAATGCAACCGCACTACGAGTCAATTTCGAGCCTATTACGACCTATTTGACGACGGATGCGAGTCCACTGCGACCAATTATGCAACATCATTGCGATTTTCACCAGTCACACAATGTTTACGAGTGTTTTGAACCGTTCTATGCGACTGATGAAAAGAGAGATGGCTTTTGAGACCCTTCAGAAGACTGCACTTAGACAAGCTTGAAACTCCAGACTGAGCCAGTACGAGTATTGGCGAGCGAAGGTCATTTTTTTAGTCGCAAGTCGGTCGCAATCCATTAAGCTTTATTGACAAAAATGACGACACTGATGTTTTAAAAAGCAGAGAATTGTAAAAACGTCTCTTTTAAACTGGCAGTTCAGTACTACCCATTGAAATGTCAACGATGTTATGGTAATATTGTTGGAATCCACTGCAGTGGATTAAGAAATTCTAAACATTTCCTCTAAAATAAAACTTGTCACGGTAGGTCACATATTGATTTTTCGGTTATTCTTAAACTGAGACCAAAAATAAAATGAAACAATAGCGCTTCAAATTAGACAACAATGCTTTGAATTATCAAGGTCAGAATGAGGCTGACGTTCGTCAGGCATGTGTACGTCTGATGACGGGATTGGTAGATATACGAGGGTGAACCGGAGTGGGCACACAGGCTTGCATGTTTTGTGAAATTAGAACATCCATCTGGTATTTCACACGTGCAGTCCATCAGCTTAGCAGACTTTGCCTCCCGCTGCAACACAGAGACACTATGTCTACAACTTTTGGTGCATCTACTTCCGATGGAAAGAGTCTCACAATTAGCCCTGTACATGTCGAGAGCTATCTGGCAGGGGGCGTTAGCTTGACATATGCTGACCGCGAGATCGCAGTCGACTTCCACAGAGTCCTTATAAGAACTATGCGGACCAATTATGAGACCGGAGCAAACCTTCAATGTCCTCTGATGAGCAGAACATAGCAAGTTCTCACCACAGTCACACAACGTTAGCGACTTGGCGACATCTGAAGCCGCCGACACGAGAGAGATGGTTGCACTCAAGCAATGGTCACTGCAGATGTCCGTGCCATTGATGGGATTGCTGCAAACAATAAAGAAATTATGTAGAACCATGCCACACATTAAGTCTGATATACATCGCTCTGTGATATTGTCACAGGATTTGTTTTCGTTGAGTTCAGCAAGCGTACGGCTTACCGCTATATTTGTACACAGGACCCAGATCATCAGTTTAGAGAACATGGTTCGAACATTTCTGTTGCCTAGCTATTGGTCACTTTCATACTGGATACGGCATAGTCACGTATTTATTAGAACTGTCCATAATATCCAATCAGTCAAAATGTTTTTAACTCCATTATGGTGCACTGGGCATTAGTTAACGGGCATTATACTCTACACAACATTGTCCAAATCACACAAATCAAACTGCTTTTTATGTATACACTTAATACTCCATGTTTCTTTTAAGAATATATGGAAAGTTCGTTTTTAATCTGCTGAAACAGCGATGTTGGCCCTGAAAAAGAGAAAGAAAAATGTGAGAATTTTGTGTATCGAGATTAACTGAAAGATAGCATATTAAACGACCATTAATTCCCTTCATGATGTAGTGTCGTGTTAAGTTACAATCTTTGAATAGTCGTAGCCTTTAGAATCTTGACTTTGCTAGGATTTTAAACTACATGTGTAGTTTACTAAATCTGAAAAAAAAAATGCGGAAAAAGTCGATCTTTCATTTTAAGGATGGCAACGTGTAGCAACTGAAAACTCGGTTAATTCCACTATCGATCGAGAGTTCAAACCATCGGATAAATTTATTGTAATCTGTGTATCTACGAGTAAATGATATTGTGTAACTAACATTTACGAGTACCTTTACTTCATATAGTAAATTATTTCTAGGTAATGAGGCATGATATAAATCTGGGATATTTCTTTTTCAAAATCTCTCTTTTTTTCAATAAGTACCCCGCCCTACCCC
Organism: Solen grandis; assembly: GCA_021229015.1. Taxonomy (NCBI): domain Eukaryota; kingdom Metazoa; phylum Mollusca; class Bivalvia; order Adapedonta; family Solenidae; genus Solen; species Solen grandis. The sequence goes on from CM037777.1 coordinate 64,782,062, forward strand.
ACCCTATTTCGTTCTGTATTTGCATAAAAAAACACGAACTTTGATCAAGAATTTTTTATGAATTTTAAATCTTATATAGACGCTTTTTGACATATGGCTAACAAAGGAGACTCCTGGTAATAGCTGTCTGATCAGGGTCTCTTCTGTTTGCTCATGTACATGTAATTTTATTGCCCAGATTCTACACAGTCTGCACGGCAAAGAAAAACCCATGTTTTTAAAGTTCTGTTTATTAATATTCATAATAAATTTGTACATGAATATTCATAAGGTAAACGGTTTAACACTAGTTCAAACAATAATCTACGCGTTGATAACAGTTTCAAACGCTTTTTTTTAACCAGGCACACAGGCACATACAATTAAAAAAACATAATTCATACATTACAATAGTTACTTGATCTTTATCAAGGATTCATTTGAAATATCACATTTGTTACAATATGATTGATGTTACACATAATATGCACTATATTTTCTTCGTGCGCACATATTTTTCATAAGTATTTGCAAGGAGAAGAAAGTAATCAAAATCTAAATTTTAATTACCTCTAAATTAGCGCATACACACTTGTTCATTAATCACGCTTAACAGTCATTGTCCGTTAAGAATACATATGTCAGTCAGATTTTGGCGCCCAAGAAATTAATTCATTAATTAAATTAATCATTAAATAAATTAATTCATATGTTAATCTAGTAATCTAGGTAAAAAAAAGTATTATTTCTTTCTCATCCTCCGACTATTCGTATATAACGGTATTAGAATTAAAGGTTCCATGTCCTTCGAAACGAGTCCTCGGTAAAACAGCAAATATTTTTTTCAATAATTACATATAATCATATACGAATATATGAAATATTATATCGAATGTCATATTAAACAATAAATAAGAACATATCATGTGATGACAAGACTAATAGCGGAAACGACATTTGTACATAAATACACAAATATATTTTAAAATACTTTTAAATAATAACGTATAAACATATACCTTCAATAAACACCTCTCCTGTTGTTCCATTCCAGGAAATACACAGATTTCTGTGAGATGAATAGTCACATATATGATTCTACTCGAAAATTAATCAGATTATGTATGTAAAATCCGTATCTACGCAGCCGACTCATTTATGGAACTAGTTATTAATCAACTCAAGGCGTGCCATTCACTGACACTGACACGTACGCTCGTACTTGCGTTATCTAGGACTAATTGGTAATACATGTGTTGGGAAAATGAGTCATATTTTTATTCCTTGTCTTCGGTTAAAGGACTGAAAGATATTATTTTATCCTATCATCAGACTCACATCGTGGTATAAACTGCCTTTCGAATAAACTTAGCTTTATACTCATTCGTGAAATTTTATATACTCTGACGTCATCAGAACTACTTTCTTGAGTTCAAATGTGTTTTTGTATTGGGCTCAACCGTGAAAGATACTGTTCTTTTTAAATATATTTTTTCTTGTCGAGTATTTGAAAGTTGAAAATGCTTAACGCATATGCTTAATAAAAAGTTTCGAAAAGTTCGTTAATTGTTATAACCGTTTTTTAAATCCTGGGACTACTTAGGTGTGTACGCAGAACGGTTTGTTTGATAGCACACGCGGAAGAATACTAAAGGGCAGATAGTTGGGAGAATCCAGATTTTTTTTTTTTTATTTTCGTGTCTAATTTAAAATTATCAGATTATTAGTTAGAATGATAGGATAAATAGAATACTAGGTTAGTGTTGGATAAAGATAAGTTTATCCTGCTCGGCAAAGAAAAAATAAACCGCTCGCCAAGGCTCGCGGTTTATATTTTCTTGGCCTCGCAGGATAAACTTATCTTTATCCAACACTAACCTAGTATTCTCTATGTATTGTGAATTGTATCAAACACTATAAGACAGAAGATGTTGGTATTTCCATTGGAATAGAATACAGAGTATTGACTAAGTTAGGTCAGACAAAGACCTATTCAACAGAGATACGGAACTGTCCAACATAACGCTTTTTCTCGTGACGAAAAACTTGAACAAGATCTTGCTGAGTCTTCTTACCGACGCTAAACAGATAGTCGCTTACAGTATCACTCATAAAAGAAATCTGTGGTCTAATGAGAGACATACCTAGTTTATTGAATCGGCAATAAATTGAAGAAATCTTCATTTGATATGAGCAATTTTGCACACCTCACATTATCTCGCGGTCCCATGATCGTACACGTAATTTAACGAGAGCTTCTCTTGACTTGATCTTTACCTATATCGGAATTGCGGATCTCTGTTACTTTATTAGGTCTTTTGGTTATAAAAATAAATGACGTCAGTGACAAAAATTATCAGTACAGTTTTATACTTAATATAGTATCATAAATGGTTTAAAAAAAGTAGAAAACATTTGTATTACATTTCTTCTTTCCCGGATTAATCGTTGATACAATCCCTGGTCGTTAAACTGGCAATAAAATGTATCTATTGTTTGGTTCTCAGTCCAAGACTGGTTAATCCAGTGCCAGGATAAAGTGACTGGGTATGTTATCATGTTTATTTACGTGATACCAAATACACACAACGTTACCTTTAAGGGTACTCAGCATAACTTGTTAAGATTACATGTACTCAAAAATTAAGAGTACATGTATAATATATATAAGCGTGACAGTCCCCAGTGGCCTAGTGGTTGAAGCGTCCACCTCGGGGGCGGGGGGTTGTGGGTTCGATCCCCGGCCCCAAGATGCCAAAGTTGTAAAAATAGTACTGGTATAGCTCCCTTGCTTGGCGCTAAGCATATAAAGGTACGGGTAGTTGCAGGACTGGTTGGCCGGTGTCAGGATAATGTGACTGGGTGTGTTATCATGCAACATGTCTACAGAGCTATACTGCAGTGTGGCAGCATTATGTCTGTTTCAAGTAGACCTCGTCTCCAAATGACTGAAATATTGGCGGTGGGACGTTAAACCCTTATATACCATACTGGCGGGTGTCTACCAATACAGTGATGAAATAGTCAAAACAGTTTGATTGAATACCAGAATTAGGGTAATCAAACTTCTCTTTTTCTTTATATTTATATTATTTCCCTTTATCTTTCGCCAACTAAATATGAATTTGGAACTATGCGTGATTTATAAAGCCGAGCTAATCTAGATTTAAAGATATTCAAGGATATAGATTGTCTGATGTTTATATCTAAGTTGTTCCATGCGCTAATACATGATGGTATCACTGACGAAATCAGAAAAAAAAGCTGATTAATATAACTTGGTAAGTCACCATTATATAGTTTATACATAAGTTTTAGTTTTTGATAGTGTTTCCTGTTTTCTAAAGCTGCCCAACATATTTCATTTAGAAGAATTTCAATTGATACTGATTGTGTTAAGCCTGTTACAATTAAAGCTGCCTCGAATTGTAATTTTTCAAGTGAATCTTTCTCATAGTGTGTACAGTTATCGAAGAGAATAGATGCATATTCCAACAATGGACGTAGATATGATATATATCTGGTTTAAAGTTCGTCTGTTTAATTTATACTTGACTAATCTCATTGAATTAAGAAACTTAGTGGCCGAACTTATTTATGTGGGGATGCAATCTACCATCGCTACTTAAAGTTACTTCTAAGTCTTTATGTTGGTTTGAAAAATCTAGAATTATATTGTTGAACGATAAGAGGTTTTACGATGTCTATAAAACTGAAAAAGACTACCTCTGTTTTATTTGGATTGTAGGAGACTAACCATTATGCAGTTTTTGGAGATCGTGATTTAACGTGTTTTCTATACATTCAGTATCTTGACTTGTAACTGCTAGAGAACTATCGTCTGCAAGTAAACGGATTGTGCTCAGTAATGAATCTGATATGTCAGGATATGTCAGTGATATAAATGAGAAAGTAATGGACCTAAAACTGAGCCTTGAGGAACGCCTGCATGTAGGGATTTCATGTCGGAAAATGTAGAATTAACCATAACTCATAAACTGATAACCATTTTAAGATATTGTCAGAAAACCCATATTGCCGTAGTTTAAATATTATACCGTTATGTCATACCCTATCGAATGCTTTCGGTATGTCACAATATACCATATACAAGTAGATTTTTTTTATCATCGAAGCCTTTACATATTTGGTTATAAATATCAATAACTTGATAAACTGTGGAATTCTCTGGTATGAAACCCGATTGGTTTGTATAAATAAGATTTTTAGAATGAAGGTAATGGTACATGTGTTTAAAAATTACTAATAGTGGTTTATCGTTATTTGTTAAAGTGATATAATGAAGTAGATTTAATTACTGGAAAAATGTTCAATTTCCAAAGAAACCGAATTGATTTTTGTAAAATATGTGTATGTATTGAAAGTGTATGATAATTATATGCTTTGTTCTCACGTGGCTGTGTTCTGCAGTAAGCATATTTTCTGTTTATATTTTTTAAGAAGCAAATTCCGTGACTGTCTTGTGTCGGAACTGTATGTGACTTAGTGTGGTTCTTAGACAGACCAGAGATTTATAAACAGAGATGCGCAGCTTATTCTTTGCCCATAATGACTTTCTGAAATCGCGCGCGTACCCGAGACTTCAACGAGACCCGGATACGAGATTGGCAATCAGAGTTTTCAATTTGAATTCCATACATATTTATGAAAAGTTTAAATTGATATTTGAAAGAAAATAGTATTGATACGCTTATTTTGTTTAGTTACTTATTTGTTAGATTGTTTTGGACATTAGCAGATATGAGGTTGAGTGAGGTTGATCGACCAGACGACGCAGTGAAGGGTATCAATCAGTAAGCAATCATTTTACATGATTGCCTTTGAAGATTTGTGTTAATAACACAAGTGCATTTTCAAAAAAAAAAAAAAAAAAAAAAGAATACCCTGACAGGCACAGGTAAAAAAAAAACAGGGGTTTATCCTGCATGTACACGAGGCTATCATGTTTGAATGATCTCTCATAATGCCCGCGCTTAGTCATATCGGACCAGTTGTTCTCTCTCTCTCTCTCTCTCTCTCTCGTAATACTTTATTTTCTTTCCTTCACTTATACTCACTTAGGCTAAAATCAGTAGAGTATCTACGTGTATTATGAATTTCAAAGTAATCGTTGTTGGTAAGATCTTCCCAAGCCCAGTGCACCAAAAATAAATAAATGAATACCATGTGAACTTTTTGTGCAAATAATTTCCAATATAAACTATAAGTTCAATTTACTGATAAATCTGAGCAAGTTACTTTTTAAATTCAATTCACCGGCTTGGTCATTTACCACGCGCGATCTCGTAAATGCTCGAGGCAAAGCGTGTTACTTCGGAAAGCTGCGTATCTCTTTATTTATGTTTCTGGGCAGACAGTATCTCTACAAATGGAACATTTGCTTGTCAAGAAGAGTACTATAGAGGTTTAACATTTAAATGGCAGACAGTGACAGTAACAAGTCTTGCGGATTTAGTATGCACGCTACAGCTGTCGTCTGGTCATCTGATAGCTCCATCTCCGTGTATTACATGTCATACAAACCAGTAATGCTTATCGTAATCCATCCATAATCTAAATTGTGATCATGGTCCTGCAGCAAGTGTTAGTAAATGGATATTTGCATCTCCACTGGTCTTTTTACTAGTAAAGGCCCATTATATTTCATAATGATACAATTTTCATGAAAAATAAAAACAATCATATTGTAGACTAACGTAATCTTTTTTATGTGGTACATTAATGTGCAAATACCTGCTGTAAAATAACAGTGTAACACATTGAAAATGTTTATCAAATACACCATTTAGTATTTTGTATGGATGTCAAAATACTCTAACTGTTTACATATTACAATGGCGAATATATTCCCGAAAACGGCCGTAATCGGAAATAATTTGAATTTGAAAAAAAAAACCGTCGCCGAATCACAATTTGTTTATCTGCTACATCATCAATTTATGAACTTGCGATTCGTTAACGGAGACATCCGGAAGACCTATGGAAAACATAAGAATATTGTCGAGAATATGCGGTTACTTTTGTAAACAACTGAATAATCTTTCGAAAATTCATTATCTATGTATTTATTATAGTAATGTTGTCGTCAACGAGTAATAAAATGTATCTCTTAACAAATCTATAACACTCATTTAGCTTTGGGAAGCATAATGAGCCTTAAAGGATTTGAATGACCATGATTATAATTCAATGATGGATGGATTGCCTTAAGTCTATTATAACAGCAAATGGTTTTGAGCATGCATGCTTCTTAAGATGAACCCTGCTACCAGCCTCTTTCCTCAAAATTGGGATCAAGTTAATGTTATTATGCATATAGAAAACATGAAGGAAACTTTACAAGCGGTTGTGAATACTCGTAACGTATGTGCATACATTTATATACGTTCGTTTAAACAACCAATGGTAATTAACACGACGGATTCAAAGGATGTGGATCAAAATACCATTAAGGGCGAGGATTTTTCGACCTTTTCATACGTGAAGTACTGGTTCAACCCAGGAAACATCTAAAGCGATTACACGTTGTACAAGTTACACAAACCTGCTTCGTAACTGATGTCAAATCAAGAGTTTAAACGTACCCTTATAAGTGTATCATGTTTTATTATTTCTATATTTTAATATATAATACATTTGAAACCAATAGTGGATGTCCGAGAAGTTTCCGGAAGACGCAGGTGCAAACTATTCATTATATGTCTAATAACCCGCAGTAACTGACACGGTGAACTGGGGGATTGTATTTGACATTTTCGTTATCAATAGGAAAGGAGATGCTCACAGGATGCAGCCTAGTTATTGAAATATAATGACGTGAACTACCAGATTGGATTTGCGGTGAATCAAGTAGAATTATGGAATTGTAAAGTTGTTATGGAAACAGATGCTAGACGATAATGGTGTTTCAGATCAAGGCTAATAGTACAAAGCACAAACATCAAAGTAACTGTTAATAAGACTATAAAACAGGGTCTTCTGTTTTTATAAACAATATGAAATGAACCATTCAACTGCAACTGTATATACATGTATGTAATATATAGACATAGACCATTTCACCAGAAGATCGGCAATACCCGGTATAATTCGCTAATTTATACTGAACAGTCAGGAACTGGGGGAAATTTCTCCTATTGAGCAGAGTGTGAATTTAACACCAGCTTTTCACGAAGTTCTTCTTGATTTACGTATGTTTACATCTTATTTTGGAGTGAAATGGCCAATAGTGCTGCCACACTGCAGTATCTCCAGGTACCACCAGGTTTGTTTTGGGTCTACTTTGTTTGCCAATGCGTCAAAATACGAAGCTACATTAACGGTATTTACATCTTTAGTCAAAATGAGTTTCTATCACGTAAAGGATTATTTTTATACATATGTCAAAACAAAGCTATTAAAATACTTTATTTCTATTACAAACATTACAAAAAATGAAGCTGAAAAAAGGTAACATACACAAGACAACAATAAAATCTCAACTAGTGTTATGTGCCATTTTCAAATGAATTCATACATGTCTAAGATGAGATTTTACTATTTTGCAACATTTTAACTGCAAAACAAAAGTAATCTGTATGAATGTAGATGGAATGTAGATGGACCTACGAATACATGTATCAAGATATACACAATGTACATAGCAGATCCAATATAACGCTATTTTGCATCCAACCCTAGGCACAGGTTATGTTGGATTGATTTATTGTATACAAATAGCGCTATGTTTGACTGTTTTTACTGTATACTAAAATTAATTGCATGATAACAATGAACAAATTCAAGATTAGGGTGTCCATCGTCTGTGCCTTGTTAAGGTCTTCCCCCTCTAAAAGCGATCAATTCCATCATGCATGTAACTTAACAATACATATGTATATAAGCTTTTAAAATATCAAGCAATGGTTATCTTAGGAACAAATTGATATGTTATGACAAGTGACAAAAGTTCTTTTATTACCTCCCCTTGATTATTTTGTTGTCATGGGTTATCTACCCTGAAAACTAAAAGAAGTGATTTTCTCCATTTTCCTATGGTAAAGTTTAGATTTTTTGTCACGAAAGCTGATGCAAAATGATACAATTGAGACAATCACACATCTTTCTCAATTAGAGCCTATCTCTCACACACAATATACTCCATCTTAGCTTACCTCTATCTTTAATAAAATTTTTTTTTAATTTTAGTAATGATTCATAACAACTCTTTTATTTATATAAAACATGATAAAATATATAAAACAAGAACTAAAAACATCATCAACTTCAGCAAAACCAATTTGACTACAATAATAACAATATAACTTAAAGCATTAAAAATGAACAGACTGTTGAATGTTTTTACTTGTATATATAGTAAATGCTATATGAATGTATACTGTATATAGCAATTTGCCCATATTGCATATAATGGTATGATTATTTCCCATTACATAATTGAATTTAATGTTGCTGCAAGTAAATATATTGTATACAGCAATATTCTCCTTAAGGTCATCCATCCATTATGATTCATCAAGGGATCATAAGATTTTTACAGTAAATGCAAGCCTTTATAGATCTTGAGCAAAATATCCTATAACTCCAAGTCAATGGATGCTTGCATTTGCACTGAAGTCTTTTTTGATTATTTGAATGATCATGGTTATAATTTAATGATAAATGGATTACCTTAAGTTTCCTTACGCCAAAATGGTACCTGACAGCACGGAGGTTTTCACATCTCTGCTGGCAGCATCATAAAATTACTGTCCTCACTCCACACAAGTATTCTATTTTTTTCGTTAATGAGTGGTTAGATAGGTATGTATCTGTTGCATGTAAAAGTCATAATAACAATTAACAGTAATAGTAAGAAGAAATCATAATTATAATAAGACAATGAATGGACCATCACAATCATGTACCAAAGGTATGTGTATTTCATCAGCCAAGGCATGGTAGACCTTGTGGAAAGGTTTAAATTTTTGTACATGTACATTTCCTTCATTTAAGAACTCAGAATGGTTGATTTTTCATTTTTTTCTTCTTTTTTTTTCAACATCAGTAACATTTTGTTGTCATTATACTTGGAATATATCGTTGTCTTGTCCACCAGATGTTGTAATAACATGATTTTCAAAGCCCTGTCAATATTGACCCATCCAGAGTCTAGGGTACTGTAAAACAAGACTGGCAATATTAAGTTTTACCCTGATATTCCTTAAACAGAGAAGTCTGAAATTCAAATTAAATATAAACATTTTAAAAACTGTATAATTAGATTATACAACACAGCTGGCAATCGATAAACACATGCATATTCAAACCTCAGTTGTTATTTTGAAGGATGAAGAATGTGTAAAAATCTTCAATTTTAGTGGACAATAAATTTTGTGATGATATACAACAAGAGCTGTCCATAAGACAGCGCACTTGTCTATTCTAATGCTTGTCAATATAGAAAAATATTAAAATAAAAGGCAAAATAAGAATCACTGTATTACCAAATAGTAAACAATGGCCGTAAACATGTTTTCCAAGTTTTAAGGCAATATCTCAAGGGGTTCAAGTGAAAAAGTGAGCAAGTAGAAAAAACAACAACTGAGATACTAAGTCAGAAAAGGGGCATTATATAGTCAAAATCCATGAAAGAGTTATGTTCTCTGCCCTACATGTGGAAGCTGAAGGCCATAAACAAGCATTCAAAGTTTCAAAGCAACGCCTTCAAGGTTCAGTGGAAAACTCAGGTGGTACGAAAAATTTGATCAAGATTTTAATTGAAAATGGGCATAAATTTGTCAAAATCCATGACAGAGTAATTACCTCTTGACCAAACGCAGGGGTGATAGTCATACACAAGTATACCATGTTTCAAAGAAAAACATCAATGGTTCAGTGAAAAAAATGTACAAAAACTTTAACCAAGATTCTAATTGAAAAAGGGGCATAATTCCATGTTCCCCGGAAAAAGGTAGGAAAACTTAACCAAGATTCTAAGTTGAAAAAGGGGCATAATTTGGTAAAAAAATCCAAGACAGAGTTATCCCCCTTGCTAACAGGTTGGGAAGGTGGTTATATACAAGTATTCCAAGTTTCAAAATGATACCTTAAGGGGTTCAGGAATTAAATGAGGTGGTACAAAAAACTTAATAGCTCTCCTTATTCCTCAAATAGTCAAGTTAAAAAGGGAAATTTGTCGGTACAGTTAATCATGGATTCATGCTCTAGAAAACAATTGGTCTGTGAAATGAACGGTTTTTGTGCTGTTTCATATTTGTTGATTACCCATGGAAATTAATGATTTCACAGTACAATGTATTGCAAATGTGTCAAAATATAAAACTGAAAAAAAACAAAAAAAAACAAAACAACAACATAATGTCATCATCAGTTTCATATTGACAAAAGACCATCAATCTCAATGACTCTGAAATCTCAATGTAATCTTTCACCATAATCATAAGAGTTATGCCTCGTCTATAACTTTATTTCAAATATAAATGTAGATTTCAAATTAAGCAAGTTCTCACAGGTTTTAGCGACTACACTATTTTACATAAGGGTAGATGACAAATTAAATTAGAATTTTAACTCAAGGTACAGAATTCTGCTGCAAACATCACCTTTACTCAACAAAATGAAAACAGTACTGGACTTTTCATAAGACGAGATGCATTGCATCCTCAACTTAAAAATAAATTGCTCTCAATTGTATGGTATGGTGGAATGTCATTCATGTGGAGGAAGACAGATATTTGATAAAAAAAAACATAAAGAGCATTACCACTATGCTATCCAGATATTATAAACATCAATAGCTGGACACCTGAATATAAAGTGAATGAGCTTTGCACCTGAACGTCCACAAGCATTGCCTTCCTATCTCTCTCACAGTCACCTTGATCTGGCAAACATCACGATTAAACCTTGATGCCCTGTATAGTGTCAAAGCTGGTTGAAGTGGTTTTATACCATTCATCAATAAATACTTGCTTACAGACAAGAAAATGACAACAAATAAAAAGTTTATCATATTAAGAGAAATTTGCAGACTGATAAGGGTAGACACCAGTGTACTTAATAGCAATATTACATGATAATGAGTCAAAGGATTAAACATACTGAGTGTAAACCCTTCCTCTCAGACAGGGGATGCTGTGACATGGTTGTTAAGCCTATTAGTGTCTCACCTCCAGCCTTCTTATTGGAAGATCAAGTCAGAGCTTCAGATACCTCATGAACTTTTCCAACACAATGCAGATGCTTTCCATCTACTGACTGGCTGCCAGTCTCACTAATGAATATTCATCAAGACAGTGTTGCACATTCAGTACCAGTAGTATCTTGACATCTACAGGCAACACACAGTAGACAGAGGTGTGTACCCCACGTGACAATAAGGAGATGCTATGCACTCAACAAGAAACATATCCTGATACCATCTGTGTGTTCCCTGTACGATGCAGCCTCTGTGTCAACTTCCAGTGCCTCTTCATATTGAGCGTCAAATTCACTCACTGGACCCCACATGGACCTGCAGGGACACAAGATGGCATTTCAAAAACTTTTGACTAATCTATTATGTACAATAAGTCTCATGCTGGATACTGACTTGTTGAAGTTATAACTTTTTTATGAATCCTCTGGCGACATAATTGCTGTATATATCATTTTATCTAATTTTGAAATTGCTAAAAACAATAAGTGTTCATTGGAACACATGTGTCACTTGCTGAAAAAAATGTTTCAGACTAACAGATGTCAGAGAAGTAATCCCTTACAGCAGGTGATACAAAAGTCACTGAATGAAACTTCAGGTAAGTAAATGACAATTGATTTTTACTTATCAATTTAAAACACATTCACATCTAAAAGCATATAGTATCAAATATAGAAATTGCATTACATATACTGACATCAACTGAAAAGCCTGTGAAGAGAAGATACTGTGCTCTATGAAAGAGCCCATAAAATAGAAATACATGTATTAATTTTAATGTCAGAGTAAAACTGTTTCATACTGTTCCTGACCTCTGCTGAGGAGACTCTGCTCTGCCTCCTCCTCACGTTCTTGCTGCTGTTCATCGCTGGTGTATTTGTTTGCAGCCAAATAAGACTTGATCCCCTCTGCACGGGTCATCCACCGATTTGCATGATCTCGCAGGAGGTCTTTCCTTTTACCTTTAGGTTCAGCTGTAAACCATAACAAGGATACTTTATAGTTGTTCACTCATGAATATTCATGTACAAATTTATAATTTGATGAATATTCATTTACTGAACTTTAAAATGGTCATTGAAACAGTTGATTTTTCTTTACTGTGCAGACTGTGTAGAATATAAGCTACATTATTGTATTGGTGGGGTTACTACCCAGCCTTGCTGGTAATTACCGGTGTCACCTTCGCATGACATACCCTTCTAATCAGGATGAAGCACATTAAGAACCTGGATCATTTTGAGCAGGGACTAATGGGAACTCAACTCTGGTGTTGTGTGTATATAAACTTAATTCATTTTGGTCAAATTAAAAAAAATTAAAAAACAGCAGCCTAAATAATTATCTGTTACCAACTAGTATGTTCTATAAAACAGCAGCTTAATCACCATCTAATACCAGTATGTTATATGAAACAGCAGCTTAATCACCATCTAATACCAGTATGTTATATAAAACAGCAGCTTAATCACCATCTTATACCAGTATGTTATATAAACAACAGCTTAATCACCATCTAATACCAGTATGTTATATGAAACAGCAGCTTAATCACCATCTAATACCAGTATGTTATATGAAACAGCAGCTTAATCACCATCTAATACCAGTATGTTATATGAAACAGCAGCTTCATCACCATCTAATACCAGTATGTTATATAAACAACAGCTTAATCACCATCTAATACCAGTATCTTCTATAAAACAGCAGCTTAATCACCATCTTATACCAGTATATTCTATAAAACAGCAGCTTAATCACCATCTAATACCAGTATGTTATATAAACAACAGCTCAAACACCATCTGATACCAGTATGTTATATAAAACAACAGCTCAAACACCATCTGATACCAATATGTTATATAAACAACAGCTCAAACACCATCTGATACCAGTATGTTATATAAAACAACAGCTTAATAACCATCTGATACCAGTATATTATATAAACAACAGCTCAAACACCATCTGATACCAGTATGTTATATAAAACAGCAGCTTAATCACCATCTTAAACCAGTATGATATATAAACAACAGCTCAAACACCATCTGATACCAGTATGTTATATAAAACAACAGCTCAAACACCATCTGATACCAGTATGTTATATAAAACAACAGCTCAAACACCATCTGATACCAGTATGTTATATAAAACAACAGCTCAAAACCCCATCTGATACCAGTATGTTATATAAAACAACAGCTCAAACACCATCTGATACCAGTATGTTATATAAAACAACAGCTCAAACACCATCTGATACCAGTATGTTATATAAAACAACAGCTCAAACACCATCTGATACCAGTATGTTATATAAAACAACAGCACAAACACCATCTGATACCAATATGTTATATAAAACAACAGCTCAAACACCATCTGATACCAGTATGTTATATAAAACAACAGCACAAACACCATCTGATACCAGTATGTTATATAAAACAACAGCTCAAACACCATCTGATACCAGTATGTTATATAAAACAACAGCTCAAACACCATCTGATACCAATATGTTATATAAAACAACAGCTCAAACACCATCTGATACCAATATGTTATATAAAACAGCAGCTTAAACACCATCTGATACCAGTATGTTATATGAAACAGCAGCTTAATCACCATCTGATACCAGTATGTTATATAAAACAACAGCTTAATCACCATCTGATACCAGTATGTTATATAAAACAACAGCTTAATCACCATCTGATACCAGTATGTTATATAAAACAACAGCTTAATCACCATCTGATATCCATTATTTGAAAATCAATGTGAAACCAAACCTATGTAATGGGATCTTCTTCTTCTGTGATATATATATATATATTTATGATGTTGAATAGACAATGATATTGTAACTATACAGAGCACTGCAATAACCAGTGTAGGAAGTCATATTTCTTTAAAACACCACATAAGATTGTGCAGACTGGCCCTCAAATGGTACTTCATTGCAAGAATATGTTTTCTTGATACACCTAACAGCTATATAGACTAACTGATCTTGTTTTATATCCAAAGATAACAAGAAAGTCAGTAGAACTGACAGATGCTCCCCGAAGAACGTCATTGTTACAAATAAGGCCTTGGTCAATGGGTGGGAGGATATGTGGAAATCCCCATTCCTAAATCATATCTATTCTCCTCATCAGATGAGATGTTTTACCAACTCTAATTTGGAGACTAAGTAACAGTTTACTATTAATATGATAATACGTGTTACTCATCAGATCTTTCATTGATTTTTTTTTAAAGTTTTTATACTACTAAAAATTAAGTCATACATTTCAATGTGTGCTCATATCAAAGAGGTTAACCAACACTCTTGACATATGACTGGATATTTGAAATAGTGTATAATGGCCTAAACAACAATTAGCTGACATGATTATGATTGACATTACTAGCATATTGAATTTTGTGGGGTTTTGTTTAAATGATATCTCCTGTTAAATTAGGCAAATGACATGAATATTAGTCAACAACATGGTAGTAGGGGCCATAACTCTCTTAAAAATTGAGGAACCAGGTCACATCGACGATATGCGTATCTACTCTTGGTAATAAAGCTTCCCATAAAGTTTTTGAATTCAAGCCATTAGTTCCTGAGAAATAGCCGACAAGAATCATGCAAATGCTATAGGCCAAAAAGTCAAGGGGCCTAACTCTTGAAAAATTAGGAACGGTCACGCCGACGATATGCGTATCTACTCTTGGTGATAAAGCTTCCCATAAAGTTTTGTTGAATTCAAGCCATTAGTTCCTGAGAAATAGCCATGACAAGAATCATGCAATATGTACTATAGGCCAAAAAGTCAAGGGGCCTTAACTCTTTGAAAAATTTAGGAATCGGGTCATGCTGACGATATGCGCATCTCCTCTTGGTAATAAAGCTTCCCATAAAGTTTCGTTGAATTCAAGTCATTAGTTCCTGAGAAATAGCCCGAACAAGAATCATGCAATATGTACTATAGGCCGAAAAGTCAATGGGCCATAACTCTGTGAAAAATTGAGGAACCAGGTCACGCCGACGATATGGGTATCTACTCTTGGTGATAAAGCTTCCCATAAAGTTTCGTTGAATTCAAGCCATTAATTCCTGAGAAATAGCCTGGACAAGAATCATGCAATATGAACTTTAGGCCAAAAAGTCAAGGGGCCTTAACTCTGTTAAAAATTTAGGAATCGGGTCATGCTGACGATATTCGCATCTCCTCTTGATAATATAGCTTCCCATAAAGTTTCGTTGAATTCAAGCCATTAGTTCCTGAGAAATAGCCCGGACAAGAATCATGCAATATGTACTATAGGCCGAAAAGTCAATGGGCCATAACTCTGTGAAAAATTTAGGAATCGGGTCATGCTGACGATATGCGCATCTCCTCTTGGTAATAAAGCTTCCCATAAAGTTTTGTTGAATTCAAGCCGTTAGTTCCTGAGAAATAGTCCGGACAAGGAAAGTGTGACGGACGAACGGACGGACGAAGCGGCGACTATATGCGTCACCTTTGGTGAGCATAATAAAATAGCTATTATATATCCATATGGTTGTTATATCTTTGTTATATTCTCAGTACTCTTGATACTTTGATTTACTTAAGAAATAATTTGCTTTAAGTCATCTGGAGTGAGATTTTTGTTTGACCAGTACCTTGCGATATGATCAAGAAGAAGATCTTAAATCATAATGTTGTGTGAATTTATAGATTCTGAGAGCACCACGTGACAGTCTTGTCCAACCAGATTACAAGTTTACAACAGGCCTTAGTGATGCGGCAGAGATACATTCTTTACATCTCTAACTTAAAACACAGTATATTCACAGGCTCTACTGTTATAACAAGAGGGCCAAGATGGCCCTGTGTCGCTCACCTGAGTAAGATGGCTGTGTTAGGCATAATGACAAAAAATCTGGCATCTAAAGTGTTTTTCTAACATTTGACTAAGTGACCTACATATTGATCCTTCCTGAATTTGCACACAACTGGGAATTCATGCAGTCATCATTCATATCAAGTTTAATGAAGACTGGGACAAAAATGTAGGCCTCTAGAGTGTTCACAAGATTTTTCAAAGATTTGACCTGGTGACCTAGTTTTTGACCTCATGTGACTCATTTTCGAACTTATCCAATATATCAAGTAGACAAACATCCTGACCAACTGTCATGAACATTGGGCTAAAACTGTGGCCTGGAGAATGTTCACAAGGTTTTTCTAAGATTTGACCAGGTTTTTTCTAAGATTTGACCTGTTGACCTAGTTTTTGACCCCACATGACCCAATTTCAAACTCATGCCAGATATCATCCTGACTTTCATGGGCTAAAACTGTGGCCTGGAGAATGTTCACAAGGTTTTTCTAAGATTTGACCTGGTGACCTAGTTTTTGACCCCACATGACCCAATTTCGAACTCATCTGAGATATCATGTAGACAAAGATCCTGACCAAGTTTCATGAAGATTGGGCCAAAACTGTGGCCTCTAGAGTGTTCACAAGCAATTGTTGACGACGGACAAAAGGCGATCACAAAAGCTCACCCGAGCACAAGTGCTCAGGTGAGCTAAAAAATGCTTTTATGAAAAGCACACTAAATTTACAACTTAACAATACAGAAAAAGCTGGCGCTAAAGGTCCTAGCATATGAACATATGCAGACGAATAATCTTGCACCATTAGGAGAAAGTACACAAATGGTTATTCCTAACATAATTATCAAAGTAATATCAACTTTAGACTGGCTTTTTACTAATTTAACACAAATAATATCGTAAGGTTCTATAAGGTTCCATGCTCTAATAAAATAAAGCTGGTGATAGATAGGTAATAAAATAGTCCAAAAGTTGCAGTGCTGCTTGGTTATGAAGCCGATGTTGATGTTGCGATCTCAAATGTCAAAATGTCCCATGGAATTAATCTTCTGATGTCAATGTTCATTTTGATTGCTGTAGGTGATAAATCACAGTCACACATTTGCTTGAATGTACCCTTATAACAATCTGTGGAAGTTGTCTTTCTTCATTAACTCTCATTACTTGACACCTTTGAACAGTTTGTGAAATGGATACACAATGATTTTGGTGATGTAAACAAAGTTTAAATGAGGTAAGAGTCCATTTCCCTTAGGATGCAGTATAACAATAGGTGAAAAAGTTTCTCAAATACAGTTCATTATAATTACATTGTATTTCACTTGTAAACAGTTTGTATGTGCTTAAACACAGTTGTTTATTTACTCTTGCATTGTCTCTAAATCTCCTGATTAGAAACTACAAGGTACTGTGAAAGTGAAGTATGCATGCTGGCATCATAAGTTCATAATCAAAGTTATTCCCATGAAAAAAGAAATTTAATACACACTTGGATACGAAAATAAACGTAAACATTTGTAAGGGTTGGCCCCCAAATCGATACCCACATATCAAACATGGGTAACTATAACAACGATGATAAAGAACATGTTTGTAATTACATGTATTTATTTCTGTTTTGAGTTACTGAATTCATCAAAGTTGAGTTTGCATTTAGAGCAAGTTTGAAGGATATAAGTCTATAACA
This sequence comes from Solen grandis, assembly GCA_021229015.1. Classification (NCBI taxonomy): domain Eukaryota; kingdom Metazoa; phylum Mollusca; class Bivalvia; order Adapedonta; family Solenidae; genus Solen; species Solen grandis. Next base: position 64,799,847 of record CM037777.1, read on the forward strand.
TTTTGGTATATTAATTAGTCCGAACATTTCTGGATCATCCCTCATATATTTCTTCAGCTCTAATCAGAAACTAGAGCTATCAATAAAGGTGATTAATACCCCTGCAAAATGCTTTGATACAGGAGAAGCCAGACTCCAGGCGGAGCATAGATAGGATCTTGTATATAAGTAATAAGTAAGTAAAGTTTTTATTTAAAGTGGATCAGTTTTAGTTGTTTGGCATATCAATTGAAAGTGTAGAGTTACAGTTCTTAGACACTGCATTTCTCCTAGTCGCCATCTGTTTACATTTTAAGTTTCAAGTCAATGCCTTGTATAATATTCGAGTTATGTTCCCGACAAGAAATAACAGAATTAAACAATGGAAGATATTTCAAAAATGGGACCAGGGCAATAGCTCTGCCATCCTTTATTTCACACTCCTCTCCAGCTGATTATCAATGCACACACAAAATTTGAACTGAATCTGTTAAGAAATGTAGAAGTTCGCTTCACAAGATATTTAGAGTCAAATCAGGAGCAATAACTCTGTAAACCTTGAGATAACTCAAGTGAAATTTATGTCACACACCTCACTAGCTGATTTTGAATGCACGCACAAAATCTGACCTGAATCGGTTAAGAAATAAAGAAAAAGTTCGCTTAACAAGATATTTAGAGTCGAATCAGGGGCAATCCTTGATATAACTCATGTGAAATTTATGTCACACACCTCTCCACCTGATTATGAATGCACACACAAAATTTGAACCAAATCAGTTAAGAAATGTAGAAGTAGTTTGCGTCACAAGTCTTTGGGATGGACGGACAGACCGACAAACCAACAGACCGAAAGACTGACTCCTTTGTACCCCCTCTCAAACTTGGTTTGTGGGGGTATGAATAAGATCACAAGACTTTTACCCTTGCTTACCCTGAAGAAACATTTTAGATGTAGCCAGTACTTTACAACTAAAGATCACAAGAGAAATGAGATTTTGACCTATTATCTTGGGATCTGTTGCCCTAAGACCCTGCTATGAACCTTTCCAATCTTCACAGAAATATTTCATATAAAACAAGAACTATCACTGAATGTCATCAATACCCCCACATATTGCTTTGGCTATAATTCTCACAAAATCCTTGACATCATTATCTGCACTTGTTTGCTTACTGGTCTTATTATCAAATTCATAATTCTGAGTTTGAAAGCATTATCAACATCAGTTACCAAACCTCATATGAAATTTGAATGGAATGTGTTGGGACTGGACATGACTTTATGTCACAAGCATGATTCGTATTCAGTCCAAACAGATAAAATGGTTGTAACAAGAGCAGGGCAAAGCATGGCAATATACGCCCAAAGATATTTTAATGTGAAGAAGCCTTGGATGTTATATGGTACAATACTGACATCTATCAAAGGCCAAATTACTATTTTTTAACATTCACAAAATAATGACATGAAAAAACACCTTTGTTTGACTCAAACGTTGTTTGCTGATATATCTCCATTTAGTTTTGAAAGTTTCAGATCATAGAGCGCAAAATCAAGCCTTCATGCACATCTGCATATAAAGGCAAGTATTGTTGGTAAGTTTGAACCAAATCCCTCCTGTAGTGTAGGAGGAGTTGAATTCACAAGGTTCTGCTTTTAAAACTGTGTATAGGAAAAATTGAGAAGGGGCCATAACTCTTAAAGTGGCATATGAGAGCAAAATCCAGTCTTCATGCACATCTACATATAAGGGCAAGTATTGTTGGTAAGTTTGAACCAAATCCCTCCAATAGTGTAGGAGGAGATGCATTCACTAGGTTCTGCTTATAAAACTGTGTATAGGAAAAATTGAGAAGGGGCCATTACTCTCAAATGAAGCATGTGAAAGCGAAATCCATCATGCAAATCTACATATAAGGTCAAGTATTTTGGTAAGTTTGAACAAAATCCCTCTAATAGTGTAGAAGAAGTTGCATTCACAAGGTTCTGCTTATAAAACTGCATATAGGAAAAATTGAGAAGGGGCCATAACTCTTGAAAGTTGCATATAAGTTGCATATAAGAGCAAAATCCAGCATTCATGCCCATATACATATAAGGGCTTGTATTGTTGGTAAGTTTGAACCAAATCCCTCCAGTAGTGTAGGAGGAGTTGTGTTCACAAGGTTCTGCTAACGGACAGATTGTCAAACGGACAGACGAATAACATGACATGACCCTTTGGGAGTATAAAAAGGACCCAAAACTTAGAAATTTTGACAAACTTACTCTTTAAGAACTGTATGGCAGTGTTGAGGGCCAACTCGTAGTGTTTCATGGCTTGTTCATACTCTTCCTTTTCCTCCTGCAATCACAGAGATAAAAATGTTTTAACAGTAGAACCTCTATTAGCGGCCACCTGTTTTAAGCAGTCAACCTGTATTTAGTGGTCAGTTTTGATATCACCAAACTAGCACTTTGTTATATGTTCAACCTTCATGTACGGGCCACCTTTGTTATGCCTCACATTCTCTCGTTCCCTTGACTGACCGCTTAAGACAGCTTTGACCGTATATAGTAAAACATCTCAACCAAGGCCACTGTAGAAAAACTAAAATGAAAACTGGTCTTAGTCTAGAGGATAGGAAATCCAGTGTGCATTACGAGATAGTCTAGATGATGCTGTTATACTGAGGTTAAATTCACTTCAAAATTTAAACAAGAAGGCCTTATGGCCCTAAATCGCTCACCAGAGTACATCAGCTTATCTAAAACAATTCATTTGATTTTACCTGGTTCCTTCCAGCAGTAACCAGATTCAGATTCAAAGAATTCTTAAGTTAGTCAATCATCTGGAGGCCTCAATTTTCAAGGGATCATAATGTTTATGCAATTATGGTATGAAACCTTGAGGTAATCAATGGAGCAAAACAAGAATTAATTCTGAACATTATTTCAAGAAGGGTTGTTTTTTTTAATTTCCATAACATATAGGAAGCTAAACACCCACCTATGTGACTCATTTTTCACCGGATCAACTTCATATTAGCAATTATGGTAGACAGTCATGAGGTGACCATTTGTGCAAAATGAAATAAAATTCTGACCATTGGTTTCAGAGGAGAAGAAATTTTAAATTTTCTATAATTTATAAAGTATAAAAGGAAACTTGATGACCCACTTGGGGCCTCATTTTTCAAGGGATCAACTGTATTTTAGCAATTATGGGAAACAGTTATGAGGTGAACATTTGTGCTAAATGAAATCAAATTCTAACCATTGGCGCACCAGGCCAATCTTTACCGCAAATGCCTGTTGCATATTGAAATGGATAAAAAAATCATTGCCTCAAAAATGGGCCGATCTTTACAGAGATTCCCTTCAATGATATTAGATGGGTGCCTTTTATAAACAAGAGGGCCAAGATGGCCCTGTGTCGCTCACCTGAGTAAGATTTTTGTGTTAGGAATGATGACAAAAAATGTGGCATCTTAAGTGTTTTTCTAACATTTGACTAAGTGACCTAGATTTTGATTTTACCTGAATTTGCACCCTACTGGGAATTCATGCAGTCATCATTCTTATCAAGTTTAATGAAGACTGGTACAAAAATGTAGGCCCCTAGAGTGTTCACAAGATTTTTCTAAAATATGCTGCGGTGACCTACTTTTGACCCCATTTGGCCAGGTTTTGAATTCATCCGAGATATGATGTAAACAAACATTCTGACCAAGTTACATTAAGGTTAGGCTGAAACTGTGGCCTCTAGAATGTTTACAAGGTTTTTCTAAGATTTGACTTGGTGACCTACTTTTTGACCCCAAGTGACCCATTTTCAAAATCATCCAAGATATCATGTAGACAAACATCCTGACCAAATCTAATGAAGATTGGGCTAAAACTGTGGCCTCTAGAGTGTTCACAATGATTTTCTAAGATTTGATCTGGTGACCTAGTTTTTGACCCCAAGTGACCCATTTTCGAACTCATCCAAGACATCACGCAGAAAATATCCTGACTAAATCTAATGAAGATTGGGCTAAAACTGTGGCCTCTAGAGTGTTCACAAGCAATTGTTGATGACGGACAGCACGTCGCACGATGGATGACCGACAAAAAGCGGTCACAAAAGCTCACTTTGAGCACAAGTGCTCAGGTGAGCTAAGAAAAAAAATCAACATATTTTTAGTAAAAAATATGTTTGACAATGATAAAATAAACCCAAATACTTTTTTTCCAGTTGTCACAGTTTTTCAGCACTGAACATATTAACCTTCATTAATGGACACAACTTAACTACTGAAGCATATGAAAACGCATGTACAGGCTAAAATACACCATACAGAATGCTTACAAATTTGAAATATTTTGGTATAACATAAAATAAGATTTACGTTGAAAATGGTTTAAAATGTTTTTCAACTTTACAAGTGTGTAGTTCAGTAAAACATGTTACCAGTTTTTGTTAAATATCAAAACACCTGTAGCATAATGCGTAGAATAAGACAATTAATAATGATCAATAATTCAAAGACTATCAATTAGTTTTAATAGTTTATTCTAATGATATATCAATTGGAAATCCCCAGCATCATAAAAATAAACATTCAAACTCGCTAAAAGTGATTTAATTCAATTTAAAAATTTCAGGTAATTTGAATTTTTGATTAAAATTTGCAAATCCACATTTTTTATTGATTTTTAACTGATTAAATTCAATATATCTTATATCTCCAGAAAATTAAATAAACAAATGGAAACATTTATATAACCCAAATTACATTTTAAGTCATTTTAAAAAACTTTTTAAATACATCAATTTGGTGATAATTTCTATGAGTAATTATTTTCAGGGTTCCAATGCTAGCTAAAATGGGGTCAGGTTTTGAGGAGAGAAATTTTACCTGTTTTAATACGTTACAGATATTCACTGTAAAGGTTTGCCTGTTTTTAAGGCAATGATTTTTTATCTGTTTCACTATGTTACAGGTGCGCAAAGGATATAAGGAAACTAGCTGACCCCCTAGGGGCCTCATTTTTCAAGGGATCAACATTACTTTAGCAATTATGGTACACAGTCATGCGGTGACCATTTGTGCTAAATGAAACAAGAAACAAGTGTTGTACGCAACACATGAGTCTCCTACTGGTGAGGTGCATAATTTTTCTGTTACCATAGCAATCAGAATTTAGGTCTGAGAAAAAAAGTGACGTGCAGAATCTCCATACTGCCATTTATTCATTTATCAAGTTTCATAATATCATTTTAAACTGTTTTTAAGTTATTGCGGGGTCCAGAGACGGACAGACAGACGGTTAGACGGCAAACCTACGGTCCCTTCCTAGGGAACCAATTAAATTCTGGCCATTGGTTTCAAAGAGGAAGAATTTTGAAATGTTCTTTATTAAGTATAAAGGGAAATTAGCCAACCCCCTAGGGGCTTCATTTTCAAGGAATCAGCTTCATTATAGCAATTATGATAGATAGTCATGAGCTGACCATTTGTGACAAAGGAAATTAAATTCTGACCATTGGTTTCAGAGGAGAAGATTTTTGAAGTTTTTTAAGTAAAATTCTTTTGGTTGCTATGGCAACCAGATTGGTTGCTATGGCAACCAGAGTTCTGCAGGGATCAAGTTTAATTTAACAACTTTTGTGGGGGTTCACTCAAAATTGATCCATGCCAAGATTCATCAATTTCTACTCAGTGGTTTCAGAGGAGATGTCGTTTAAAGCAATTTGTTGACGACAGACCATGCATGATGATGGACGCAGGGTGATCCTCATAGCTCACCTTGAGCATGTTGTGCTCTCGTGAGCTTAAAAGCTCTTTGAAATCAATCATAGGTTTTTGTTCACAGGATGGCTATTATTCAGAGATGACTGATTATC
>CM037777.1:64805801-64855801 GCA_021229015.1 Solen grandis
TTTTTTATTTTTTTTTTGAAAAAAATCAGGGTACCAAGTGCTACCCTCCTAAAGCCTTTATTTTCATAAGTGTAATAGTGTGTAACTGTATCACGTCACGGTTGCGTCAAATACTTCGACGTGATTTGGCACCATTTTTGGTAAGGTCTGACAAGTTTAATGCAAAAACTATAGAAAATAACATAAGATAAAAAAGAAATTTTTGTTTCTTTTGAGTAAATATGGAATATATCTCATCTCAAAGTGATACAATGTTCATATTTTAATATTGTAATTGCATCACTTCTCGATGAGATCTATTCCATATTCACCCAAAACAAACAAATTTTCCTCTATTTCTATAAACTTTTGTCAACAAGAGATAGATAAAATGCAGTCGCACTAATATATTACGCGAATACTAGATTAGTCCTATTATCTTGATACTAGGCCAACCAGTTCTTGAACTACACAATCTGCTAAGCGCCATTTTAACGACGCACGCCCGCTTGTCGTATAGAGGCTGTAACTATTTAGCCACCTGGACCGATTTTAGTTTATTAATTTCTCTCTACCAGCCATTTTCACAGTTTTGAGAGAGATCTTATTTTTCGCTTTTTCGAAACACATTATGGAAAAAACCTGACTGACTAATCTGATATGTTCTTGTGGTTCAAATAGAAGACTATTTCTCATCCTGGCCACTCTGCAATTGTTTAATAAACGCATCAGTCAAACAAGCATAATAGCTAACACTAATTTAACAATATTAACCACACGGAATGTAATGTGAAACGTAAAAGAAAGCCCTCTTCATCACAAATGCATGTGGACCAAATGGAAGATTGATTTATGGCAAAATTTAAGATATTATCCACTTTAATCGCTCAAAATGAACATCAACCAAAACACATTTTATCTGATAATATATATATATGTTTGTAAAACAAAAACAAGAAATATCATTAAAAGGATATTCGGCATGGATTGGGATTTAAGTAAAGAAGATTGTAGAGAACGGTTGTATAATGTAATACGTCCCCTCCAAAGCGAACATAAGATTGTGTATTGTAATGAAGCGCACTGTATACTGCAGATGTTTATAACATTTGACTCGGAGAGATTTTCTAAAAGACGTACTTTGAAAAAAATCAAGTATATATTTATAACAGAAACTACAATTCAGTATCAATATTTCGTGAATAAGTGACATATGTGTCAGCTAGTTGTTATTTCAACAAAAAATAGTGAGCAATTTTTTTTCCTTCTTCCGATAAAAATCGTTCAATATTCATTTCCGTCTTTAAAAAGGTTAAAGGGGTGGTTAAACAGCTACGTCGGAAAAAAGAAATAATTGAGATATTGTGAGAAATAGTACCAGCCAATGAGAGAATTTCCCCTAACGCATAGTCGTATTAACGATTCAACTCAACTTGTTTTACAACTTTTTGCCATTGTCTAGTAGTCTGTTACCCAAATAGATGTTAAACAGATCCCACATAAGAAGATGTTAAACAGATCCCACATAAGATAGATGTTAAACAGATCCCACATAAGACAGATGTTAAACAGATCCCACATAAGACAGATGTTAAACAGATCCCACATAAGACAGATGTTAAACAGATTCCACATAAGACAGATGTTAAACAGATCCCACATATGACAGATGTTAAACAGATCCCACATAAGATAGATGTTAAACAGATGTTAAACAGATTCAACATAAGATAGATGTTAAACAGATCCCACATAAGATAGATGTTAAACAGATCCCACAAAAGATAGATGTTAAACAGATCCCACATAACACAGATTTTAAACAGGTCCCACATAAGACAGATGTTAAACAGATCCCACATAAGATAGATGTTAAACAGATCCCGTAAAAGACAGGTGTTAAACAGATGTTAAACAGATCCCACATAAGACAGATTTCAAACAGATGTTAAACAGATCCCACATAAGACAGATGTTAAACAGATCCCACATAAGATAGATGTTAAACAGATCCCACATAAAACAGATGTTAAACAGATCCCACATAAGATAGATGTTAAACAGATTCCACATAAGACAGATGTTAAACAGATCCCACATGAGATAGATGTTAAACAGATCCCACATAAGATAGATGTTAAACAGATCCCACATAAAACAGATGTTAAACAGATCCTACAAAAGACAGATGTTAAACAGATCCCACATAAAACAGATGTTAAACAGATCCCACATAAGATAGATGTTAAACAGATCCCACATAAGACAGATGTTAAACAGATGTTAAACAGATCCCACATAAGACAGATGTTAAACAGATGTTAAACAGATCCCACATAAGATAGATGTTAAACAGATCCCACATAAAACAGATGTTAAACAGATCCCACATAAGATAGATGTTAAACAGATCCCACATAAGACAGATGTTAAACAGATCCCACATAAGATAGATTTTAAACAGATCCCACATAAGATAGATGTTAAACAGATCCCACATAAGACAGATGTTAAACAGATCCCACATAAGACAGATGTTAAATAGATGTTAAACAGATCCCACATAAGACAGGTGTTAAACAGATCCCACATAAGATAGATGTTCAACAGGCACACTTTACGTAATCATCTACAGATTGTTTTTCTTTCTTTTAAACTATCAGCAGATAAGACTTTCCAAAATGTTCTCTGATATCTTTTCATCTCGTTATGTTTGGGAAAGTAACCATTAACTATTCCCAATGTTCAGAAAATGTGCATGGTACACTTCTTGTCATCATATATCGTAATCATAATGAGTTTTGTTTGTTATATGATACCTTTATAATAAATTTAAATAATTAATAGTTGGTTGACATATCTGAATTTCTTTATATGAAATGTGGAATTTAATGTGCTGGTAAGCAAATTATCGTTTAACCGCAGTATGTTTCCTTTTAGCTGTCACGGTACAGAACAATGAATGACATCTAAGACTTTTGTATCATTTCCGAGTCAGGAATTACTTTGCCCAGCAGTAAAAAAAAATCTTATATTTTCTCTGTATAGCAGTGTTATTAAAAACGTTATAATTATTTGTTTTCCTTGATTTAACATAGAAATTGAAGGTGATCAGTATTTTTTCAAATATTTTAACAATGGTGCATTACTATTTTATTATACCTTCTCTCATCATCTTGTATCATTTACTTAATATTATATCATAATCTGTCATTGAAAAATGCAATACCAATGTCCAATTAATGCATATGTCTGTGGTTAGAGTATGTTAAATGTCAGAACAAAAGAACATCTAGTTTTTATAACTTTAATGACGTCATCATTACGTGACTTAAGAAAATATCTTGATTGAAAACAATTGTTTATGTAACGTTCTATTAGTCCTGAAAAAAAGTGTCATGGAATGTCTGCTTGAAATTTTGAAAACAAACGTGTTCGCACTCTTTAAGCAATCTGATCTCTCGTACAGATTAGTCTGTATAATATAAAAAGCAATTACACCTACCGGTAATCACCATCCGCATCGTAACATCAGGTAGAGAACAGAAAAAATAGTTTCAATAATAGTAGAAGCATCGGCAGCAGAAGCAGGTGCAGAAGCAACAACAGCAGCAGTAGTAGAAGATGTGGTGGTGATGGAAGTGGTATGTGTTATTGTTAATGGTGGTGGTGTTATCATCGTCTTTTTTTAAGGTGTTTTTACCAACGACATCATCATCATCAAACATATTCATCACAAAATATATGTGTTTGATTTCCGTAAGATACTTGTAATATTTGTTTCGCATGTAATCACATTTATAACAGATGTTACACATTTACATGTGTCTGTGTGCAAAAGTAATCCGTTGTTAATCGACATAAGAATATCTGAGTTCAGATAAATCTCAATAATTTCTTATAAGGAAAATTTAATTCGAACATATTATGGCAAAAATAGACATCTCAAGTAAGCACATTTACAAAATGTTGCACAGCAGCATTGGACTATGCTGTAGCTGTCACTTTTACTTCTAGCAATGGCGGATTCGCAAAGAGTTTGGGATTTGTGCATCCTCTAAAAGAGGCATAAATGGAGTGTACCTCAAAGTTGTTGAGAAAATGGACACTATGAACATCCTGCCAACCAGAATAAATGAGGCCGAAATTAATGATATTTCAATAAATGATTTAAGAGAGCGACCATGATGAAAGTATATTTTATTGACGTAAACTTTAGTTTCTTGTCATATCATGTATATATGTATATGTATAAATGATCAAGTGTAAATAAATTAAATATATCATGCAAAGATTCACTTATTTTTGTCAAAAAAATCGTCAAATTTTTTTTTTATTACATAATTATAAAAAATTTTTTTAAATTTACTGAGTTTAAATATAACATTTCTATTAGATGAAGACATTAATTGAACTAACGTAAACATACTTGGACGTTTTATGTAATAATTCTTAATGTACATTTTTCTAAGATTTACATATTTGGGATATATCATAATAACGTGATATTCATCTTCAATATCCCTAGCATTACAAAGTGAACAATATCGATGTGCTCTTTATGTTCTATTTTGGCCGTAACGTCCTGTTTACAATCTTAATTTATGTGAAGATAATCTCAGTTGTGCTAAAACTCTTTACTTGATAAGTAAATTTTACATGATAAAATCTCTAAATATTGTTCAGCTCAAAATTTTTTTTTTAAAAATTTTATCTATTATTCTATATTTATATAAAATCTGGAAATTCTTAAGTTCTATACTGTATGGATTACTCCAAACATGTGAGAATCAATAACTATCTAACAGATATTCACATTAAATGCCCAATTCTTTCAAAGTAGTAATAAGAATATTTTTGAAGATAATACCTTATACAAAAATTGTATTATACGTGTATATCTATTAATAAATAAAGGGTATCTACCTAATTCACCATAAACTCCCATGTAACTTGTTGACGTATTCACCTTTAGTATCATTTTACAAAATTTAAAATGAACACGCTCAATTGTCATAGATTTACAGAATCGCCATATTTCACTACTGCAGTTCAGAATAGCACCAACAAAAGCATCGAAAAATTGACATTTAACACTTGTTTTTAACTGACTTTTTTTTCTTCAAATTATGTATAAGTACATTAAATGCATTTAGACCATTACCATTTAGAACATTAACCTTTAATCCCCATTTATCACAATATTATTTTAAAAGATCTAATCTACATTGCAATTCCTCTGGGCTTTCAGCCAACACAACCATATCATCTGTAAATAAAAGCAAAATAACTGTTACATCATCAATGGTTAAAGAACACATAGTATCATTCTGCAAAAATAATTCAAGATCTTCAATGAAAAGAGCGAATAATATCGACAAAATGACATCGCCATGTTTAAGCCCGATATAACAATCAAAATATTCTGAAAAAGAATTACATCCTTTAACATATGACTTTACTTGAGCATACATATCTTTAAATATTCTTAACATTTTACCATCAACACCTAGTTTATACAATTTAAGCCATAACGCATTTAAATATACACTATCAAAAGCACGTTTTAAGTCACATATGTGCAAAACATTTATTCTTTTCATTTAAATGTTAATTTTCAATTATTGCATTTAAAACAAACATTAGCATCTACAAGAGAATGACCCTTGCGAAATCCAAATTGTGCATCACATAAATTATAAATATATTTTTACTTTCGATCCAATCATTAAGACTTAGTCTATTATTCAAAACCCCAGTAAAACTTTTCGAAAGACATCTGACAAGTGTTATACCTCTGTAATTATTGACATCAAAAGGGCAATCATTCCTGTAGACCACTGTTCTGGGAAATGACTTGAACTCAGAATGTCATTGAATAAATCCATCAATGTGCTGATATAATATCAAATGACTTAATAAAATATTCATTTAACAATTCATCTTCTCCAAAAAACATCCCTTTTTAGACATTTAACATCTTTTTCTATGTCAGATGCACATATTGGCAAATCTAATCACTCGAATTTACAATCATTATTATCAAAATCGTGCAAATGAACAAATTCTTCTCTCTTTAGGCGCGGGTTCAGGAGTTGGGGTTAGTTGAGTCGTAAATCCAACAACTACGAGTGGTGTTCGAAAAGTATCCGGAATAGTATAATACCTTATTTATTAGTATGGTTATCAGAATAAAACTTTCAAAAGTGATACTTTGATATATTTTGAACTTAATCCAAAAGAGAAAAGGAAACAAGTTGCACTCCTGCAAATTCCAGTCACCAGGTAACGTTGAGCGGGGCAAATTTTGCAAATCTTCACAAGTTTACCTGTCTTTCAAGATCACATATAGACAAATTCCCAACGTCAAAAACTGCCCAAATATACGGACCGCTTCCAAGACCTTTTCTCAATGCCTATACATAATGTCATGGTCTGAAATCTGACACCATTTCCGTTGATATCGGAAGGCGAGAACATTTGTTTAGCAAAAAACGTAAACATGCCACTAGAAAAAGCGCTATCCCATTCGGTTTTGTATATTAATTCATAAAACGAAATCAGAGACGCTCTACATGATTATGGGCACTAAGATCAAAGGTTAAGCTAGGAAAACAAAACATATATGGGTGGTTCATCGCTTCCAAGACCACCCTGCGCACAATGTTGCCGACCGCCCAATATCTGGACGTCCGTGCACAACGTCAAGTAAAGGAGAAATAATTATAGAGTTGTCTGGGAAACAATCCGTAAAATTCCACTTGAGCGTTGTTTTCATTAAATATGTTGATTTTCCTGAGGGAAACAATACAATAATTAATTAAATTCACTCTAACTCAACGTTGACGTCGTTCATAGCAATGACAATATGGCGATTATTCAAACGTCTTTAAAGTAGATTTTTTTTCTTGAGAAAGGCATACTTTTGCCGAAGTATTAAGTTAGATTGAATTTAATTATTTATTCCACTGGAGCGTTTCAGGTCATACCTTTACAAGTGGCTCTGTAGGTGGGAGATGGGTATATCGTGCAAAGACATAATTTTAGATGTCAGATAGTCTTTACAGATGTCATTTTCATTTAACGAGTAAGACGTCCTGCTCAACGTTACCCGACATTGCCATAGTGACTGTGGAATTTGCATCAGTGCAATCTATATATATTTTTTGCTCTCGGATTAAGTTCAAAATATAACATATCAAAGTATCACTTTACGAGATTTCTTGTCAATAATCATAATAACTAGATTCCGTTTGCACGGCAAACGATAGGACTTTCTGCAACCCGTTTAAAATTTGATCAAACTGAAAATCATTTATACGGAATACGAAGAAGACATTAGGAAATGAGAGTTTATACTATGCATTCTGTGAAAACTGTTGGAAAATCCATCCATTTATAATGTCTGCAGAGAGCATACAAACTTTTTGACCTGACGTCTATTCTGATGTAATATGAATATGAATTCAATGCATTTAAAGATTCAGCATCTAAAATACATGTTATAAAATCTTCATCATTCTGGACCATTCGGATCACATCCAATTTATTGCGCGAGAAAGGAAAACATATAAGAACATCATGACGGCAAATGACGTCAGGCCTATGCAATTCTTAAGAAACCTTTGAAATTACAACATTAGCAAATTTCATCTTTCTAACTCCCCTGGGGGCTCTAAGATATTTAAAATAATTTTGAGGTCATATTTTCGAAACTTGGTTTCACCAAAGAACCTTGGTCTTTTCAATATTTGAAAAGGAAAGTAAGGATGCACGACTAAAGCGTAACTTACACCCATTGAGAAAATGTCAAGAAAATCCATTCACAAATAAATTCTGCAGAACTCGTTTAAGTCGACGTCACATCTGGCGTCATATGACGTCATATGAATTTGAAAATCATTGCATTCGAAAAGACATGGTCTGAAATTTTTGCCATAAAATTTTCATTGTTATGGGCCATTGGTAATTACATTTTCCGAAAATGTCTAAAATTAATTTATAGTGAAAAGGATATTTTCCGAAAATGCTTTAACTTAAACTTACAGTGTAGAAATACCATGTGACCGTGACCTCACTAAAGGCATCAATTATAAGACAAAATTGTCAACATTTGGCTCCGCTTGAACATAGAAAATTACCCGTAAGAATTTCGTTTCTTCGTCGATTTCAATGGGACAAGTGCCAGTCTAAGGAAAAAAACTTATTTTATACATATCTGAAATGAAATTTGACGTCAGTGGTTCTAATCTTGGATTACCCATAAAACCTTTGCCTTTTCGAATTTGGAAAAACGGACACCGGCAGGCACAACTAAAGCGTAACATACACATTCTGTGAAATTTTAGTGAATATCGGTCCAGAAATAATGGCTGTAGACCGCGTACAAACTTTTGTAGACAACGTCAACGGTGACGTCATATGACGTCATAGGCATATGAAAATCATTGAAATCAAAATTTCAGTATGTGAGGGATATGCCGTTAAATTTTCATGGTCCTGAGACCCTTGCAACATATAGAAATTAAGGCGTAGAAAAGAAAAACAGAATAAATTCCTGCCTTTAACTTGCTTTTGTATGGCCCTAACTTCAATGCACTTTGAAACCGTGGAGGATATGGCAAAAATAACTGAAAATCATTTTTTATATCAATTTAAATTAATTTGGGCTATTTCTATAATCTATGTAACAAATCTAATTTATTGAAAATGTTTACAATTCGATTTCCACATGTTTCGGTCTAGCTTAGAGGTTTTCAAGATATAAGTAATGACTGAACTTAACATTTTTCCGGAAATGGAAGTGACATTGTTCTATAGGATCACATGATGCACCTTCAGTAAAAATTCATGCAAATGAAACAAAAAATAAGGCCTTCAGATCTTAAAAAACGTTTAATTTAAGAAAATTAACTTTACCTTATAAGGTCACATGACGTCATATGAAAATTTTTTACAGAATGTGTATGTTACGAATATATTCAGTCCAAATAATAGCTTTCTATCTTATCTGGAAGTGATTTTATACGCATTTGAAATTGACGTCAATGGGTCGATCTTGGATTAGCCATTAAATCCTTGCTTTTTCAAATTTGGAAAAACGGAGGCCGGTTGGCACATCTAGAGCTAACATACACATTCTGTAAAATTTTGATGAAAATCCGTCCTGAAATAATGGCTGTAGACCGCGTATAAACTTGTGTAGACAACGTCAAGTTTGATATCAAATGACGTTAATCCTCACTGAATAGATATAAGTCTTAAAGACTAATATTCAGTCCAAATATCAACTCTCTAAATCATCTGGAAGCGATTTTATACGTTTTTGAATTTAACGTCAATGGTTCGAATCTTGGATTCGCCATAGAACCATTACCTTTTCGAATTTGGAAAACCGGACCCGAGATGCACAACTACAGCCAAACAAACACATTCTTTGAAATTTTGATGAAAATCGATCCAAAAATAATGGCTGTACACCGCGTAAAACCTTTTTGTCCTGACGTCAAATCTGACGTAATATAACGTAACATTAATATGAAATTGATTGCATTCTAAAGCTCATGGATTGATGTATATACAATTAAATTCCCATGGTCCTGGGAACTTAACAACATATTTAAATTAATACGTAAACCTCAGAAATTCTTTTTGACCTTATGACGTCATATAACGTAAAATGACGATCATCTTCACAGAATGTAAAGCCAACTTAGAGACTTATACACTGTCCAAATATCAGCTTTCTAACTCACCTAGAAGTGATTTTATACGCATTTGAAATTTGACGTCAATGGTTCGAATCTTGGATTCGCCATAAAACCTTTGCATTTTCGAATTTGGAAAAACAGACACCGGAATGCACAACCAGAGTGTAACATACACATTCTGTGAAATTTTGATGAAAATCGGCCCAGAAATAATGGCTGTAGACCGCATACAAACATTTTTAGATGACGTCAGGTTTGACGTCAAAACACGTCATAGTCAAATGAAAATGCATGAAATGCAAAATGTTCTATCTGAAGCATATGCTATTAAATTTTCAAGCTGCTCGAACATTTTCAACATATAAAAACTAAAATGTAAAATTTAGAAATTATATTTCATCTCATGACGTAATATGACGTCATACGACATTCATCATCTTAAAATATATGTAAAACCTAGAGATTTATATTCTGTCCAAATATCATTTTTCTAGCTCATCTTTCAGCGATTTTATACGCATTTGAAATTTGACGTCATTTGTTTCGAATCTTTGATTCGCCATAAAACTTTTGTATTTTCGAAATTTGAAAAACGAACACCGGATGCACAAACTAGAGCGTAACTACACTTCTGTGAAATTTTAATGAAAATCGGTCTAAATAATGGCTGTTAGACACGTAACGAACATTTTAACGACGTCAAGTTTGACGTCAAAAACGTCATGTCAAATGAATATAATTGAAATGCAAAATGTTCTATTGCAGCATAGTATTAACGCATTAAACATATAAAAATTAACATGTAAAATTTACAAATTACATTTCACCTCATGACGTCATACGACATTCATCTTCTAGGAATATAAAGGAAACCTAGAGATTTATATTCTGTCCAAATATCATTTTTCTAGCTCATCTGTAAGCGATTTTATACGCATTTGAAATTTGACGTCATTTGTTCGAATCTTGGATTCGCCATAGAACCATTGCCTTTCGAATTCGGAAAAACGGACACAGGATGCACAACTAGAGCCTTAACATAACATTCTGTGAAATTTTGATGAAAATCGGTACAGAAATAATGGCTGTAGATCGCGTACAAACATTTTCACCTGCGTCAAATCTGACGTTATTTGACGTC
Source organism: Solen grandis (assembly GCA_021229015.1). Taxonomy (NCBI): domain Eukaryota; kingdom Metazoa; phylum Mollusca; class Bivalvia; order Adapedonta; family Solenidae; genus Solen; species Solen grandis. The sequence continues at coordinate 64,816,632 of CM037777.1, forward strand.
ATATGAATATGAAATTTATCGCATCTGAAAGTCATGGTATGAAATATAAGCCATAAAATGTTCATTGTTCTGGGCCAATGGCAACACATTGAAATTAACACAAATATAAGAGGAAGAAAAAAGATAAGAACTAGAAATTTCGTTTGTTGAACAAACGATAGGACTTTCTGCCCTGCACAATTCGTAGTTAAACATCTTGGGATGTCAGACAATCTTGAAATGACATGCACTGTAGAAGATATCAATCTATATGTTTAAAAACTATGGAGATCAGTACAGAAGTATCAGCTGTAGAGCATATACTTGTTGACAATGTCAGTTGAATGTCTGGTGACGTCAGACGAAAATTATCACTGCATTGCAAAAGTCGTTGTTTTAATTTTTCCCATTAATATTTCATGACCGTAGTTACTTTGCATCACATAAAAATTAATGCATAAAAGAGGGGAGGGAAATGGTGTCCTCCAAGTTCAATGCCAGGCCTTCTCTTTTTGCATGCAGAAATTATTATTTTCAATTTAACTTTCTTATATAAAGCCTAATTTTAAAATGCTAGGTACCATTCAAAAGGTCTTCAAATTATCTACATTTCATATGCTTTATGTATTAACTTATTGTTAACAGTTATCGAGATAAAAACGGCTAATCCTTGAGAAAACACCAAATATCAAGTCAAAATTATGTCCATGTCATATGGTTTTTGCACCATAACTTTGTCATTACTGAACTGATTTTCAAATGCTGCATACCTATTGAAAGGTACAAATGTGCTCTAAAACACTTGTTCATATTGTTATTTAAAAAATCAATATCAACATGACAAAGACGTTAAGAATAACTGCAGAAAAGTAAGACAAAATGGTTATTGCGATCTATTATTTTTCTAATAACTTTCTTCAGTGAAGTCTAATTTTATAATGCTGGTACCATTTGAAAGGACTTCATTCTCTACATATCGTACGCTTTATTATGAACTTATGTTTACCTGTTTTCGAGATATATAAGCTGTTAAACCTCGAGAAACCGCAAATTTGCAATAGAAAAAATAGTCATTTCTGATTCGATCTTAAATGCTGCACATCAGCAGAAAGATAAGAATGTGCTCTAAAATATTTGCTCATATTATTATCAACAAAAATCAATACTTTACGCGATATCAGTTGTGAAATGCTGTTGGGGTCACTACATATTTAGTTTTCCCGCCATAACTAAACTGTTCAAGCCTGATCTTCAAAAACCGGATGGTATCTGAAAGGTCTTTTTGAAAGCACTATATATATAATACCCATAGTTCTTGATAGAATATATATTTCGTTTTTGAGATATGAAGCTCCAAAGAAAAGAAGATGGCCCTAAATCGCTCCTGAGAAACATTGTTCTCAATGGCCTACTTTTTGACCCCAAATAACTTGTTCAAGCTTTCATGCTAATAAACATTCTGACCAAGTTTGGTGATGATTGGATCATAAATATGGCTTCTAGAGTGTAAACAAGATTTTACATCAATTTGACCTCGTAACTTTTTGACCCAACGTGACCCAGTTTCGAACTTGTTCAAGCTTTCATGCAGATAAACATTTTGATAACGTTTGGTGAAGATTGGATCAAAAATATGGCCTGTAGAGTGTTAACAAGCAAACTGAACAGTGCTAACACAATTTTTATGATTTGACATAGTGACCTAGTTTGTTACCCCCACATGACCAGTTTCGTACTTGTCCAAGCCCTCATGCAGATTAAACATTCTGGCCAAGTCTGGTAAAAATTGGCTTAAAAATATGGCCTCTAGAGTGTAAACAGGATTTTACTTTAAATTGACCTATTTTTGGACCTCATAATACTTTTTGAACCCACATGGCCCAGTTTCGAACTTGCCATTAAACATTCTGACCAAGTTTGGTGAAGAATGTTTAAAAACTGTGGCCTCATGAATGTTAACTTGACGACGGACGAAGCGGCATTACAATAACTTCGTGCTCAGGTGAGCTAAAACCGATATTTGACATATGACTTGACCTTTCATATTTTCCGGAAACGGAAGTTACCATTCACAATGGAACACGTATCTGCACATGTTGTGAAAAAAATATGCAAATAGGTCTAAAAGTAGCTCCTGTAGGGCTAAAAACCACTATTTTTAAATTAAATGTTTGGTAATTTTGACGTCATATGACGTCGAATTTCTCATCATGTAAAGTAAACCTCAGGATACAGTTTGCTATCCAAATTTCAGCTTTCTAGCACATCTAGAAGCGAAGTTATGCTTAAATGAATTTTGACGTTTTGGTTTCGAATCTTGGTTCAGCCATAGTTTCCTGGTCTTTTCATTTTTCAAATATGGAAGAAGTATGCAAAATCTGGGACCTAATGTACTCATTCTGAAAAAAAATCATGAAGATCCGTCAAAAATGTAGGCTGTAGACCGCGAAAAAACTTTTGTTGCAGTTTTCAGTAATGACGTCATTTGACGTCAATGAAAATTAAAACATTGCAGCTCGAAAGTGATTCTATTTGCTGATCATTGTAAAAAAATTGAACGTTCTATCCCAACGGTAACCTTGTTTAATTACACCCCCAAAAGAAGGAAAAAAGAATGTTTGCTTTGCAATTATGACCTCATATGACGTTATGTGACGTCGTACTTCTCAGCATGCAAAGGAAACCTCAGGATACAGATGCTGTCCAAATTTAAGTTTCTAGTACCTCTGGAAAGCGAAGTTATGCTTAAACATCTAGACCATAATGTTCACATTCTGTGAAAATTTCATGAAGATCCGTCGGCTGTAGACCGCGAACAACTTGTGTAGTAGTTTTCAGCTATGACGTCATATGACGTCACTTATAGTTGAAAACAATGCAGATCGATAGGACTCTTTTTAGCTGATCACTGGAACAATTTGAAGACTCTATCTCAATTGTAACTTTTTTAATTACAACCTCAAAAGGAGGAAAAAAAGAATAATAATAAGAAGAAATATACATGTACTATTCAAAGCCAATGTCAAATGAGACTAAGAGACCTATTTTCTGACAAAATATCAACTTTGTATCTCATATAGGGCCGATTGTATAAGCATTTAAAGAAGACGTCCTTATTCGAATCTTGGATTCGCACTTACAACTTGGACTTTTTGATTTTTGAACAACTGCACCGGGATACACAAAAATAACCTATTATGCACATTCTGTGAAAATTTGTATGAAAATCGGCGCATTAATAATGGCTCTGGACCGTGTACAAACCTTTGTAGCATATTTCAAATGTGACGTCATATGACGTCATAAACCTATGAAAATCTTTGATATCGAAATTTCAGATTCTAAAGAAAAAGTACTTAAATTTTTATTGCTTTTTGACCATATAACATATAAAAATGTTCCTGCAAATATTAGAAATATATTTATGTAAAATGACGTCACGTGACGTCATTGACGTACATTTTCCACAAATTTTTTAATACTTACAGAGATCAATTCACTGACAAAATTTCAACTTTCTATCTCAAATAGGACCGATTTTATAAGCATTTAAAAATTTGACGTCCTTGGTTCGAAACTTGGATTCGCCTTTGTACCTTGGATTTCTTTTAATTTTGAAAAACGGGCACCGCGATGCACAACTATATCCTAATATACACTTTCAGTGAATTTTTTATGAAAATCAGTTCATAAACAATGTCTGTAGACCCTTACAATCTTATGTAGCATATGTGAATTGTGACGTCATATGACGTCATAGGTCTATGATAATTGCAGAATTCAAAAAATCAGCAATTGAAACATAAGTCATAAAATGTTCATGCCTATGGACTATTTAAACATATAGAAATTTTCTTGTAAATATGATAAATACATTTTCATCTTATGACGCCATGTGACGTCATATGTCGTTCATTTCACAAAAAACTTTTAGGCACCCAGAGACTAATATACTGACAAAATTTCAACTTTCTATCTCATATAGGACCGATTTTATAAGCATTTAGAATATGACGTCCTGGGTTTTAATCTTGGATTCGCCATAGAAACTTGGTCTTTTCGAATTTTGAAAAACGGACACCAGGGTGCACAACTAGATATTAATATTCACCTTCGGTGAAATTTTTATGAAAATCGGTTCATAAACAATGACTGTAGACCGCTTAAAATCTTATGTAGCATATGTGAATTGTGACGTCATATGACGTCATAGGTCTATGATAATTGCAGAATTCAAAAAATCAGCAATTGAAACATAAGTCATAAAATGTTCATGCCTATGGACTTTTTAAACATATAGAAATTTTCTTGTAAATATTATAAATACATTTTCATCTTATGACGTCATGTGACGTCATATGTCGTTCATTTTCACAAGATCTTTTAGGCACCCAGAGACTAATATACTGACAAAATTTCAACTTTCTATCTCATATAGGACCGATTTTATAAGCATTAGAATTTGACGTCCCTTTGGGTTTGAATCTTGGATTCGCCATAGAACCTTGGAAAAACGGACACCGGGATGCACAACTAGATATTTATATACACCTTCGGTGAAAATTTGATGAAAATCGGTTCATAAACAATGGCTTTAGACCGCGTACAATCTTTTGTAGCATATGTCAAGTGTGACGTCATATGACGACATAGCCACATGAAAATGGTATAATTTAAATCATCAGCATTCAAAGCAAATGTCATATAATTTTCATTTCCATGGACCATTTAAACATATAGAAATTATCTTGTAAATATAAGAAATAGATTTTCATGTTATGACGTCATGTGACGTCACATGACGTTCATTTTTACAAAATCTATCAGACATTCAGATTCTCCATAGAACCAAGGCCTTTTCAAATTTTGAAAAACGGACACCGGGATGCACAACTACACCTTAATATACACCTTCGGCGAAAATTTGATGCAAATCGGTTCATAAACAATGGCTGTAGACCGCGTACAAACGTTTGTAGCATATGTCAAGTGTGACGTCATATGACGTTATAGGCATATGAAAACTGTAGAATTCAAATAAACTTCGTTTGAAACAAAAGTCATATTATTTTCATTTCCATGGACCTTTTGAACATATAGAAATTATCTTGTAAATATAAGAAATAGATTTTCATGTAATGACGTCATGTGACGTCACATGACGTTCATTTTTACAAAATCGTTCAGGCATCTAGAGACCTACAAACTGACAAAATATCAACTTTCTATCTCAAATACGACCGATTTTATAAGCATTTATAAATTTGCGACCTTGGTTCGAATCTTGGATTCGCTATAGAACCTTGGTCTTTTCGAATTTTGAAAAACGGACACCGGGATGCACAACTACATATTAATATACACATTCTGTGAAATTTTGATGAAAATCGGTTCATAACCAATGGCTGTAGACTGCGAACAAACTTTTGTAGTAGTTTTCAGCTATGACGTCATATGACGTCACTAATAGTTGAAACAATGCAGATCGAAAGGGACTCTATTTAGCTGATGACTGAAACAATTTGAAGACTCTATCTCAATTGTAACTTTGTTTAATTACAACCTCAAAAGGAGGTAAAAAAGAATAATAAGAAGAAGAATAATAAACAGTACAAAACCAATAGGACTTTCTGCCATAGCAGAAAGTCCTAATAAACAGTACAAACCCAATATGACTTTCTGCCTGTAGGCAGAAAGTCCTAATAACTAGACTCCTTTTGTTCTAAACAAAAGAAAGGGCTTTCTGCAAACCATGTCAAACCTGATAATACTTATATACTTTTCTGACATACACCATCTTCAAAAATTGAAGAAAATCCGTCCCGAATTGACAGCTGTAGAGTGCAAACATAAATAAATAGCAGAGGAAATCTGTGATGTCATATAACATAATTTAAATTTTAAAGTCATTGCATTCAAAAGGGAATATGTGGCGTTGTTTTCAGTTATAATTTCATAATGCTATTTTTTTTCGAGAACAATCTTTAAGATAACTACAATAATACTCAATCTTCGTGTTCTGCAAGGGAATGAAGTATCACTATTCCTCTTAACATGCTAAAAAGGTATACAAGATTCTTTTTCTACGAAATATTCATTTCTCACATCTTCATTGAAGTTTCTTGTTCAATTGAAGGGGGCACAGAGCATTAAAATAAATTACTGTATCAAATTTTACCTCTAATGTAACAGAAATCAAATTTAGAATAATATGTGGGATCAACTGCAGAAGCACAAGGAAAAATGTTTTTTGTTTGTTTTTCCAGAAATTCTTACTTTCATGCAACTATGATGTCCGATTTTAAAATCCCAGGTACCGTTAGAAAGGTCTTCTGAATTCAAACATGTACTTACTTTATGTTTAAACCTATCTGTTTTTGCGGTATATAATGTTATTCCTCCCCCCAAAAAGGCAAAAATCGACAAAAAGATATTCATGTCAACTACTACCATTCGACAAATAACTTAATAATTAATAGACCGATCATTAAGATATGCATAGCATTAGAACCGCATTGAATCATGATAAAAATATTGTTCTTTATGATATTTTCAACAAGAGGGCCAAAGTGGCCCTAAAGACTCTCACCTGAGAAAAACTGCCTTCATTACCTGTACAAGTTACTTAATTATAGCATAGTTGTACTGAAGACATAATCCATTAGATTATTCATAATTCCACGAACGAAAGAGGGCCTGTTGTCGAAATTTGAAGTCAAACTTGACTGAAAAATTATGGCTTAAAACACACAAATTTGAACATCAAAAGGGCGTAACTCTTGACCTTATTGGCAGATGTCAGCCATTATCGAACTTGGCAGAAAGAATATGGCTATAAACATTGTTCTAGAGATTGAAGATGTTTTATTCAGAAATGAAGATGCTAGAGTTCAAATAAAGTGAAAATTGGCATATTTTAATATCAAAAGGGGCATAACTCCTGACCTAAGAATTAATATCAGCCATAATCAAGTTGGCCGTGAGATGATGGTAATAAAATTGTCATAAGTTTGAAGATGATTCTGACCTAAGAAGTTAATATCAGCCATAATCGAAGTTGGCCGTGAGATGATGGTAATAAAAATTGTCATACAGTTTGAAGATGATTGCTTGAGAAATGAAGATGCTAGAGTGCAAAGTGTCAATGACAATATGAAATCTAGCTTTTTTCAATATTAAAAGGGGCATAACTCCTGACCTAATAGGCCGATATCAGCCATAATCGAACTTGACCAAGATTTTTTTGGTAATAAACATTGTTATAAAGTTTGAAGATGATTGCTTAAGAAATGAATATGCTAGAGTGCAAACAAACTAATTGTGGACGACGGACGGACGGCGGATTGACGGACGGACGGACAACGGACATTCATCGATTCTTATAGCTCATCTTGAGCACATGTGCTCAGGTGAGCTAAGAATTAATAGTTTCTTAGAAAAAAGCAACCAAGTGATTAGGACTAACTGCAGAAGTGCATGAAAGAACGGTATAAATTAATTTTTATTTCTCATCTAACTTCCTTATATGATGTCCAATTTTAAAAAAGAAAGGCCTTTATACTTCCAACATTTCACGTGTTTCATTTTTCAACTTTTCTGTTACGTGTTCTGAGATATAGAAAGTTATTTTTCAAGGAAACGGCAAAAAATCGGCAAAACGATGTTCATGTCTATTATTGCCCTTCGACAAATAACTTTATAATTAATGGTCCGATCATTAAAATCTGCATACCATTAGAACCGCATTGCATCACGCTAATAATACTATTCTTTTGTTATTTTCAAAAATTAATAGTTTCTTAGAAAAAGCAATCAAATGATAGGGACTAACTGCAGCGATGCATGAAAGAACGGTTTATATGAATCCTTTTTTCTAATCTAACTTCTTATAGGATGTCCGATGTCCAATTTTTAAAACGCTACGTACCATTAGAAGGCCTTTAAATTTCCAGCATTTCACGTGTTTCATATTTCAACTTTTCTATTACGGGTTTTGAGATATAGAAAGTTATTTTTCAGGAAAACTGCAAAAATCGGTTAAAAGATGTTCATGTCTATTATTGCCTTTTGACAAATAACTTTATAATTTATGGTCCGATCATTAAAATCTGCGTATCATTAGAACCGCATTACATTATGCAAAAAAATTGTTCATTATGTTATTTTAAAAAAATTATTAGTTTCTTCGAAAAAAGCAATCAGGTGATCGGGACTTACTGCGGGAGTGCATGAAATACGGTTTTACTGAATTCTTATTTTTCATGTAACTTCCTTATAATACGTCCAATTTTAAAAAGCTAGGTACCGTTAGAAAGGTCTTTTCATTTCCCACAATTCCCTTGCTTCATAATTATATGTATCTTTTAACACTTTGTAGATACGGGCGATTAAACCTTGAGCATACGGCAAAAATCGGGGATAAATATGTTCATATCATTTTGTTTTCCCTATAATTTAATGAATATTAGGTCAATCTTTAAAATTCAAACACGAAAAGAACGGCCAGGCATTGATCTACAAATTATATTTATACTCTTATTAAAAAAAATCAATAATTATCGAGATATAAGTAGTTAAGTGCGCTTAGGGTTGCAACATTTTTGTTTTTCTGCAATAACTCAACTGATTCAACCCCGATCTTCAAAAACTATATATCATCTGAAAGGCCTTTGAAAGCATTACAAATTATACGCATAGGGTCTCGATAAAATATTTTTCGTTTTTGAGATATCTAAGGCCGAAGAAAAAACCGATAACTGAAATATGACCTTGACCTTTGTGATTTTCTGGCAACGGATGTCACCATATTCGACGGGACACTGAGTTGCACATTAAATGAAGGTTACATGTAAATTGCTCAAAAAATAAAGCCTGCAGGGCCTAAAAACCGGTTATTTTAAATGTTAAATTGCTTATTACGTTCTGACGTTAAATGACGTCATACGACGTCAGTTGTCATTGAAGACAAAGAAGATCTTAAGACACATATTCTGTCCAATTGTCATGCTTCTAGCTCATCAGGAGCCTTTGTAATACGAAATTATGTTTTTATGACCAAAGTTCGAATCTCAATTTTGACATAAAATCTCGAACTTTTTGAATTTTGAAAAGTTCAGTAAGTATGCACATCTACATCCTAATTTACACTTTCTGTGAAAATATGACGCCGTCTGAACTAATACTGACGGCTGCAGAGCGCGAACCAAATTTGGTAGCATTTTTCAACTGTGACGTCACATGACGTCATACGAAGATGAAAATTGGTGCATTCAAAAGGGCCAAAGTCACTCTGATCACTGTTAAATTTCTTGCTGCTGGCTTATTGGCAACCTGTTTAAATTTGAACCTCAAAAGGAGGAAAAATAATAATAACTAGATTTCATTCGTTGATACGAATAATAGGACTTTCTGCTAAGATTGAAAAATATTAAGATTAATTCCGTTAGAAAGACTATATATTAAATTCTCTACCTTTTACTTATTTTTTTTTTTTTCGTATGGACTTCTTTTAGCTTTGACGTCACATGACGTCACAGGGTGCTGAAAATTCTTTTGTTCAAAAGCGCATACTTTACTGTCGTAACTCTGAAATTTTCATTATTCTGAACAACTGGCATCAGGTCAAAATCATTGCCTTAAAATGAAAGTTAAGAAGTATGCATATGACGTCACATGACGTCATATGACGTCAAGACTCAAAATATTTGTAGAAATTATGCAGAACTGCAAACTGTGTAAGTTTCAACTTTCTATCTCATCCTGAAGCTCTTTAATCCTAAAATGAAATTTTCGGTCCTATGTTCGAATCTTATTTAAGCCACAGAACTTCTGTCTTTCGAAATTTCTGTTAGCTGACAGGATATGCACACCTTAGTTTCAAGATGTACCATCTGTGAAAATTTGAATAAAATCCGACCATAAATGACGGCTGTAGAGCGCGAACACCATTTTTCACTATTTTTAGCTGTGACGTCATGTGACGTCATAGGGTGCTGAAGATGCTTTTGTTCAAAAGCGCATACTTTACTGTCATGACTCTTAAATTTTCATTATTCTGAACAACTGGCATCATGTCGAAATCATTGCCTTAAATGAAAATTAAGAAGTATGCCTATGACGTCACATGACGTCATATGACGTCACGACTCAAAACATATGTAGAAATTCTGCAGAACTGCAAACTGTGTAAGTTTCAACTTTCTATTTCATTCTGAAGCTCTTTAATCCTAAAATGAAAGTTTCGGTCCTATGTTCGAATCTTATTTCAGCCACAGAACTTCGGTCTTTCGGAATTTTGGTTAGCTGACAGGATATGCACACCTTTGATTCAAGATGTACCATCTGTGAATATTTGAAGAATATCCGACCATAAATGACGGCTGTAGAGCGCGAACACCATTTTTCACTATTTTTAGCTGTGACGTCATATGGCGTCATGGGGTGCTGAAGATGCTTTTGTTAAAAAGCGAATACTTTACTGTCATGACTCTGAATTTTCATTATTCTGAACAACTGGCATCATGTCGAAATCATTGCCCTAAAATGAAAATTAAGAAGTATGCCTTTGACGTCACATGACGTCATATGACGTCAGGACTCAAAATATATGTAGAAATTCTGCAGAACTGCAAACTGGGTAAGTTTCAACTTTCTATCTCATCCTGAAGCTCTTTAATCCTAAAATGAAATTTTCGGTCCTATGTTCGAATCTTATTTAAGCCACAGAACTTTGGTCTTTCGGAATTTCGGTTAGCTGACAGGATATGCACACCTTAGTTTCGACAAGTACCATCTGTGAAAATTTGAAGAAAATCCGACCATAATTGACGGCTGTAGAGCGCGAACACCATTTTTTCACTATTTTTAGTTATGACGTCATGTGACGTCATAGGGTGCTGAAGATGCTTTTGTTCAAAAGCGCATACATTACTGTCATAACTCTGAAATTTTCATTATTCTGAACAACTGGCATCATGTCAAAATTATTGCCCTAAAATGAAAATTAAGAAGTATGCTTATGACGTCACATGACGTCATATGACGTCAAGACTCAAAATATATGTAAAAATTCTGCAGAACTGCAAACTGTGTAAGTTTCAACTTTCTATCTCAAAGCTCTTTAATCCTAAAATGAAATTTTCGGTCCTATGTTCGAATCTTATTTCAGCCACAGAACTTCGGTCTTTTATAATTTCGGTTAGCTGACAGAATATGCACAACTAGATATTAATATACACATTCTGTGAAAATTTGATGAAAATCGGTTCATAACCAATGGCTGTAGACCGCGAACAAACTTTTGTAGTAGTTTTCAGCTTTGACGTCATATGACGTCACTAACAGTTGAAACAATGCAGATCGAAAGGGACGCTATTTAGCTGATCACTGAAACAATTTGAAGACTCTATCTCAATTGTAACCTTGTTTAATTACAACCTCAAAAGGAGGAAAAAAAGAATAATAAGAAGAAGAATAACTAGACTCCTTTTGTTCTGAACAAAAGAAAGGGCTTTCTGCTAACTATGTCAAACCTGATCATACTTATTTACTTTTCTGACATACAACATCTTCAAATATTGAAGAAAATCCTTATTATAAGTATGCTTATGACGTCACATGACGTCAAATGACGTCACGACTCAAAATATTTTAAGAAATTCTGCAGAACTGCAAACTGTGTAAGTTTCAACTTTCTATCTCATTCTGAAGCTCTTTAATCCTAAAATGAAATTTTCGGTCCTATGTTCGAATCTTATTTAAGCCACAGAACTTCGGTCTTTCAGAATTTCGGTTAGCTGACAGGATAGGTACACCTTAGTTTCAAGATGTACCATCTGTGAAAATTTGAAGAAAATCCGACCATAAATGGCCGTTTTAGAGCGTAAACACCATTTTTCACTATTTTTAGCTCTAACGTTACATGACGTCATAGGGTGCTGAAGATGCTTTTGTTCAAAAGCGCATACTTTACTGTCATGACTCTTAAATTTTCATTATTCTGAACAACTGGCATCATGTCGAAATCATTGCCCTAAAATGAAAATTAATAAGTATGCTTATGACGTCACATGACGTTATATGACGTCACGACTCAAAATATATGTAGAAATTCTGCAGAACTGCAAACTGTGTAAGTTTCAACTTTCTATCTCATCCTGAAGCTCTTTAATCGTAAAATGAAATTTTCGGTCCTATGTTCGAATCTTATTTCAGCCACAGAACTTCGGTCTTTCGGAATTTCGGTTAGTTGACAGGATATGCACACCTTAGTTTCAAGATGTACCATCTGTGAAAATTTGAAAAAAATCCGACCATAAATGGCCGTTTTAGAGCGTGAACACCATTTTTCACTATTTTTAGCTGTGACGTCACATGACGTCATAGGGTGCTGAAGATGCTTTTGTTCAAAAGCGCATACTTTACTGTCATAACTCTGAAATTTTCATTATTCTGAACAACTGGCATCAGGTCGAAATCATTGCCCTAAAATGAAAATTAATAAGTATGCTTATGACGTCACGTGACGTCATATGACGTCACGACTCAAAATATATTTAGAAATTCTGCAGAACTGCAAACTGTTTAAGTTTCAACTTTCTATCTCATCCTGATGCTCTTTAATCCTAAAATGAAATTTTCGGTCCAATGTTCGAATCTTATTTCAGCCACAGAACTTCGGTCTTTCGCAATTTCGGTTAGTTGACAGGATATGCACACTTTAGTTTCATGATGTACCATCTGTGAAAATTTGAAGAAAATCCGACCATAAATGACAGCTGTAGAGCGCGAACGTCATTTTTCACTATTTTTAGCTGTGACGTCATGTGACGTCATAGGGTGCTGAAGATGCTATTGTTCAAAACCGCTTAATGTACTGTAATAACTCTGAAATTTTCATTATTTTGAACAACTGGCATCATGTCGAAATCATTGCCCTAAAATAAAAAATTAAGAAGTATGCTTATGACGTCACATGACGTCATCTGACATCAGGACTCAAAATATCCGTAGAAATTATGCAGAACTACAAACTGTGTTAGTTTCAACTTTCTATCTCATCCTGAAGCTCTTTAATCCTAAAATGAAATTTTCGGTCATAGGGTGCTGATGATGCTTTTTTTCAAAAGCGAATATATGACTGTCATAACTCTGAAATTTTCATTATTCTGAACAACTGGCATCATGTCAAAATTATTGCCCTAAAATGAAAAGTAAGAAGTATGCTTATGACGTCACATGACGTCATACGACGTCAGGACTCAAAATATACGTTGAAATTCTGCAGAGCTGCAAACTGTGTAAGTTTCAACTTTCTATCTGATCCTGAAGCTCTTTAATACTAAAATGAAATTTTCGGTCCTATGTTCGAATCTTATTTCAGCCACAGAACTTCGGTATTTCATAATTTCGTTTAGCTGACAGAATTTGCACAACTAGATATTAATATACACATTCTGTGAAATTTTGATGAAAATCGGATCATAACCAATGGCTGTAGACCGCGAACAAACTTTTGTTGTAGTTTTCAGCTATGACGTCATATGACGTCACGACTAAAAATATATTTAGAAATTCTGAAGAACTGCAAACTGTTTAAGTTTCAACTTTCTATCTCATCCTGATGCTCTTTAATCCTAAAATGAAATTTTCGGTCCAATGTTCGAATCTTATTTCAGCCACAGAACTTCGGTCTTTCGCAATTTCGGTTAGTTGTCAGGATATGCACACCTTAGTTTCAAGATGTACCATCTGTGAAAATTTGAAGAAAATCCGACCATAAATGACGGCTGTAGAGCGCGAACACCATTTTTCACTATTTTTAGCTGTGACGTCACTTGACGTCATATGAAGATGAAAATTAGTGCATTCAAAAGGGCCAAAGTCACTCTGATCACTGTTAAAATTTCATGCTGCTGGCCTATTGGCAACCTGTTTTAATTTGAACCTCAAAAGGTGAAAAAATAATAATAATAATAATAACTAGATTTCATTCGTTGATACGAATGATAGGACTTTCTGCTAAAATTGAAAAATATTAAGATTAATTCCGTTAGAAAGACTATATATTAAATTCTCTACCTTTTACTTATTTATTTTTTTTCGTATGGACTTCTTTAAGCTTTGACGTCACCTGACGTCACAGGGTGCTGAAAATTCTTTTGTTCAAAAGCGCATACTTTACTGTCGTAACTCTGAAATTTTCATTATTCTGAACAACTGTCATCATGTCGAAATCATTGCCCTAAAATGAAAATTAAGAAGTATGCCTATGACGTCACATGACGTCATATGACGTCAGGACTCAAAATATATGTAGAAATTCTGCAGAACTGCAAACTGTGTAAGTTTCAACTTTCTATCTCATCCTGAAACTCTTTAATCCTAAAATGAAATTTTCGGTCCTATGTTGGAATCTTATTTCAGCCACAGAACTTCGGTCTTTCGAAATTTTGGTTAGCTGACAGGATATGCACACCTTTGATTCAAGATGTACCATCTGTGAAAATTTGAATAAAATCCGACCATAAATGACGGCTGTAGAGCGCGAACACCATTTTTCACTATTTTTAGCTGTGACGTCATTTACTGTCATGACTCATAAATTTTCATTATTCTGAACAACTGGCATCATGTCGAAATCATTGCCCTAAAATGAAAATTAAGAAGTATGCTTATGACGTCACATGACGTCATCTGACGTCAGGACTCAAAATTTCCGTAGAAATTATGCAGAACTGCAAACTGTGTTAGTTTCAACTTTCTATCTCATCCTGAAGCTCTTTAATCCTAAAATGAAATTTTCGGTCCTATGTTCGAATCTTATTTCAGCCACAGAACTTCGGCCTTTCGGAATTTCGATTATCTGACACGAAAAACACACCTTAGTTTCAAGATGTACCATCTGTGAAAATTTGAAGAAAATCCGACCATAAATGACAGCTGTAGAGCGCGAACGTCATTTTTCACTATTTTTAGCTGTGACGTCATGTGACGTCATAGGGTGCTGAAGATGCTATTGTTCAAAACCGCTTAATGTACTGTAATAACTCTGAAATTTTCATTATTTTGAACAACTGGCATCATGTCGAAATCATTGCCCTAAAATAAAAAATTAAGAAGTATGCTTATGACGTCACATGACGTCATCTGACATCAGGACTCAAAATATCCGTAGAAATTATGCAGAACTACAAACTGTGTTAGTTTCAACTTTCTATCTCATCCTGAAGCTCTTTAATCCTAAAATGAAATTTTCGGTCATAGGGTGCTGATGATGCTTTTTTTCAAAAGCGAATATATGACTGTCATAACTCTGAAATTTTCATTATTCTGAACAACTGGCATCATGTCAAAATTATTGCCCTAAAATGAAAAGTAAGAAGTATGCTTATGACGTCACATGACGTCATACGACGTCAGGACTCAAAATATACGTTGAAATTCTGCAGAGCTGCAAACTGTGTAAGTTTCAACTTTCTATCTGATCCTGAAGCTCTTTAATACTAAAATGAAATTTTCGGTCCTATGTTCGAATCTTATTTCAGCCACAGAACTTCGGTCTTTCATAATTTCGTTTAGCTGACAGAATTTGCACAACTAGATATTAATATACACATTCTGTGAAATTTTGATGAAAATCGGATCATAACCAATGGCTGTAGACCGCGAACAAACTTTTGTAGTAGTTTTCAGCTATGACGTCATATGACGTCACTAATAGTTGAAACAATGAAGATCGAAAGGGACTCTATTTAGCTGATCACTGAAACAATTTGAAGACTCTATCTCAATTGTAACCTTGTTTAGTTACAACCTCAATAGGAGGAAAAAAAGAATAAGAAGAAGAAGAATAATAAACAGTAGAAACCCAATAGGACTTTCTGCTATAGCAGAAAGTCCTAATAATAAGAAAAAACATAACAAACCCAATAGGACTTTCTGCTTTAGGCAGAAAGCCCTAATAAACAGTAGAAACCCAATAGGACTTTCTGCTATAGCAGTATACACCTTTATTGATTTAACGAAGTAACCAGTTATCGGCATAATATTTTGTTGTTGTTGTTGTCGCATGGCTATTCAAATATTTTTTACAGCGTTTAAGTAAAAAATACTTCATGTATATTATTATGTAGTTCCACACAAAACAATCATTAAATACGGTTTTCAGCCCCTCACCGCTGTGGTTCGAATTCCGGTAGGGACTTCGGATTTTTTATGTGAGGAAGCCTTCCAGCTGGCTTGCGGTAGGTCGGTGGTTCTACCCGGGTACCTCTGTGTACTCGGGGTCTTCCTCCACCTGTAATTAGCTGGACGTCGCTATATGATTGAAATACTATCGCAGCGACGTTAAACCTCATTACAACAACAGCAACAACTGTTTGAAATACTATCGCGGCGACGGTAAACCCCAATACAACAACAACATAAAATACGGTTTAATAAACACTTTCGCTGCCTAAAACGAAATCGGGGTGTTATTATTTAAACCGACGGCACCAATGATGTGTTAAAACTCATTTATCCGGTTTATATTAGGTAATCAGGTAATTCACTAGTGCTAAATACAACCTTGAGACAATATTAAAAAGCAACGGCAAAACAAGTCGTTTCTTTCTTTTCTTTCGAACTTGCCGAAAAGTAAACATCTCGAATCTGTCTGAGACAGCATATAACTAGATGGATCCAGCTTTTTCCGCTTCGATAGGCCGGACATTTTCGATGTATCGACTGCTACTGCTCGTTTAATTAACGGAAAGATGACAAACAAGCGAAAATGAAACTTATACGAGAAAACTGAAGTAATCAGCGAACAGCAAATGGTATTTCAGTTATGATCAAATTGATTGACTCTAATTGTTACATATAAACTTTAAAGTTAATATGTGGATAAACGCATAAAAAACACCTTTGTCAATTTTAGGGGGTGGGGGCCGCTTCCGCCCCCTCCAAATTCTCCCTTGCTCTTCATTAAGTACCGTGGAAATATCACTATATAAACTTGAAAAATAATCATAAAAATCACCTATAGGTATATCATGAAACTCCACGATTTACGTTTACAAAACAATCTCCAGAAATCACTAGGTTTACTATGCCTTAAACGTTCAATATCATTTTTTCTCTTTTCATATAAGTTGCGCTTCTTTCTTACTAGTTTTTTTTTTTTGTATGAAGACTTATGGTTAAGCATAGCTATTCTATTAATATCTGATTTGTCACTATTATATAAATTTGAATAATTAAAATAGTTTCTTTTAGCCTCTGCACAGACAGAATCGAACCACTCAGCCTTCTTAAACGTACAATTAGTATCACATGACTGGGTATTTTTAGAATTGACCTTCACCTTATGAAATAATGGTTTAGCTACACCATTAAATATACTAGTAAAATCTTCATACCTTTTTTTAAACTATCACTGTTCCGACTGTTTATATTGTATACCAAATTATTTAAATCAGGTAATTTACCAACCAAACCCCTACGAAAGTCATTTTGTAGCTGAGCATTCCATATAATACTAAAGCGTTCAAGCGGGACATTCTCGTGGTGAATTGAACATAAAATAACAAACGACAGCGGACAATGGTCAGAGTATTCACACTCAAGTTATCAATACAATAAAAAAAACTTGCTCATTAAGATAGCGTAGCGGTTTATTTTGCGGACATGTCACACCTTAGACATGGGGCAAGATACCACACCTAGTCTCATTATCCTGACACCGGGCCATCCAGTCAAACCTGACCCTGAAATGCTGAGTGCCAAGCAAGGGAGCTATACCAGTATCATTTTTACGACTTTGATATGAACCCACGACTCCGCTTCCGAGGTGGACACTTTAACCAACCACCGTTGACGGTACTTCTTCATATTTGAAGCCAGAAAATAGGTAAAATAGGATTTAGAACCATATTCATATCAACTCCGGACACAACTATAAAACTTAAAATATTATCAAAAGTAAAAGTCGAGTCTGTCAAATAAGAAGCAAGTAAAACGTTTTACTCTTGAATATTCAACTTTCCTGACCGAATTCCGACAATATAAAACAAAGTTATGGCATCAACTGGCAATAAATGAGTCCCCGTGCGACATGATTCGTAAGAATAATCTGTTTCACAAAATGAGTTGGTTTTCTGTCAAAATTATTTCGGTATATATAAATTTATTCTAGGCATTGGACAGAGTCGAATATTTATTGGGATTCTTATTCAATTTAAAGTAAATGTATCAGATAGAAAGCGGCAGAAATAGTAAAATATTAACATTTATTTTATGTTATATTGTCGTATAAAATACCATTTATATTCTGACTTCATAATCAACATAATTTAAATTGTGGTTTCGTATGAAAATACAACTCATAATGCGATGTCATATAAAATATCATTCACACCATACCAAGACCGCGCTACGCTCTGAAAACTCAGCCAAAACGTGGATCTTTGCGAGGTCTTCGTGAACGTATCAATACCGCAGAGAATGCGGAATCGAACGTGATAGGACGTGATGGAACGTGGTAGAGCGTACTGTAAATTGTGCATGTTCAATTTGACGTATCGAGGTCGTGATCGCAGTGACAGCGTATCGGGATGGAGGGCGGTGGCTGTGTATCATGGGACCCGCTTATATCAGCGTGGCTTGGTCGTTCAACCACACTGGTCACGTGCGGCAGAGGGCGTTGTTAGACAATATTTGTAACAAATCACATTAGTAAGACATATTACTAACGTGATCACATTCGTAACGGATAAAATTTGTTACAAATGGTCGAAATGGGAGGTTGACATTCGAAGCAAATATGTACATGTAACAGGGAACAAAGCAAATATTACATGTGTAACACCTGTTACAAATGAGATCACATGCGTTACAGATGTTACAAATGTGTAACAGAAATAAAGCTCAAATGTAACATATTGTAAACACTGGACTTTCACATAATTACCGCAGTGAAGCACTGGGGAAAAAAACACACTTTCCAACACTGATAATAAAAGCGCTTAAAATCAAGACAATATTCGGTGCGGCCTAAACGTGAATTGGATTTGAATTCTACTCTGTTTTTACTTCTATATGATATAATAAATAAATTTATATTATATTTTTAGGTGATCACAACAGCAAAGAAAGCTTTTGATGTGCCTCGTCAAGAAGTAATGTCTATGAGTTACAGTCGGATTAACATCTATATGTATATCATAAGCTACGTGATAAGTTCGTAGCAATTGATGGGCGAGTACCTTATGACCGCAATGCAAAGATTAAAAAAAATGTTCTAAAAGTATCTGAATGTTCTACTGGTGTTATTATTCAGTCGCTCTAAGTAGCAAAATGGTTTTGTCAACAAATATAAAGGACGGAATATAAGTATCTAACTCTACTTTACAGTCTGTGAAGAAGAACGTCATTTGACGTAATATGACGTCATCAGGTCATAAAGAATTTCTACGCGTTAATTTCTATATCTTGCAATGGTCACAGAACCATGAAAATTCAATGGCATATACTTCAGATACTGAATTTTCCATTTTAATGATTCGAACCACTGACGTCAAACATCAAATACCTATAAAATTACTTCCAGATGAGATAGAAAGCTGATATTTGGATGAAATATACGACTCCAAGTCGATTGATTGAAACATGTAGGTTTAACAATATTTTCATCTTAAAAGGCAGATTATATAATGACAGACAGACAGACAGTATACTTTATTGACGTAAACTTTACAGTTTCTTGTCATATAAACAGTATAATTTCAATGTAATAACATCACATGATCATCAAGAAGTATATAGAAAAAAAATATGAGTAGATAAACAAATGTAAATATTGGAATGACAAGGGTACCGGGTCCTATACATTCCGGGATAAGTCAGTTATAGACTACGCAACTGCTACTGCAGCATGTTTTCATCTTATATCACATTTTGAAGTATCGGAAACAAACTGTATATTTTCAGATGGCCACAATACAATTATTCCAGAACTGAACATTAACATGAACTGTAAAGCTAATGAAACAAATAACAAACAAATGTAATTACATTAAAACAATTGTCCGAAAAAGACAGCACATCTGACCTGATAGAGAATGTCACCTAAGAAATTAATTATATTTTTTAACCTGCCGCAAATGCGACATTTCCTCCGAAACAATCTATTTCGAACAACGACTTGAAATGTAAAACTGCATGGTTTGGTCCTCAGTGCAACAAGGCTCGGCAAACTTACCATAAAGCTAAGAGTGCTTTTAGGCAAAATCCATCAGATTCAAATAAATGCAACTTGCGTAATGATAGTAAAGCCTATAAAAAGGATGATGAACCACCACATTAAAAAATACAAACAATTTAACCATGAATAACTTAGACGGTTACATGATAAAAATCCCAGACAATGCTGGTCGTTTATGAAAAATCTAAAACATACTAAAACTGAGCATGAAACACCGTCAGTGAGTGACTTTTATGAACATTTTAAATTAATAAATATGAATAATATAGCTGATGATATACCACTGTCTACTATGATTTACCGCAAAATGAATATCTGAATTCCGCAATTACAGAAACAGAGATAGCCAAATGCATACAAAACTTAAAAAACGGAAAAAGCAGCTAGCCCTTAAGATTATTTATTAAATGAACATATCAAAGCAATGAAAGATGTAATGCTTCCATTGTATGTTAAACTTTTTAATTCTGTATTTAATACTGGATTTCTACCCAGCTCTTGGCTGGAAGGTTTCATGCTTCCAATTTTCAAAAACAAAGGGGACCCAACAGATGTTAACAATTATCGTCCAATTACCCTACTAAACTGCCTTGGCAAGGTATTTACTTCTATTCTTAACTCTAGATTATTTAATTTTTTAGAAGATAGCGAAACGCTCTGCCAGATTCAAGCTGGTTTTAGGAAAGGTTTCTCCTGTTCAGATCATATTTTTACCTTATATTCATTAACTGAAATATTGGAAAAGAAAAAAAAGAAATTCTGTGGTTTTATAGATTTCTCCCAGGCGTTCGACAAGTATGGCGAGCTGGCCTTTGGTATAAGCTGTTACTGAGCTCAGTAAATGGTAAATTCTTTAACGTTATTTACAGCATGTATCAACAATTTAAATCAAGTATTTTTCATAATGGTAAATTCTCGGAATCATTCATATCTGAGATCGGCGTCAGACAAGGTGAAAACCTCTCCCCTGCACTTTTCTCATTGTTTTTAAACGACCTGCAACTATATTAACAAGAGCGAGGTGTCATTGGTGTAGAACTGGATGACTCCTATGATTTTTCACAACGGCTTAAATTCTCAGTCTTGATCTACGCGGATGACACCGTTATTATCTCTGATTCACCTGATGACTTCCAAAAAGTTTAGATGCATTCCATGATTACTGCAGCAATTGGCATCTTAAAGTTAACATGAGAAAAAAACAAAGGTAATTGTATTTGGTGCTAGACATACTAGAAATTTCAATTTTAAGCTCGGCCCGCAACCGCTAGATTTTACAGAGCAGTATCATTATCTCGGGGTAACCTTTACCAACAATGGTTGATTTTTAAAAACACGTAAGCATGTAACCCAACAAGCTAATAATCAAGAGCTGTCCGAAAGACAGCATGCTCGACTATTCGGGTATTTGATAGTGACGCAATACCATTGTATTAAAGCAGTATTAAAATAATTTATGTGACTCAATTTAGCAGCATGTTCTCTTTAATTCTCAGTAAAACTCAGGTCATAATTCGAAAAAAAAAATCATGGAAAAGTTCATCTTTGATATGTTGGTTGTCTCATATTTTGGATGTATTAATATGTGAAGTATAAATCCAGTACAGTACATGGTTATTAATTTTTTTATGTAACTGTTTAGTTCCAAGAGCTGTCCCATAAACAGTATACTCGACTATTAACATTCAATTTTGACATTTAAAAAAATACTCAACTTTTACAGGATAATATTAGTTTAATTTTTATATTCCGAAATTGGTTGAACATTAATATATTTATTCAATATTAGTTTAAATTATCTGTTCAAGACCAAAATAGGTATTTTTTTCCTACAAAGATTTGTATTAAAGCATACTTCAGAAATTGCAGTACTTTTTCACATACTGTAAAACCTGACCGTAAAGACATCTGTTCGTAATGATATTCTGTATTATCAGACACATTTTGTCAGTCCTGCTAGTGATAATTGTTCACTAAATATACTCCCTTAAATTAAATATCATTTATATTAATATTTAATAGTCATTGTAATGTAAAGGTTATGTAAATTTCTAATTTTGTTTAAGAATTTAATAATTATAATTAATTTAATTAATTAAATTTAATTACTATTTATTAAATTTAATTACTAAAATTTCTTAAAATCTTAGTTCTGCCGGTTTGTTGCATGTCTGCTAAATTGAGTCACATTAATTATTTTAATGCTGCTTTAATACAATGGTATTGCGTCACTATCAAATACCCAAATAGTCGAGCTTACTGTCTTTCGGACAGCTCTTGTTAAATTAAATATTATTTAAATTAATATATAATAGTTTTTAATTTAATAATTATTATTAATTTAATTGATTAAATTTAATTAATTAAATTTATTAAAATTTTAGTTCTGCAGGTTTGGTTCATGTCTGGGATGACTTGTGTGAAGTTTAAATCCAATACACCAAGGGGTTACTGAGTAATGACATTAATTTAGTTGCAAAAAAAAACTTTAACCAAAAATGTTAACGCAAATTTCTAAGTCGAAAAAGGCCCAGATTTAATAAAATTCTAGCAAGAGTTGTTCATCTTGGTTCTGCAGGTCCATTTCATGTTTAGGAAGACTTGTATGAAGTGTAAATCCAATACACCAAGTGCTTACTGAGTAATAATATTAACTTAGTTGCAGAAAAACTTAAACCAAAAATGTTAACGCAAATTTCTAAGTCGAAAAAGGCCCATAATTTGAGTAAAATTCTAGCAAGAGTTGTTCATCTTGGTTCTGCAGGTCCATTTCATGTTTAGGAGACTTGTGTTAAGTTTAAATCCAATACACCAAGTGCTTACTGAGTAATAATATTAACTTAGTTGCAGAAAAACTTTAACCAAAAATGTTAACGCAAATTTCTAAGTCGAAAAAGGCCCATAATTTGAGTAAAATTCTAGCAAGTGTTGTTCATCTTGGTTCTGCAGGTCCATTTCATGTTTAGGAGACTTGTGTTAAGTTTAAATCCAATACACCAAGTGCTTACTGAGTAATAATATTAACTTAGTTGCAGAAAAACTTTAACCAAAAATGTTAACGCAAATTTCTAAGTCGAAAAAGGCCCATAATTTGAGTAAAATTCTAGCAAGTGTTGTTCATCTTGGTTCTGCAGGTCCATTTCATGCTTAGGAAGACTTGTGTAAAGTTTAAATCCAATACACCAAGTGGTTACAGAGTTATGATATTAATTTAGTTGCAAAAAACTTTAACCAAAAATGTTAACGCAAATTTCTAAGTCGAAAAAGGCCCATAATTTAAGTAAAATTCTAGCAAGAGTTGTCCATCTTGGTTCTGCAGGTTGGTTTCATGCTTAGGAAGACTTGTGTAAAGTTTAAATCCAATACACCAAGTGGTTACAGAGTTATGATATTAACTTAGTTGCAGAAAAACTTTAACCAAAACTGTTAACGCAAATTTCAAAGTTGAAAAAGGCCCATAATTTGAGTAAAATTCAATCAGGAGTTGTCCCTCTTGGTTTTTCTAGGTTTGTTTTGTGCCTAGAAAGACTTGTGTGAAGATTGATTGCAATACACCTACTGGTTTATTAGATATGACTGATGACGCCGACGCTGACGCCGACGCCGGGGTGAGTAGAATAGCTCTCATATTCTCCGAATAGTCGAGCTAAAAACTACATTTACTCTATACACGATAAAAAAATGCTGACCTACCGATTGACTTGATGATTAAGTTATTTGATCATACTGTCCTTCCAATACTTACATACGGAGCAGAGATTTTTGGCTTTGACAAAACTGACATTATTGAAAGAGTCCATAATAATCACCAATGCGCTTAAATCTTCCACTTCTTTCCTACATGGAGAGCTATAACGTCATCCGATCTTAGTTACCATTCTGAGCCGCATGATATATTTTTGGTTGCGTCTTATAACTGGAAACAAAAATGAAATAAGTTACCAAATTTACAAATATATGGTCTCTAAACACAATGTACAGTTTAAATGGGTTGAAAAGATTACAAGCATTACTTACCTCTGTTGGTCGACCCGATCTATGGTAAAACCAGGAACATATTTAAAACAGTTGTTGTTGTTGTTGTTGTTGTTGTAATGGGGTTTAACGTCGCTGCGATAGTATTTCAATCATATAGCGACGTCCAGCTAATTACAGGCTAGCTGGAAGGCTTCCTCACATGAAAAACCCGAAGTCCCTACCAGGATTCGAACCCACAGCGATGAGGGGCTGAGAGATTTGTAGTCCACGACTGTAACCGCTCGGCCACGGCGGTCCCATATTTAAAACAGTAACATTCAACAAGAAATTAATAAAATTCAGATTTTAAGTAAACAGCAAGCAATGACCATTTTTAAATTCCGCACAGCTAATCACAACTTGCCTGTTGAGACCGGAAGGTATGAAGGAACATATCTCCAGGATAGAAAATGTCATCTTTGTGATACAAATAGTGTTGGTGATGAAAATCATTACTTGCTACTTTGTAACTATTTCCAAGAACAGCGAGAAAGATACATTGGACATCTCTTATCGCTAACCACAGCTTCTTTATCACCTCTCCTTTATTGCAGAAGTCCCATCCATTTACGGCAACTATGCGTGTTTACTCAATTAATAATGAATACTGTTAGTCTCCGACTTAACTGATAACTGACTTGTCAGATTACCCCCTCCACCACCACCACACACAAATTACATGTATGCCACTACATATGTTAATTTATTTATAGAATTAAAAAATATCAATGCCTCCGGACTGAACTGTTACCCTATTACTAGTCTCATTATTGCTGTCTGTAAGTAACCACACTGTATTAAAAAATGTTCAATGATATTCTTTCCATTTCATGAAACTAAAACATCTGGTTATATGTCAATACATTATTTTCAAATAACCTATAAATTGGCAAGAAAATTGTAAATAACTCACCAACTCGTCTCCATTCTGTCGACATCGGCCGGCGAATCACGATTGTCCCAAAACCCACGTGCATCCCAACCCCACGTGCATCCCATGTACAATTAGTGTACTGTGCTAGTATATCGCTTACATTGTTATATTTTTAGGCTACACTGTGACCTTTGCCCTTATTAAACGTGTCTCTCTGTTTGATCTGTACAGTATGCAACAAAACGGTTAGATAAACATTTAAGGTAAGGGGCAAATACCATTCAACATTTGTGACATTTTATATAACCATAGAAATTTTTCCGTCTTGTGAAACATCGAACGACTGACTGATGTATACTAATGACAAAAATAATATTACTACTTCCTCTTTTGCTATTATCTCACCATTTACATCCCTTCCTCTACATTTCTCCTAGTATTTCTTCTATTTAGTCGAATGTCACGTTTCGACACTGCCTAACACCCTCACTGAATTACATTTGTTTTGTATTTTTTGCAAATCTCCGTGCTGTATACCTTGTATACCTGGATGGAAATAAAGATATGTTCTGTTCTGCTCTGCTCTGTGTAAATCATTTAGAATTTAACGCACAATTGTTAACCGGAACTATTGTATTTCATTTATAGATCTATGCATGTAAATACTCCATATTGTACAAAACCTTTGCACTTGGAAGAAAGATCTGACTTGTTCTATTCACTTATTCAGAAACATGGTTTCTGTGGAAACCCAACGCAGATATAGGATTTTAAATGAAAATAAGATGGATTTTGATATGAAAGTATGTAAAATGTTTATTAACGTTACTAATATCTTTTAATTTTTTTATATGACTAGGACGTTTATTTCAATATTATGAAATATTGTTTTTAGAATACATCCTGATGACATTTTTTTCCATTAAACTATATTTTTAGGAACAAAAGTTATGGTTTGGCCATAAAATCTTCATCATTTGGAATTTGAATGCCCAAGTTGCACATCTACATCCTAACATTCATCTCCTGTGAATTTCATGACAAACTGACCAGAATTGAAAGCCCTAGAGCGCGAACAAACGTTTGAAGTTCATGTCAAGTCTGGCGTCATTTGACGTAATTTAAGATTAAAGATAATTACATTTATAAACTTATACTATTTTATCGCTGCAATTTAATTTTCATTATGACTCAAAATTCATGATGCCAAAGCGAATGATTTTTTTTTGTCTTTTTAATGACGCCATAACCACGTGACTTAAGAAAAAATCCTTGAAAAAATAGATAAAAGATCTCTGGGCCGATAACGCATCTAACGCATCAGGGGGCTTTGTAACATTAAGATATATTTTTTAGGATCATAGATCGAAACTCGGTTTTGCCATGAAACCATAATCTTTTCGAATTTGGACTGTGAATACCAAGGTGCACATTTTCATCCTTACATATATTTTCTGTGAAAATATTATGACAATCAGACCAGAATTGAAGACTCTAGAGCACGAATAAGCTATTGAAGTTGACGTAATTTGACGTCTTTGAAATTTAAAATAATTGGATTTATAACCATTATCTTTTATGTCGCTGCAATTAAATTTTCATTAAAATTGACTTTTAAATTAATGATGCAAGAGCGAGACCTTTTTGTCGAGGCAATTTGATTTTTATGTTGATTGGATATTGGCAACATATTGAAATTAAATCTTGAATAGGTTGAAAAGTGAAAAAAAAAAATTTCCGTAATAAAATAAACAAAAAAATAGGTTTTTCTGCTTGTGGCAGAAAGCCGAAATAATAAGAAAAAAAGCATAGCAAACTCAATAGATTGAAATCCCTAATAATAACACAATAAGTCTTTCTGTGAAAGCAGAACGCCCTAAAACAAGAAACCCAAGATGACTTTCTGGTGGAGGCAGAAAGCCCTAATAAAAAGAAAAACATATCAAACTCATTAGGTCTTTCTGCTTTGGCAGAAAGCCATAATTAAAAGTAGAAATCAGCATGTATTTTATATTAGCAAATTAACTGCTAAGACTGGTAAAAACTCATGAAAACTGCTTCCGTTCATTCAAATTAATGTTTTTTTTATAGATATTATGTTCAAGTTCTGACCCAAATGTGCGCTTACTCAGATTATATTCTATCAGATGTAGGAATACACCAAATGCAACGCACTTCGGCGTCCAATTCTGACCCCATAATGCGTTGAACCCCAAGGTGCGTTACCACGACATCATCTGTTATGGCAGTAGAAAATTTAAAATGGTGGTATATAAAACTAAAAGAAATGGTATTCAACTAGAAATGTGTCCATAGGACACGGATGCCCCCGCCATTTTGTTTATTAGATATTTTTGTCAGTGAATATGATGAAAAACTGTAAATATAAGAGATGACTTTAAGATCAAAAGACCCTGACCAACAGATGTGACCTTGACTTTTAAGCTAGCAATCTTGTTCTTTTGCGACACATTGTTTTGTCCTAAGGATCCCTTATGTCAAGTTATTTCAAAACATGACTATGCACACAACAAAGATATGGCTCAGACAGGACTATGGAAGGGTATTAACGCATAAATTGCATCTTGCATTCGTACATTACAACTTGCATTCGTACATTTACATCTTGCATTCGTACATTACAACTTGCATTCGTACATTTACATCTTGCATTCGTACATTTACATCTTGCTTTGTGACTTGCACATCTTACTTTGTGACTTGCACATCTTGCTTTGTACATCTTGTATTGTGACTTGTACATCTTGCTTTGTGACATGCACATCTTGCTTTGTACATCTTACTTTGTGATATGAACATCTTGCTATAAATAGTGTCTGTTATTCTCGTTATTTAACACCATCAATTAACATTAATTTGATAAGATGAAGTCATGTTTAATATTCTAATTTAAATAACACCTTCCACTTAACGAATGACAAATGTCAGAGAGCATAGCAGTAACAATGACGAATAGCCGAATGTGGAAAGCCGAATGTAAACAGCACAATACACAAGGCATAATAGCTTAAATAGCTTATATACATACTGCAATAAATGGGATCTTACTGTAAATATTGATAAAACGAAGATTCTTGTTTTTAGGAAAGGAGGACATTTAGGAAAAAATGAGAAATGGTTTTATAACGATCAGGAACTAGAGATTGTTTGCGCATTTAATTATTTAGGGGTTGTATTCACAAGTGGAGGGTCATTCATGCAAGCCGCAAATACACTGGCAGGTAAAGGTTTAAGGTCACTTTACGCGCTGAAATCTTTAGTTAAAAACATGAAAGTTCCTGTAAACATCCTATTTAATTTATTTGATGCATATGTACTGTCCGTCATGAATTACGGGTCGGAGGTAATGGGTTTTATGAAATCAGAAGCAATTGAAAAAATACATAAAATATTTTGTAAATAGATATTAAATGTTAAGCAGACTACAAATACCCTATCTCTGTATAGTGAGTTAGGTAGATTTCCGTTGTATATCGAAAGATACATCAGACTTATTAAATACTTTTTAAAACTTAAAACTGAAAAGAGAGATAATTGCATATTAAGTACTATTATAAATGATCAAATATCGATGATATACCAAAAATGCAACAATTGAAAACTGGGCTTCTAAAGTTAGGGATATTCTTCAGTCTACAGGGTTTAATGAGGTTTGGTTCTATCCACAATCTGTTATTATAGGGGAATTTATCCCATTACTTAGACAACGTCTAAAAGATTTGTATATTAGAGACTGGAGAATAGGAATAGGATCATGTTCTTCCCTTAACATCTATAGAGAAATAAAATTAACTTTCGATCAATCATCTTATATCAGTATTTTAGATAACCAAAAATACAGAAATATTCTTGCAAAAATAAGATTATCTTCGCATAAATTAAATATAGAAATTGGTCGCCATAACAATATACCACGAAATGACAGGAAATGCTCCTTATGTGATCTAAATGATATTGAGGACGAATTTCATTTTATACTCAAATGTCCTATATACGCAAATCTAAGAAAACAATATATTTCTAAATATTTCTATAACCATACTAGTGTACAAAAAAATATATCTTTGATACGAAGCTGTAATAAATCAACATTAAATAAATTAGCTGTTTATTGTATTAAGGCATTTAATCTGAGAGATTCACTTGTGTGACCTTACTTTTTGTGACTTATATTATGATTAATAGGTTTAAATTAAATTAAATCAAATCATGATTTTTTTCCTTTCTATTATAATTATTATTTCAGTGAAACATTCTCACATTAATTAATTATTGTCTATACTTATTATTTATGGATATGTTTTTTTTGTTTTTTTTTTGTTGTTGTTTTTTCTTTTGATGCTACAATTGTAACCTTAATTCTTGTAATGGATTTTTACATGCCATGTGTACTTTGATAAAACAACTATATGTTTATAATGACAATAAGCTTGTAATGCTTCAGTCATCAATAAAATTTCTGT
The DNA here is from genome assembly GCA_021229015.1 of Solen grandis. NCBI lineage: Eukaryota > Metazoa > Mollusca > Bivalvia > Adapedonta > Solenidae > Solen > Solen grandis. The sequence goes on from CM037777.1 coordinate 64,846,231, forward strand.
TCTGTTCTGTTCTGTTCATAATACGATGCGACACCTGGTGTAATAATGACGGGACGACCAAATTATGCTAACAGGTGGCGCTACGCATTTGTTGTCGGCAATTTCCGTAAGTGACTGAAATATACTTTGAAGATAAACATAAGTTGGGGCCTACTAAAAGCCGGTCTCCAAATTATCGACGGTCGTCGGAGACCGGAGACCGGGGGCCGAAGACCGTCGTTTAGTATGTAGTATATGGGGGGGGGGGGAGATAGATCGGAGACCGACTGAGACCGTTTACATTTATAATCAAGTCTTGTTATTGTTCAATTAACGCAATTTTCAACCTGAAATTAGAAAAAAAAAAATGATGTAATGTTTACTCAGATAATATATGATCTGACAGATAGGAAACTGGCCGAGACCGTCTACATATATCTAACAAAGTCTCGCAGCTATTAGACAAAAGGGTGAATACAGAGCTCAACCGCATACGCAGAGACATTGATCAGCAGATTGATGCATTTAAAGAGACAGTTCGTTCTGATGTCGCTGATGAATTATCAGAGCTCAAGACAAAAGTAGGCTCTTTAACTGACACAAGCATCACCAATGACAATGGAATTTCAATGAACATCGTTATTCGAGGCCTTCCTGTTTCACAAAATGAAGATGTCATTTCACGTGTGAATGGGCTGATAAAAGACGGGCTTCGTTTGCGTGATATCAGCTGTGAGAACGCGGTACGAAAAGCTTCACCAAATAATACAAAACCAGGACTTATCGTTGCCAGGATGAAATCAATGGAGGACAAACGAAAAATCATGTTAAAGAAATTTGAGCTGAAGAGAACGCGTCAATACGAGGGAGTCTACATCGATCACGATCTTTCGTACTCAGACAGGGTGATGTCGAATAACTTTCGCACCGTGCTGCACGCGTTGAAATGCCAGGGCCTTACTATGAAAGGTTCTCGTGTCGTGAGTGCAAGTGAGGAAACACGTGATGGACCAATCAGTGGGCAGCATCGTCCCGGGCCTAACGGGCGGCGAACCGGTAACCAGGGTGCGCGAGATGAATCGGGGTGGCAAACTTCCGGTGTCCGAGGCCGTCGCGGTGGTCAGCGCTACAACAACAATGGTTTCCGGGGGAGTCAAGGGGGGCAAAGGGGAGGTAATCACAGACACTAGGTATCAGCCGGGTTTTGGAATGTCCGTGGCTGGAATATTAACACAGACTCAGATAATTATATTTTAAGATCATCGTGTGTTTTAGATCAAAATTTAGACATTTTAGGCATAGCCGAATCTCACATTGTAGGTGATGATATTTTGACGCTTGATAATTATGTGTGGTTTGGTTTTAACCGACAGAATATTCATATAAATGCTAGAAATGGTTCAGGCGGTGTTGGCTTTTTAGTTAATAATCGTCTGTTGAATATTTATAATGTATCCATTTTAGAGGCGGAGTTTGAAGGTATTTTATGGCTTAAATTGGTGCATAAAACTTCCAATATTACTTTATTGCCATGTGTATGTTACCTACCACCTGAAAATTCGTCTAGAATGATGGATGTCTATTCATTTTACGATCATTTACTTGCTAATATTTATCAGTTTCAAAATGATGGAACCATATTTATTTGTGGAGACTTTAATAGTAGATGTGGTGACCAGGAAGATTTTATTGCAGGGGTTGACAGTGTACCTGCACGTAATGTCATTGATTTCGCGACAAATAGATATGGAGACTTATTGTTAGAATTTCTTATTAATACTCACCACTGTATATTAAATGGTAGAAACAGTTCTCATAATGATTTTACTTCCGTGTCTGTTAAAGGCCGGGCTGTAGTGGATTACTGTATAGTGCCACATGACTGTATCAATATGTTCCAGGATTTTTCAGTGTGTCATGTTACTGATATGATAAATAACATATCATTGATAAAAACATGTGCTTCTGTTGGTTTACCAGATCACTCTTTGTTACGATGGAATGTTAATTTTAACAATGGGACTGAGGATAGTCCTGTGTGTTCAGAAAATAAGTCATGTTATTTTACCAAATTTGATTTTAATAGTATACCTGATGATTTTATGTGTGATTCTGTATCAATGTCAAATATTAATATCATAATAGATTACCTTGAGCAAGGTATGCAATCACAAAAGGATGTGGACAGTGTATATTCTGAGTGGTGTGATCTTATTAAAAGAACGATGTATCAATCCATTCCACATACACAGATAAACACTATACATAAAACAGGTATTGGTAACAGGAAACGTAGACCAGGAAAACCATGGTGGAGTGATAAACTGTCATCTTTGTGGTCGATTATGTGTACTAAAGAGAAGGCATGGCTTAAATCAATTAATAATAGTGATAAGCGTAGGTTAAGATATGATTATGTATCTGCCAGAAAATTATTTGATAAAGAGGTTCAGAAATCTAAAAGATATTATTGGTATTCGATGCAAAACGAATTGTTGAAAGATGTTAGTAATAATGATGTAAATTTTTGGAAGTCAATTGGAAAGATTGGCATAAATCAGGAAAAGAAAATACATATCCCAATGGAGGTTAAGCTTGATGACGGCACTATAAGTTATAATGTCAATGATGTACTTGATAAGTGGAAATCGAGTTTTAGTAATTTATTTCAGAGTAAGAGTAGTGACTCATCGACGGCAACTAATAATAGTAGTATTAGTAATAGCTCCGGAGATGGGGATAGCTTATCTTTCAATAGTAATTTTACAATTTTAGAAGTAAAAAAGGCAGTTATGAAGGCTAATGTAAGAAAAGCTGTTGGGGCTGATAATATATACTCTGAAGTATTGAAAAACGGTTCAGCTATTGTATTTATGCATTCCTTGTTTAATGTTTGTTTTAACACAGGTACCACTCCAGGTATTTGGAATAAAAGCATTATTAATCCTATTCCAAAATCATCGTGTACTGACCCCAGGGACCCTTTATCGTATAGGGGAATAAGTCTAGCTTCTTCAGTTTACAAAATATATTGTTCAGTTTTAAATGACAGATTGTGTAACTGGGTGGAAGAAAACAACTTACTTGAGGATGAGCAGGGAGGTTTCCGTCGGAAAAGAAGTACTATTGATCAAATTTCAAGTTTAACTAGTATAATTGAAACTAGGAAAAAACGTAAATTATCTACATTTGCCGCTTTTATCGATTTTAAGAAAGCTTATGACTATATCAATAGGGATAAACTATGGGCTAGATTACTGGGTATTGGTATAACGGGTAAAATGCTGATGGCTATTAAGTCGTTATATTCTGCTGTTAGTGCATGTGTACGAATAAATTCAAGTTATACAGACTGGTTTAATGTTTCTTGTGGCTTGAAGCAGGGATGTTTGTTATCACCATTACTGTTTAATCTATTTTTAGATGATCTTGTTAAATATTTGAAAAATTTGGATGTTGGTATTACTATAGGGGATGAAAAAGTATGCATTTTACTATATGCTGACGATATCGTACTGTTGGCGTCCGATGAACGGGACCTTCAAATGTTGTTAGATGGTTTGTCTAATTGGTGTAACATTAATGACATGATAGTAAATTGTTCTAAAAGTATATTGTTCATTTTCGCCCAAATGCTGTACAGCGTACTGATTTTAATTTTTTATGTGGAACTGATGTGCTTTGTATAGTGGATAAGTATACTTACCTTGGTATTGTGATAAGCGAAAACCTTGATTATAATATTACTGCTAAAGCAGTTGCACAGAGTGCTAGTCGTGCCCTCGGTCTTTTAATTGCCAAATGTAAACTTATAGGTGGCCTGCCATATGAAGTTTTTACTAAACTATATGATACTGTTGTCTGGCCTATAATTGGTTATGGTGCTTCGATTTGGGGAGTAAAATCATTTTCATGTATCAATGCAGTCCATAATCGCGCCATGCGTTTCTTTCTTGGTGTTGGTAAATATACACCTAATGATGCGGTGGCAGGGGAAATGGCATGGACGCCTCCTTTTATCCGTCAGTGGAAATCTGTGGTCAGTTATTGGGCTAAATTATGTAACACAAATCATGATAGACTTAATAAACGCATAGCACTTTGGGCGGATAATAGTTCAAATAGATCTCACAAATCTTGGTTCTTTTATGTCAAAGATAAATTGATTAACTGTGATTTGTATGATTTTATTGATTTAAATAGCAATGTGTATAAAAATAATATTGTTAACAAATTACAAGATAACTTGTTTAGTTTATATATAAATGATTGGCGAGAAAATATAAATAAAACAAATAGTAAATCTGGAAGGGGTAGTAATAAGCTAAGAAATTATTGTAAATTTAAAACAGAGTATAAGCCAGAACGTTATTGTAAGATTATCATGGCACCGAAACACAGGGCTGCTGTCAGCAAGTTTAGATGTGGTGTAGCGCCTATTAGAATAGAAACGGGAAGGTATGAGGGGATTAGTGAAGGGGGACGACTATGTCCATTCTGTCGAGATAATGTAGTTGAAACAGAAATACATGTTTTATTATATTGTGATTTATATAACAGTTGTCGTAAAGAGTTAATTGAAAGGGCTACCTCCATTAACCCTTCGTTTAATCTACTACCTGATATTGATAAGCTTTCATTTATTTTATCCGAAGAAACACTGTGTAGATTAAGTGCCAAAACCTGCAACAGTATTCTTAATACTAGATTGTTTTATTTATGTAAGTAATGTTTTTCTTCTATTTTATGTATGTAGTAATTAAACATTTTTTTTATCTGTAAACTAGAAGCAGATGCTAATCAGTTCATCTAATGTCTGACAGGGGTGATAATCGATTTTTTACATCCATTCTTTAATGTAACACAGTAGTGTACTTTTTTGTCTTTCAGAATCTTATTTAAAGTAGTATCTTAATGAGTTTTTAAGTTAGGTTTTTTTTTATTGATTATATTTTTTATGTTTCGTGTCTCTTATAACTCATTTTGAGTGGCTTTGTACTTGTATAAAGTATTAATGATTTATGCAATTATATGTCTTTGTACAAAGATGAGACGTAAATAAAGAATATATACTATATACTACATAAAACCTTTCACATTCTTTGTAATTAAAGTCTTCATAATTGATCAATTAACGCAATTTTAAATCGGGAATTCCGAAAGTACTTTGATGTTATGTTAAAAAAAAAATAATTAATTTACACTGTTTCACACATTGACATTATTAATGGTAGGTATTTCACGAGAAATTATTTGTTTGGCCATTAGCAAATTGATCGTTGAAAAGAAACAAAGAAAGAAGTCTTTTTTTCATCAAAAACGTTATGAAAGAACATACACAGAGAAATTGTCTTTACTCGCTAAATACTCAATATGTAAATTGATTTAGCTAAGTATAAAATGAATGTAATTTTAAGCTACCCTTAATAAACAAATTAACGCCAGCGTTAATGTAAGATTACAAATAAAGGTTTTGATGTGTTGTGCAAAGGAGGATATAGGATCCGGATATAATAAACTTTAGTATTCAGAATATATAGGTGTTTTTATATGTTGGACAGCTGTGTTGGTTGTAAATTTAGTTTTGTTTTCATGGTGTAAGTTTGCACACAAGAAAATGCCGTTGGTAATAGGATGTATGTGAAATGCCTGAATTCATTGATAATATGGTTCAATGTGAAAAAAAAAATGCCGCAAATGGTATCACCAATCATGCGTTGGTATAAACAACTTTTAAAAAAAAATCTAGTGATAGATGCTGGTCTTGGCAGTGCATGTCATGTTCTAAAACAAACTAACTTGAATAAGTATTCAACTAAACATGATATGAACCAGTATAAATTCATCCTCATTTAAAACAGCTTAAAACGATTGTTACAACTATTGTATCTTTTCAAAATACTCGTATATTGTCGGCAGTTTCCGTCCAGAACCCGACAGTTTCCAAACTTGCGCCTTCTGCTGTCAAACACCGTTGGTCGCGTTCTATTTTGTCGCATGTTCTATTATTTGTTTATAGTAAGACGATGAAACGCCGATCTAGCGAAGAATTTGAAATAAGGCTAAAACATTAAATTAAAAAATGCATTATGCCACTTGAGCAAAATGCTTAAGGACGATTCCAATATTAGATAACCGAATGTAATATTGAATGTATGAACGCAAAATGTAAATGTACGGAAGCAAGATGTAAATGTACGAATGCAAGATGTACCTTAGATAACCGAATGTAATATTGAATTATGAATAAAATAAATAAAGCAAGATGCAAATGTACGAAGGAAAAAATGTCAATGTACGAAGGAAAGATGTAGATGTACGAATGCAAGATGTAAATGTATGAATGCAAGTTGTAATGTACGAATGCAAGATGCAATTTATGCGTTAATACCCTTCCATACAGGACTGCTTACACAAATTTTAAACTCAACTTACTGCTGTGACCTTGACCTTGAAGCTAGCAACTTGGTTATTGTTTTCGTTCATCATTCTTGGGTCTAAAAAGGTCAACCCAGTGCTGTGACCTTGACCTTTAAGCTAGCAACCTTGTTCATGTTTGCAACACAATGTTTTGTCTTAAGGATCACTTGTGCTAAGTTTTTCAAAACACAACCATTCCCATAAATTAAAGTCTTAATATAAATAATTTATTTATATGTCCTTTTCTATTTATGTATACTTATATATTTTACAGAAAATTCCTTATTTCATGATTAAGATGTATATAATTTGGTGAATACGTATTTACTTGTATATTTATTTCATTTATGTAATACACTTTGCTGATGATTAAGTGTAGAACAACTTGCACTGTTATATTGTAATTTATCCCGTATTCTCTCAGATAAACTACCCTACCTATCCCCAGTAATCTGTGATTAAAGGGGAATCGTACACATATTTACATGATTTATTTAATATACAACCCTCCCCCATTTCAATACATACTTATCTGAGCACACTCACATTAACATACATGTATGTATATAAACACATAACTGTGCTTGTTAAAGGAGGGGGAGGAAGGCGCTAAGTTGATTATCCTGAGTGAGCTATACTCAAGTAGGATGATGTGTGCAAGATGTTTTTTTTGTTTGTTTTTTTCCCTTTTTTTTCTTTTTTTTTGACATATTGTGTTTTATGTCATTTTGATTCAGCACTTCAGCATGCATGGTTAAAAAATTAATAATATAATTATTCTTTAAAATCGAATGGTTTAAAATTAAATAAATCGTATCCTAAATAAATGGAAGCTGTAGTTATGGCGATCAATACATCTCACCCGTTTAAAATGATATAATAAAATTTGACACCACGCAGTCAATCGGTCCCTAGGGCAACAGTATGTTACCAAAGGGAATAAAAATAAGTTAAAATAACTGTTTGATTAAACCTTGATTGATGTAAAGACGCCCATCGAGGACAATTCAATACTCCTGAAGAGGCTATTTATAATATAACTAAAAAATCAGATCTCAGTTCACCTCAGATCTCAGACCTCAGGCCTCAGGAAATAATTCTCTGATAAAAAATAAAATATAATATAGTGGATTAATACACGTGTGGGCATTGATAGATGGGATGTAGGACCCACTCCCTCCCTCGGCACCAGACCTTAAATTTAAGATATGTAACAATATTAAGAAATCATAATATATACATGTACAGTGTACCGTATTTCCATTAAAAGATAAAGCCGGGTAGAAGGGGTCCCCATATGACTACATGTAATACGTTTGATCGCCATTAGCCAAGAGTGTGATCCCCCTTGTTAATCAAGCTGTAACCCAGGCCATAGCTACAGCTATACGTTTGTGATGCATACCAGAATATTATATTTTTTCTGTCATTTGACAGGCTATAAGGTATGTTTCCAGAGCCTTGTATACAGAAGTACTGTGTGCCTTGCTGGGATTTAGCACATTATCTAAGGTGAACGACAGCCCTGCATTGATTAAAGTAGCTTTTAGGCCAATTCTGTGAGAATCAAAAGCAGTACATTCAAGGAGAAAATGGATAGGAGAATTTAATTTGTTACATTTGCTACAAGTAGGTGGTAGATTTAAAATATGTTTACCTCGATTACCCGGTGAGAGATTTGTACCTAGTCTGAGGCGGGTAATGCACTTATCTATTTTATTGGACTTTGAGTATATAGCTGGTCTATTAAGGTTTACTGTTGATCTTTTGAAAGTACCATTATAAGAGATATGCTTTATAAATGCTGTCCACTTATTTTCAACTTGTTTTTTGATTAGTGAGTATACTTCAGATGGTCCAAATGGACATAAATTTGAGACATTTGTTAATTGAAAACCTTCCTTAGCCGCCCTGTCTACCTCTTCATTACCTTTTATGTCTACATGGGCAGGACACCACTCTAATATAATTAATAGTTTTTCAGAAATGCATCTATTATATATTTCCTAAATTGAATAAGGTTTTGATCGGCTATTATTATTTTTAATTGAGGTCAACGCTGCTAAAGAATCTGATAGAATAACTGTTTTCTCTGGTTTATATTGTTCTATCCACTTTAGGGCTTTTATAATGACACTTAATTCAGCTGTATATATTGAGAGGTTATTACTTAGCTTTTCAGAACACTGAATTCGTAATTTTGGAATAACGTAGGCTGCTTCGACTTTACCAGTAGTAGAATCTTTACTACCATCTTTGAGCAAAGTCATGATAGTGAGAATCTATGTATTCACTTGTAATCGATTGGATAATATAAGGTATGTCACTTTTTCTAAATTTTTCACTTAAGTTTTCTTCAGTTGGAGTAGTAAGAGTCCAGGGCTGCTCAGGAGTGGGTCTAAAATCTGTAACTGTAATATCTCTAAGATTATAGGTAGAGATTAACTCATTTGTATGGGCACCTATAGGCAATTTGACATTATTTTCTTTTATTAAATTTGGCCTTAATAAAATAACCCGTACCTATCAGTTAGTTAACGGGGTTATCTTCTTTCCTTGTTTCTGAACGAGCCCAGTATTTTGAAGGTTGCTCTTCTCTCCTCAAGCTTAGAGGTGGAATTCGAGATTCCACCTCAAAAAGATGGACTGGAGTAGCAGGTAGGGCGCGAAGTGCAATTCTAAGTGCATTGTTTTGTAATCTATCAAGTTGTCCTAATAGGTATTGCGGAGAGCAAGAATATCTTATTCTATTTTCGGTCTAATCAGAGTTTTATAATATAAGTAATAGACTGTTTATCCGACCCAAAGTCCGTACCGGCTAGCATTTTCATTAAATTCATGTCTTTTTCACATTTAATTAAAATATCATTAATATGATCCAGAAAAGTAAATTTATTATCTAACCATATCCCTTAACAATTAGCCTTTTTCAAATTTAATATTGCTCCCCCTAATTTTAAGTCTAAATTTTTTGTTCTGTTATTCCCAAATATAATGCCTACAGTTTTTTGTTTACTGATTTTGAACCCCCATTCTTTAGACCAATCCCAAACATTATTTAAATCTATTTGTATTTTCTTTTGGAGTTAACCCAGGTTTGGACTGGAAAGCCAGGAACCCGAGTCATCTGCAAATTGACTAGTAATCATACTTAAATTTCTGAGTTTGTCTG
>CM037777.1:64855901-64888869 GCA_021229015.1 Solen grandis
ACTCCATGCCCAAAATTTCATAGTTGTAGCTTTTCTCATCTGGCCGCTAGGCTGGCTACAAAAATGGGTGGAATTGGAAAAATAATAATAATAATAATAAAAAAAAAAAAAATCAACAGAAGAACAATAGGTTTTCGCCCTGCAGAGGCGAAAACCTAATGAACCAAAAATAAAGTCAGGAGCGTCAAAAAACATGTTTTAGAAATTTTATTTTTTCCTAAAATTTAGTGAAGTTTGACCGTTTCTAGAGGACAAACCATGCTTTTCTTAAATTCGCCACCCCATATATTTTGTGCGTATATGTCTTGCAAATCATTTGCAGCAAACAGAATTCTTCTATCTGATCTATAACAAAAATGGATAGGGTTTTTCGTAGACCTACCCTCATTTGCGCAGTTTTTTGCGAGGTTCGAACTTTCAACCTTCTAAAGCTCAAACATTTCAGCGACACATACCCTCAAAGTCTATCATATTTTATGAGGCTTTCAACAAGGAACAGAATGCAAAAAAATGCATTTGAATCGGACCTCAAATAACTGAGTTATTAGCCATTATTAAATTTCATGCAAAACGCCCCCTAGCGGGAAAAGTAAGACATAAATGAAAATTTTCTCAACGTTAGGATCATCTTCAAATAGGTGGTAAAAAGTGATTAAAATTTCCTAAATGTGGCATTTCTGATCACGGAGATTTGCCGTTAAGAAAAAGGGGTTAGAAAAATAAAGAAAAACTAGAATCGCTATCGCGATATCATCGGTTTTCGCAAAAGCAATTCCATTCAGTTCACGACTCACATGATTCGAAAAATATTTCTTCGTTCAATGGCTTGTTGATACTGTTAACAGCAATCTTTCAAACATTTTTGTCGCAATTTTTAAGCAAACTTTTTACCCAAAAGAATATTTTTGAGTATTACCGGTCAGTTATGAAGTCGCGATATCATCGGTTTTCACGAAAGCAATTCCATTCAGTTCACGAGTCGCATGATTCATAAAACATTTCTTAGTTCAATGGCTTGTTGATACTGTTAACAGCGATCTTTCAAACATTTTTGTTGCAATGTTTAAGCAGACTTTTTACCCAAAAGAATATTTTTGAGTATTACCTGTCAGTTATGTAGTCGCGATACCATCGGTTTTCACGAAAGCAATTCCATTCAGTTCACGAGTCACATGATTTGTAAAACATTTCTTCGTTCAATGGCTTGTTGATACTGTTAACAGCGATCTTTCAAAAAATTTTGTTGCAATGTTTAAGCAGACTTTTTACCCAAAAGAATATTTTTGAGTATAACTTGTCAGTTATGTAGTCGCGATATCATCAGTTTTCACGAAAGCAATTCCATTCAAGTCACGAGTCGCATGTTTCGAAAAACATATTTCTTCGTTCAATGGCTTGTTGAATACTGTTAACAGTGATCTTTCAAACATTTTTGTCGCAATGTTTAAGCAGACTTTTTACCCAAAAGAGTATTGTTGAGTATTACCTGTCAGTTATGAAGTCCCGATATCATCAGTTTTTTTTTAATTAGCTCATCTGAGCAAAGCTCAGGGTGAGCTATTGTGATCCCGTGAGCGTCCGTCGTGCGTCGTGCGGCGTCAACATATTTTAGTGTTTACACTCTATCACCTTATGACCATAATGTCTCGATTGAGTTCGATTATGGCCGAGATCCGTCAATTAGGTCAGGAGTTATGCCCCTTTTAATATAAAAAATGCCATATTTCATGTTGTTTATACTCTAGCATCTTTATCTTTTGAGCAATCATATTCAAACTTTTTGGCTATGCTTATGAGAATAAGGTCTCGATTGAGTTCGATTATGGCTAAGATCCGTGAATTAGGTCAGGAGTTAAGCCCTTTTTAATATTAAAAAATGCCACATTTCACTTTGTTTACTCTCTAGCATCTTCATCTTTTGAGCAATCATCTTCAAACTTTATGGCAATGCTTATGACCATAATGTCTCGAGTGAGTTTGATTATGGCTGAGATCCGTCAATTAGGTCAGGAGTTAAGCCCCTTTTGATATAAAAAAATGCCAGATTTCACTTTGTTTACTCTCTAGCATCTTCATCTTTTGAGCAATCATCTTCAAACTTTATGGCAATGCTTATGACCATAATGTCTCGATTGAGTTCGATTAAAGCTGAGATCTGCTGATTAGGTCAGGAGTTATGCCCCTTTAAATATATAAAAAAATGTCATATTTCACTTTGATTACACTCTAGCCTCTTCATTTTTTTAGCAATCTTTTTTAAACTTTAAGATAATGTTTATGCCCATAATTTCGCAATCGGGTTCAATTATAACTGATATTGACAAGTTAATTTAGGAGTTATGCCCTTTTCACCATAAAGAAAGCCAGATTTCACTTTTACACTCTAGCATCTTTATTTCTTGAGCAATCATCTTTCTCAGGTGAGCGATCAAGGGCCATCTTGGCCCTCTTGTTATTAATAGTGATTTCAAGCTAATCGCCCCCAAGTGGCAAAATGAGAAACAAAACTGATTAAAATTTTACTTTTAGGTACCTAGCAATGCAGCAAATATTTCAATCAAGAATACAAGTCGCACTAGTCAAACATGCTATTCCTTATATATCACAATTTGAAGCATAAAAACGGATTTACAATTGTTCTAAAGAGGATCAAACCTTGGACTGCCGTAAAATGACCAAATCAAGTCCGATCTTCAAAAAAGAAACATCACTGGAAAGGGCTCTTTAAGAACTAAAACTTTTGATATATAATTTCAATGAAATATTTTTAGTTTTGGAGCTATTTGGAGCCAAATAAAAACACAATAATCGTAATATGCCCTTGACCTTTGCAATTTCTTTTTATCTTTTTAATTGCGAGGCCCCTTCAGACATAACAATACATAACTTGTGAAAATATCATGAAGAATGAACTAAAAATAAAGTCAGGAGCGCCAAAAACATGTTTTAGGAATTTTGATTTTTCCTAAAATTTAGTGCAGTTTGACCAATTAAAGAGGACAAACCATGCATTTCTTAAATTCGCCACCCCATATATTTTGTGCGTATATGTCTTTCAAATCATTTGCGGAAAACATATTTTTTCTATCTGATCTCTAATAAAAATGGATAGGCTTTTCGTAGACCTACCCTCATCTGCACAGTTTTTTGCGAGGTTCGAACTTTCAACCTTCCGTTAGTAGCTCAATAAGTTTCAGCCACTCATACCTAGAAACTATCATACTTTATTAGGCTATCAACAAGGAATACAATGCAACATACCGCATTTGGATCAGACTTCAACATTTTGAGTTATAAGTAGAAGAGTGCTTTCAAGCTAAGCGCGCCCTAGCGGCAAAATGAGAAACAAAATTGATTAAAATTTTACCATTAGGTACCTATCAATGCAGCACATAGTTCAAATAAGTATACAAATCGCACTAGTCGAACATTCTATTTATTATACATCACATTTTGAAGCATAAAAACTGATTTACAATTATTCCAAAAAAGGATCAAACTTTGGACTACCGTAAAATGACCGAATCAAATCCGATCTTCAAAAACTTAACATCACTGGAAAGTGCTCTTTAAGAACTAAAACTTTTGTTCATATACTCTCAATAAAATATTTGTAGTTTTGGAGCTATTTGGGGCCGAATATGAATACAATAATCGTTATATGACCTTGACCTTTTCATTCATTTTTAAACTTTTTAATTGTGAGGCCCTTTCAAACATAACAATACATATCTTGTGAAAATATCATGAAGAAAGAACTAAAAATAAAGTCAGGAGCGACAAAAAACATGTTTTTGAAAATTTAATTTTTCCTAAAATTTAGTGAAGTTTGACCGTTTCTAGAGGACAAACCATGCATTTCTTAAATTCGCAACCCCATATATATTTTGTGCGTATATGTCTTGCAAATCATTTGCAGCAAACAGAATTCTTCTATCTGATCTCTAACAAAAATGGATAGGTTTTTCGTAGACCTACCCTCATTTGAGCCGTTTTTTGAGAGGTTCGAACTTTCAACCTTCTAAAGCTCAAAATCTTTAGCGACACATACCCTCAAAATCTAACATTTTTTATGAGGCTATCAACAAGAAACAGAATGCAAAAAACCGCATTTGAATCGGACCTCAAATAACTGAGTTATTAGCCATTAATAAATTTCATACAAAACGCACCCCCTAGCGGGAAAAGTAAGACATAAATGAAAATTTTCTCAACGTTAGGATCATCTTCAAATACGTGGTAAAAACTGCTTAAAATTTCATAAATGTGGCTTTTCTGATCACGGAGATTTGCCGTTAACAAAAAAGGGTTAAAAAATAATAAAAAAAAAAAAATAAAACAGAAGAAGAACAATAGGTTTTCGCACTGCGAGGTGCGAAAACCTAAAAAAAAAAACAAACAAAAAAAAACAGAAGAAGAACAATAGGTTTTCGCACTGCGAGGTGCGAAAACCTAAAAAAACAGAAGAAGAACAATAGTTTTGATGTCATATGACGTGATAGACATAAGAATATCAATGAAATGAATATTCATTATCTTAAATAATTGAATAATAAATTCGTCTTCACAGAATAGAAAGAAGTCTTTGAGATTAATATTCAGTCCAAATATCAGCATTCTTAGTCATCTGGAAGCGATTTTAAACGTATTTGAAATTTGACGTCAATGGTTCGAATCTTGGATTCGCCATAGAACCATTGCCTTTTTGAATTTGCAAAACCGGACACCGGAATACACAACTAGACCATTACATATGCATTTTGTGAAATTTTGATGAAAATCGGTCCAGAAATAATGGCTGTATACCGCGTAAAGCCTTTTTGCCCTGACGTTATATGACGTCACATTAATATGAAATACCATGCATTCAAAAGCTCATTTATTTATGTATCAGCCATTAAATTTTAATGGTCCTTGGAACTTCACAACATATTTAAATTAACGCGTAGATATCAGAAAATCTTTTTGACCTAATGACGTCATATGACGTCAATTGACGTTAATCTTCACATAATGTATAGGACACTTAAAGACTTATAATCTGTCCAAATATAAGCTTTCTAACTCATCTTGAAGCGATTTTATAGGTATTTGAAATTTGACGTCAATGGTTCGAATCTTGGATTCGCCATAAAACCTTTGCCTTTTCGAATTTGGTAAAACTGACACAGGGATGCACAACTACAGCCTAACATACACATTCTATGAAAATCTGATGAAAATCGGTCCAGAAATAATGGCTGTATACCGCGTAAAGCCTTTTTGCCCTGACGTCAAATCTGACATTATATGACGTCACATTAATATGAAATACCATGCATTCAAAAGCTCATTTATTTATGTATCAGCCATTAAATTTTAATGGTCCTTGGAACTTCACAACATATTTAAATTAACGCGTAGATATCAGAAAATCTTTTTGACCTAATGACGTCTAATGACGTCAATTGACGTTAATCTTCACATAATGTATAGGACACTTAAAGACTTATAATCTGTCCAAATATAAGCTTTCTAACTCATCTTGAAGCGATTTTATAGGTATTTGAAATTTGACGTCAATGGTTCGAATCTTGGATTCGCCATAAAACCTTTGCCTTTTCGAATTTGGTAAAACTGACACAGGGATACACAACTACAGCCTAACATACACATTCTATGAAAATCTGATGAAAATCGGTCCAGAAATAATGGCTGTAGACCTCGTACAAACCTTTTCACCTGACGTCAAATCTGACGGCATATGACGTCATATGAATATGAAATTCATTGCATCCGAAAGGTCATGGTTTGACATATATGCCCTAACATTTTTTAATTGTTCTTCGTCAATGGCAACAGCTCGAAATTAACACAAATATAAGAGGTAGAAAAAAAGAATAATAAGAAAAATAAGAACTAGATTTCGTTTGCACGGCAAACGATAGGACTTTCTGCAAACAGTAAAAAAACTCATTTTCGAATTTTGAAAAACGGACACTGGGATGCACAACTAGAGTGTAATATATATATTCTGTGAAATTTTGATGAAAATCGGCCCAGAAATAATGGCTGTAGACCGCGTACAAACATTTTTAGACGACGTCAAGTTTGACGTCAAAACACGTCATAGTCAAATGAAAATTATTGAAATGCAAAATGTTTTATCTGAAGTATATGCTATTAAATTTTCAAGGTGCTCGGGTGTTTCCAACATATAAAAACTTACATGTAAAATTTAGAAATTACTTTTCAACTAATAACGTCATATGACGTCATTCTGTCCATATATCATCTTTGTAGCTCATCTGTAAGCGATTTTATACACATTTGAAATTTGACATCAATGGTTCGAATCTTGGATTCGCCATAAAACCTTTGCCTTTTCAAATTTGGAAAAACGGACAACAGGATGCACAACTAGAGCCTAACATACACATTCTGTGAAATTTTAATCAGTCCGGAAATAATGGCTGTAGACCGCGTACAAATACGTCATAGTCAAATAAAAATTATTGAAATACAAAATGTTCTATCTGAAGTATATGCTATTAAATTTTCATGGTGCTTGGATGTTTTCAACTCATAAAAATTAGCACGTAAAATTGAGAAATTTCTGTTCATATCATGACGTCATATGACGTCAGATGAGATTCATCTTCTGAAAATGTAAAGAAAACCTAGAGACTTATATTCTGTTTAAATATCCTCTTTCTAGCTCATCTGTAAGCGATTTTATACGCATTTGAAATTTGACGTCAATGGTTCGAATCTTGGATTCGCCATAGAACCATTGCCTATTCGAATTTTGAAAAAACGGACATAGGGATGCATAACTAGATCCTAACCTACACATTTTGTGAAAATTGATGAAAATCGGTTAAGAACTGTTGGCTGTAGACAGCGTAAAAACTTTTGTAGACAACGTCAAATTTGACGTCATATGACATCATAGGCATATGAAAATCATAGAAATTAAAATATCAGCATCTGAATTATATGCCATTACATTTTCATCGTCCTTGGACCATTGCAACATATAGAAATTAAAGCGTAGAAAAGAAGAAAAAAAGAATAATAATAACTAGACTTCTTTTGTCCTGAACAAAAGAAAGGGCTTTCTGCACTGCAAACCATGTCAAACCTGATCATACTTATTTACTTTTCTGAAATTCACCATCTTCAAACATTGAAGAAAATCAGTCCCGAATTGACAACTGTAGAGTGCAAACATAAATAGCAGAGGAAATCTGTGATGTCATATAACATAATTTAAATTTTAAAGTCAATGCATTCAAAAGGGAATATGTGGCTTTGTTTTCGATTATAATTTCATATAGCTAATTTTTCAAGAACCCTCTTTAAGATAACTACATGTACAATAATACTCAATCTTCGTGTTCTGCAAGGGAATGAAGTATCACTAGTCCTCTTATCATGCTAAAAAGGTATACAATATTCCTTTTCTACGAACTATTCATTTGTCATATCTTCATTGAAGTTTCTTGTTCAATTGAAGGGGGCACAGAGCATCAATATAAATTACTGTTTCACATTTTACCTTTAATGTAACAGAAATAAAATTTAGAATAATATGTGGGATCACCTGCAGAAGCACAAGGAAAAATATTTCTTTTTTTTTCAGAAATTCTTACTTTCATGCATCTTCCTTGTATGATGTCCGATTTTAAAAACCCAGGTACCGTTAGAAAGGTCTTCTGAATTCAAACATGTACTTACCTTATGTTTAAACCTATCTATTTTTGCAATATATAAAGTTATTCCTCCCCCCAAAAAGGCAAAAATCGGCAAAAAGATATTCATATCAACTACTACCATTCGACAAATAACTTAATAATTAATAGATTGATCAATACGATCTGCATAGCATTAGAACAGCATTGCATCATGATAAAAATATTGTTATTTATGATATTTTCAACAAGAGGGCCAAGGTGGCCCTAAAGACTCTCACCTTCGAAAAACTGCTTTCATTGCCTGTACAAGTTACGAAATTATAGCATAGTTGTACTGAAGACATAATCCATCAGATTATTTATAATTTCACGAACTAAAGAGAGCCTGTTGTCGACATTTGAAGTAAAATTTGACTGGAAAATTATGGCTTAAAACACACAAATTTAAACATCAAAGGGGCGTAACTCCTGACCTAATTGGCAGATGTCAGCCATTATCGAACTTGGCAGAAAGAATATGGCTATAAACATTGTCATTGACCTTGAAGATGATTCTTAAGAAATGAAGATGCTAGAGTGCAAACAAACTACAAACTAAAAATTGGCATTTTTTAATATTTAAAGGGGCATAACTCATGACCTTATGGGCCGATATCAGCCATAATCGAAATTTTCCGAGATTTTATGGTAATAAAAATTGTTATAAAGTTTGAAGATGATTGCTTAATAAATGAAGATGCTAGAGTGCAAACAAACTATAAAATTGGCATATTTTAATATCAAAAGGGGCATAACTCCGGACCTAAGAAGTTAATATCAACCATAATCGAAGTTGGTCGTGAGATGATGGTAATAAACATTGTCATAATGTTTGAAGATGATTGCTTAAGAAATGAAGATGCTAGAGTGCAAAGTGAAAATGACAATGTGAAATCTAGCTTTTTTCAATATTAAAAGGGGCATAACTCCTGACCTAATAGGCCGACATCAGCCATAATCGAACTTGACCAAGATTTTATGGTAATAAACATTGTTATAAAGTTTGAAGATGATTACTTCAGAAATGAAGATGCTAGAGTGCAAACAAACTAATTGTGGACGACGGACGGCGGATTGACGGACGGACGGACAACGGACATTCATCGATTCTTATAGCTCATCTTGAGCACATGTGCTCAGGTGAGCTAAGCATTAATAGTTTCTTAGAAAAAAGCAATCAAGTGATTAGGACTAACTGCAGAAGTGCATGAAAGAACGGTATAAATTATTTTTCATTTCTCATCTAACGTTCTTATATAATGTCCAATTTTAAAATAAGAAAGGCCTTTATATTTCCAACATTTCACGTGTTTCATGTTTCAACTTTTTTGTTACGTGTTCTGAGATATAGAAAGTTATTTTTCAAGGAAACGGCAAAAAATCGGAAAAACGATGTTCATGTCTATTATTGCCCTTCGACAAATAACTTTATAATTAATGGTCCGATCATTAGAATCTGCATACCATTAGAACCGCATTGCATCACGCTAATAATACTGTTCTTTATGTTATTTTCAAAAATTAATAGTTTCTTAGAAAGAAAACAATCAAATGATAGGGACTTACTGCAGAAATGCATGAAAGAACGGTTTAAATGAATTCTTATTTCTCATCTAACTTCCTTATAGGATATCCGATGTCCAATTTTAAAACGCTAAGTACCATTAGAGAGGCCTTTAAATTTCCAACATTTCACGTGATTCATGTTTCAACTTTTCTATTACGGGTTTTGAGATATAGAAAGTTATTTTTCAAGAAAACGGCATAAAATCGGCAAAACGATGTTCATGTCTAGTATTGCCTTTCGACAAATAACTTTATAATTTATGGTCCGATCATTAAAATCTGCATATCATTAGAACCACATTACATCATGCAAAAAAAATTGTTCTTTATGTTATTTTAAAAAAATTATTAGTTTCTTCGAAAAAAGGAATCAAGTGATCGGGACTTACTGCGGGAGTGCATGAAAGAACGGTTTTACTGCATTCTTAGTTTTCATGTAACTTCCTTCTATTAAGTCTAATTTTAAAAAGCTAGGTACCGTTAGAAAGTTCTTTTGATTTCCCACAATTCCCTCGCTTCATAATTGTATGTATCTTTAAACACTTTGTAGATACGGGCGTTTAAACCTTGAGCATACGGCAAAAATCGGGGATAAATATGTCCATATCGTTTTGTTTTTCACTATAACTTAAAGAATATTAGGTCAATCTTTAAAATTTAAACACCAAACGAACGGCCGGGCATTGATCTACAAATTATATTCATACTCTTAATAACAAAAATCAATAATTATCGAGATATAAGTAGTAAAGTGCGCTTAGGGTTGCAACATCTTGGTTTTTCTGCAATAACTCAACTGATTCAACCCCGATCTTCAAAAACTATATATCATCTGAAAGGTCTTTCAAAGCACTACAAATTATATACATAGTGTCTCGATAAAATATTTTTCATTTCTGAGATATTTAAGGCCGAAGAAAAAACCGATAATTTACATGTGACCTTGACCTAAGCTATTTTCCGGAAGCGGAAGTGACTAATGACAATAAGAGGCTATGTTGCACCTTCAGTGAAAATTTATGCAAATCGGTCAAAAACTTTGTCTTCCAGTGCTAAAAAAACGTATATTTTGGATAAAAATTTGATAACGCGTCATGACGTGATTTTACGTCATACGACGTCAGTCTTCCCAGAGCGGAAATAAATCAATAGGACACATATTCTGTCCAAATTTCATGTTTCTAGCTTATCTGAGTGCTTCGTAATACTTCAATACATTTTCTGGTCCAAAGTTCGAAACTTGATTCAGCCATAGATCCTTGATCTTTTCAAATATTGCAAAATGTATATAATCCTGCACAACAAGAACTTAATATATACATTCTGTAAAAAATCAAGTAAATCGGTCAAGACATGACAGCTGTAGAGCGCGTACAAGCTTTTGTAACTTTTTTCAGCACTGACGTCATGTGACGTCACATGAAAAAAATAAATATGAGGATCAAAAGCGCCAAAGTCACTGTGCATACTGTTAAAATTTCATGCTGCTAGCTCATCGGCAACATGTTTTAATTTGAACCTCAAAAGGAAGAAAAAAGTAGAATAATATTAATAAGAAAAAACATAACAAACCCAATAGGTCTTTCTGCTTGAGGCAGAAAGCCCTAATAACTAGATGCCATTCGTCTAAACGAATGATAGGACTTTCTGCAACCTGTGTTAATGCAAAAAGCAGGAGATAGAAGTTTCATGTAATGACTCACCTCTGGTAGTATTTCATGTTCATGCTGAACAATTGACATTATATTCCGCGAAAAATAAGCGTTTAGTTACGAAGAAAAAAAAAATAAGTAGTAGTAGTATTATGCTTATGACGTCATATGACGTCACGACTCAAAATATATGTAGAAATTCTGCAGAACTGCAAACTGTGTAAGTTTCAACTTTCTATCTCATCCCGAAGCTCTTTAATCCTAAAATGAAATTTTCGTTCCTATGTTCGAATCTCATTTCAGCCACAGAACCTTCGGAATTTTGGTTAGCTGACAGGATATGCACACCTTAGTTTCAAGATGTACCATCTTTGAAAATTTGAAGAAAATCCCACCATAAATGACGGCTGTAGAGCGCGAACACCATTTTTCACTATTTTTAGCTCTGACGTCACGGGACGTCATATGGTGCTGAAAATGCTGTTGCTTAAAAGCGCATACTTTATTGCAATAACTCAGAAATTTTCATTATTCTGAACAACTGGCATCATGTCGAAATCATTGCCCCAAATTAAAATTAAGTGGTATGCTTATGACGTCCTATGACGTCACGATTCAAAATATTTGTAGAAATGCTGAGGAACTGCAAACTGTGTAAGTTTCAACTTTCTATCTCATCCTGAAGCTCTTCAATCCTAAAATGAAATTTTTGGTCCTATGTTCGAATCTTACTTCAGCCATAGAACTTCGGTTTTTCGGAATTTCGGTAAGCTGGCAGGATATGCACACCTTAGTTTCAATGTGTACCATCTGTGAACATTTGAAGAAAATCCAACCATAAATGACGGCTGTAGAGCGCGAACACCATTTTTCAATAATTTTAGCTCTGACGTCACATGACGTCATAGTGTGCTGAAGATGCTTTTGTTCAAAAGCGCATACTTTACTGTCATAAATCTGAAAATTTCATTATTCTGAACAACTGGCATCATGTCGAAATCATTGCCCTAAAATGAAAATTAAGAAGTATGCTTATGACGTCACATGACGTCATCGGACGTCAGGACTCAAAATTTCCGTAGAAATTATGCAGAACTGCAAACTGTGTTAGTTTCAACTTTCTATCTCATCCTGAAGCTCTTTAATCCTAAAATGAAATTTTCGGTCCTGTGTTCGAATCTTATTTCAGCCACAGAACTTCGGAATTTCGGTTAGCTGACAAGATATGCACACCTTAGTTTCAAGATGTACCATCTGTGAAAATTTGAAGAAAATCCGACCATAAATGGCGGCTGTAGAGCGCGAACACCATTTTTCATTATTTTTAGCTCTGACGTCACATGACGTCATAGGGTGCTGAAAATATTTTTGTTCAAAAGCGCATACTTTACTTTCATAACTCTGAATTTTCATTATTCTGAACAACTGGTATCATGTCGAAATCATTGCCCTAAAATGAAAATTAAGAAGTATGCTTATGACGTCACATGAAGTCATATGACGTTACAACTCAAAATATATGTAGAAATTCTGCAGAACTGCAAACTGTGTAAGTTTCAACTTTCTATCTCATCCTGAAGCTCTTTAATCCTAAAATGAAATTTTCGGTCATATGTTCGAATCTTATTTCAGCCACAGAACTTTGGTCTTTCGGAATTTCGGTTAGCTGACAGGCTATGTACACCTTAGTTTCAAGATGTACCATCTGTGAAAATTTGAAGAAAATCCGACCATAAATGACGGCTGTAGAGCGCGAACACTATTTTTCACTATTTTTAGCTGTGACGTCATGTCACACCATAAGGTACTGAAAATCATTGAAATTAAAATTTCCTCACGTGACTAATAAGCCGTAAAAATTTCATCGTCCTAGGACTATTGCAACATATAAAAATAAGCGTTTAGTTAGGAAGAAAGAAAGAAAGAATAATAACTAGATTTCGTTTGCACGGCAAACGATAGGACTTTCTGTAAACCGTTAAAAACTCAATCAAACTGAAAATTATAGGTACGGAATACTCAGAAAACATTAGGTTTCTAGTGTGTAACCTATACAATTTTCATTGTTCTTGGCCTTTGCCAATAACATTTTCCGAAAATGTTTAAAATTACGTAAAAGTGAAAGCAGGGTATTTTCCAAAAGTGCTTAGATAATTGCTTAGTTTTCTAAGAGAATTTAACAGTTAAGAAGCCAGAATGAGCGTAGCGAGTGACGGCTTCTTAACTGTTAAATTCTCTCTTAATAAACACTGACTAACTTAGAGTTTGCCCCGCCCTATTACTGCGTTACGCTGCTATATTAGGAGATGGCGTCATATAAATGTTACGTCAGCGTGTTGTTAAAGTATTCACACACGTGCACGTGCTTTCCAAATATGGATGTAACACATAAATTTCGCGCGTTTTTTGACCGTCGGCTCATTTCTTTTTCAGATTTCAATCAAGAGGCAAATTTATGAGATGGCTGTTTTTTTTATTTATCTTGTTTTAATTAGTTACGACATCAGAAAATATCAACTGATTGACATTAAGAAAAGAACGAAATATGTAAATAATAATCGTTTAAAAATAGTCGGTGTCAGCGGAAGATATCAAGGCTAGGAATACCCTGGAAATACAAAATCAAACGAGTCAATACATGATCTCTAAGTTGTTTAAAAACGTTATATCAATTTCAACTCTTGTATTTACCAAATTCGTAAACAAAGGTACTGGTATAGCTCCCTTGCTTGGCGCTCAGCTTATTAAGGGTAGTTCCAGGACTGATGGCCCGGTGTCCGGATAATGTGACTGGGATTGGTATCATGCCAACTGTCTACGACGTGATACTGTGCAGTGTGACAACACTACATTTGTCTCAAGTAGACATTGTCTCCAAAAGACTTAAATACTGTCGGTGGAACGTTAAACCTAATAAACTGTACTTGTATTTTAGTATTTAATTTAGCATCTTTTTCTTTCCTTAGAAGTCCGTTTGGATCGAGCTGGTAATCATCCTTTTGCAAAAAAATATTTCCGAAACTCCTCATTCTTATGTAAATGTTTATCGATAAACATGATTATTTAAGCAACTTTACTAAATGTTTACAAAAGACGTCAACATGCGCCAGTGTGCACAACTCGTGTGTAGGGATCAGTGTATTAAACACTGCCATATATGATATCACGTGAATAGGACGGAGCATTATTTGAAATAATGACATGCGCATTTTGCCGTAAACTCTTAATAGTTAAATCACAATTAAGTTGACAAGTCTCGCAAAATCTCGAACTCTTAACAAATTAAATCGACCATGAATTTGAAATTTTGGGCTCACTGATTAGATAAAAATAGCGGGCAAACTCTAAACAAAGTTACTCCATTTGGCTAACGAACAAATTAGTGTTGATGTGTTGATTATTTTGTTTCAAACGTCTACACTTATACACGCACATTGTATCTGAAGCTGACAATAAAATTACAATGTACTATAACATATATTTTCACATAGCTTATTTGAAATATAGCTTGTATAGCATTTATCGATTGATGCAACAGTTAAGTCGGGAAATTGCAATGTTTCAACAACGGTCTAAATGACATGTGTCAAAACGCTCAAAGGATTATGGGTAACACAATGCTGCACCTGATATGTATAAGTAACGTAAATGATTTGACACAATATTAAATCATTATCAACACTTGTTATGTTTGTTTGTTTGTTTGTTTGTTGGGTTTAACGTCCCACCAACAGTATTTCAGTCATTTGGAGACGATGTCTACTTCATGAGGGTATAGTGCTGCCACACTGCCGTATCACGCCAAAGTCATGTGGCATGATACCACACCCAGTCACATCATCCTGATACCGAGCTAACCAGTCCTGCAACTACCCTTATATGCTGAGCGTCAAGCAAGGGAGCTATAACAGTACCATTTTTACGACTTCGGTATGTCGTGGTCGGGGATCGAACCTACGACCTCCCGCTTCCGAGGCGGACGCTCTAACCACTCGGCCACGTGGGACGGTACGCTTGTTTAGCTAGTAATATCAATATGATACATTCTTGTAATAAACAGTAAACATTATGCCGTGGTTCTCCAAATTAATAATTACAGAGTAAACGAACAACACACAAACAAATAAAATCGGCACCCTTAATGACAAATGATTAATTATGCAGAACCGTCGCAGTTTGTTACATGATCAGTAGGTGCGAAAATACGTTTTACATGTCCGTGTTGATATAAAATTTCACCTATGTACTCTACGGAGGCTTGACGGTGTGTGAAAACAAATACAAAACCATCTTGACCAAGGTTTTAATTACAGGGACAGGTGGTCAGTGGGCCGGAGTATGGTTGTCATGGAGATACAGTTATGTTTTGATATCGACTTCGAGGAATCGCATAGAAAATTATATAGGATAAACTATCTAGGGACCAAGGACGGAGCTCGAGATATCCAAAATCGCTTGTTTGAAGAATCGACCTTAAGTTTATATAGAAAAAGAAGGGCTATATCAATGGACTGGGCTTAAAGCTCGAGTCATCGCCGGTATTCAATGAATCGCCACATTGAGGAATCGCGTGACCACTGTATTCAAAATAAAAGCAATTAAACTTAAACCTCTTAATTCTGCATATCAAATTTTTATTTTTTTATTTTCGTGTACAGTCGCGGGAATATTATAGTAAATGCTACCATGAAATAGAATCGTCGACGCGTGTAACCTCGTGAGTTATATTCCAATAACGCTTGTACATACGATCGAGACGACTGTATTACACAAAGTTACTCCATTTTGCGCTTTTAGCTAACGGACAAATTAGCTTGCAGCGTCTTGAACGGATGACATGTGTCAAAACGCTCAAAGGATTATGGGTAACGCAATGCTCCAACTGATATGTATAAATAACGTAAATAAAATGATTTGACACATTAAATCATTGTCAACACTTGTTTAGTTTGTTTGTTTGTTGGGTTTTACATTCCACCGACAGTATTTCAGTCATTTGGAGACGATGTCTACTTAATGCAGTTATAGTGCAAGGGAGCTATAACAGTACCATTTTTTACGACTTTGGTATCGAATACACGACCTCCCGCTCCCGAGGCGGACGCTCTAACCACTCGGCCACCGGGAACGGTACGCTTGTTTAGCTAGTAATATCAATATGATACAAGTAAAAAGTTGTTTTTTTACAATTTATATGACTAATACATAGCTGTAAACTTACATTTTCCGAAAATGCTTCAAATGACGTGAAAGTGAAAGTAGAATATTTTCCGAAAATTCTTATTTTTTTTTATGTAACTTCCTTATACTTTAATCAATTTTAAAACTCTAGGTACCAAAATAATCGTCTAAAAAATCTCTACATCTCACTTGCTTGATGTGTGGACTTTTTTCGAATGACTTTTAAGATATTAGCCGTAAAACTTTGACAACACGAAAGAATCGCGAAATTCCACATGTTTAAATTCCTATTTTTGATGTAACTTCCTTATCTTTGACAATTTAAAACTTAGGTACCAAAATAATCGTCCGAAAATTCTCTACATTTCACACGCTTAATGTGTGGACTTACTAAATTAAAAAAGGCCAAAATAATCGTCGAAATTCCTCATTTTTTATGTTGGAATTTTTTTAGAATGAGTTTTAGATATTACCCGTTATATGGTTATTTGGCACGGCAGTATAAAAGTCTAGTCACAGTTCTTAGACATTGCATTTCTCTTAGTCGCCATCTGTTTACATTTTATGTTTCAAGTAAATACCATGTATAATATTCAAGTTAATGTCGAGACAAGAAAAAAAAAGCTATTTAACAAAGGGAGATAATTAAACAAGAGGGCCATAATGGCCCTGAATCGCTCACCTGATTATAAATGAGCAACATATGTTGGATTTTTCATATTGACCTACTTTTTGACCCCACATGACCCACTTTTGAACTTGTCCAAGATTTTATAGAGACACACATTCTGACAAAATTTCATGAAGATTTGGCCAAAACTGTGGCCTCTAGAGTGTTAACAAGGTTTTTATAAGACTTGACCTCGTGACCTACTTTCTGATCCCACATGACCCAATTTCTAACTTGTCCAATATTTTATGGAGAGAAACATTCTGACCAAGTTTCCTGATTTACTTGTCCAAATTTTATGGAGAAAACATTCTGACAAGTTTCTGAGATTGGCAAAAATGTGGCCTCTAGGTGTAAACAAGGTTTTTAAGATTGACCTCGTGACCTCTTTTGACCCCCATACCCAATTTCAACTTGTCCAAGATTTTTGGAGAGAAACATTCTGACCAAGTTTCCTGAGGATTGGGCTAAAAATGTGGCCTCTAGTGTGTAAACAATGTTTTTCTAAGATTTGACCTCGTGACCTTCTTTTTGACCCCTCATCACCCAATTTCGAACTTGTCCAAGATTTTATTGAGACAAACATTCTGACCAAGTTTCATGAATATTGGCCTAAAAATATGGCATCTAGAGTGTTAAAAAGCCAAATTGTTGACGACGCACGACGGATGAAGGGCCATCACAAAAGCTCACCCTTGAGCACGTTGTGCTCAGGTGAGCTTAAAATGGGACCAGGTAGAGTTACACTTCTTTGACACTGCAGTTTTCCTAGTTGCCATCAGATTCTGGTTACATTTTAAATTTCAAGTCAATACATTGTATAATATTTAAGCAATGTTCCGGACAAGAAAAACAAAATTAACCAAAGGGAGATAATGCAAAAATGAAGCCAGGGCAATAATTCAAACAACTCAAGTGAAATTTATGACATGCACCTATCCACCTGATTAACAATTCACACACAACAATAGAACCGAGATGGTTAAGAAATGTAGAAGATGTCACAAGATATTTAAAGTCAAACCACGGGCAATAACTCCGTAATCCTCGTGGGAACGAAGTGAATTTTGCGTCTTGTACATCTACTGCTAATGAAGAACATTTTTTGCAAAGTATTAGATGAATCAGACTGAAATTGAAAGAGGAATTCACTGGACAAGACATTTCATGTTGATTCAGGGGCAAAATTGGGAATGAAGTGAAATTTGCGTCTTGCACATTTAGTTCTTCTGTCAGGAGTCAATATAAGCTGCGTATTTGCGTAATTACACAAATAAAATAGATAAAAACCCAATTCTTTTAAAATTCTAGCGTATCAAAAAGCAATTAAAATTAGATTACTCAAATATCCAAAATATTAAGGCGTACTGGTATGCAACATTTTGAAACCGAGTGATGTTTACAAATACTCGTATATGTTTGACTGGTTACTTGCGAATCCGCAAAACAGTCTTCAAACGATTTCCGGTAATTTCCTACTTTGGGTTCCATTCAAGTAAAACATAAATCCAGTCTGTCTTATTTGTTCATCTGACGCTTTTCTATTTGTTTGCTCTTTTCTATTTGTTTGGTTACATAAGGCAGGAAGAAACGGGTAAACGTTTACAAAAACACTGAGTAGATACCTAGCACTGCAAACCAAACATCAGGCATTTGTGTCACAATAATTGACGATCTGGAAGTTGAGATAGAGTCGATAGCATCCAATTCCATGTTAACCAGTAAATAATATGTTTTAATTCAATATTTAAAAGTGCTAAATCTTTGGATCAGGAAGATCAAATATGATTGAATGTTGTTTTTATTTAATTGTTGAGGAGCTAATGATAAATCCTGCAATGATAATTGTTAAATTGACATTGTTGCATACAAGGACAGCAGGCGCATATACCAGTAAGAACATGTACTGTTATTTCAATTCCAAAATTAAGTTGATGAAAAAAAGGTATTTGACTTAATTTTGATGGAGTAACCATATTTTCATTACTCAATTAAAATTGTGAAACCCCAATTCCTTGAAAAATTGATGAGTAAATACCCAATTGACCTCAAACCTTATCTGTAGCCCTGTTCTGATAAATATTTATGCCAAATATCAGGTGAAATGGCTGAAAGTACCGGACAAGATTTTGCTTAAATACTGCATAAATGACTGACCAACCAACCGACTGACCAACCAACCGACCAACAGGCTGATTCTCTTCCATTTGTGCTGGTAAACAGGGGTTTTCATTTTAAAACAAAAATAAATCAATAAAAACCTAGTATCATATTAATTAATATAAAATCTTAAGGTTTTTAGAACAGGGTTGCTTGCAAAACTGTTCTAAGGAAGCACACATTTTGGATTTGACAACAGTTTGGGGCTATATTAAGAAATATTTAATTTATAGATTTCCCTCTTTTTTACTACACAGAGAAAAAAGTCCAAAATTTATTTTCTCTCTTAACACTCAATGGTGACAATTTTCATGTTTATTTCAGACTCAGAACGATTGCGATTAAAACTAAATAAAAATGTATTGAAAATAGATGCTGGAGATATTGTATTTAATAAACTGTAATGAAAACAGATACTAATTATGCAGAAGGCAAATTCCCAATTCATGCTTAGATATTTCGAACCATAACTGGCTGGAAATTCCAGCAATAGCCGACAATATATAAATTGTAGGTTTGAGTCCCAGTTGTATTTGTTTTTTTCCTTTTGTTTTTTTACAGCTAATTGTTTTTTTTAAATTTCTTTTGCAATATTAAGCATACATATTTTTGCCATAATGAAAATCAGTAATTCAAGTACATGTGTGCGTAAATATATAAAACACTAAGTTACATGTAAATCAGATCTCTCTCGAGGACGCACACTTTAAAAATTAAAATTATGTGCGTCTCCTCGGACGCATGAATATTTCATACATTGAAACTCAAATTATCATGGTTAATGATTTGTCCTAACCGTTTACTCAGTTCAACTTCATAATGGTTTCATTATGGGTTTTCCCCATGCGCTTGCGACTAGCCTGTTGATGTGCAACATGCTTTTATTTGCCAACATATCATAATCCCTACTGGGACCTATGTTTACATGCACTGAAATACACACGCGTGAGTATATATTCTCCAAGTACATGATTGAAATCCTTTGCTATTATATAATCTTAACGGAGCTGTATTTCAATAGAGATTTGACTGTTTCGTTACATTTTGGAGTATACTTAGTTCAAGTAAATTTTAACACCAATGAACTAGCAGTATAACTTGACATTTGTTAAGTAAAGATGACCTGTAATTTGATGGTTGTCGCATTACGACAGAATATGTTCAAAATCAAAACCTACAAGATGTAAAAAAGAAAGAGCTATAAACAATAAACATCCGTTCAGCATTTCTTTTTTTCCTATTTTTTGATTAACAAAAATAAATAAATTGAAAAAAGAATTTTACCACAGGCATATAAGAAAAAGTGCATTCAGGTTTTTAAAAAGGCAATAATGTAATGCCAAGGCATTTCTAATTTTACTTATCTTTTTACTTGTTTTGGCTCTTTATTGCAGCTTTCTCTGACAAATCACATAAATTTTGACAGTTGACTGACTTATTTGACTTATCAACTAGCCAAATTAATGCTTTACGCCAGGAATTTCTCTAAACCGCCGTGTCACATCGTCTGTATTTAGATATTCAGTGTGGTTTAGATGTCATTTCCAGCTTGATCCACTTTTACAATTTATAATTAAGGTTTATGCCAAGTAAATCCGTTTGATTATTGGTAAAACATTGTATTTTGTTAAAGTTTTAATTTGCAAACCACTTTTTACACGAGGGCGACCTTTTTATTTCTTTACTTCCGATTGTTGCTTTGGGGACTCTACTGCACTCTACTATATTGATAAAGAATAGAATTGACACACCATTAAATTATTATCAACACTTGTTTAGCTAGTAATATCAATATGATATTAGTAAAAAGTTTATTTTGCAATTTATATAACTAATACATATCTGTAAACTTACATTTTCCGAAAATGCTACAATTAAGGTGAAAGCGAAAGTAGGATATTTTCTGAAAATTCTTACAAATGGGTTTAAATTTTTTGATGTAACATCCTTATACTTTGATCAATTTCAAAACTGTAGGTACCAAAAGTATCGTCTGAAAATTCTCTACATTTCACACGCTTTATGTTTAGGAATATTTTTAATACTTTTTGAGATAGAAGCTTTTAAACCTCTTGAAGAATGAAAAAATCACCAAAGCTATATGCACGAATTTCGTTTTTTCCCCATAACTCCATGAATCTTTGGCAAATCATTAAACTTTAAGCATCAAAAGAACGGTCAAAAATCAAAGGCTTTCGAGATATAAACTGTTAAACACACTGAGGGTTACCAAATTTTCATTTTTCCGCCATAACTCAACCGATTCAACCCCGATCATCAAAAACTAAATATCATCTGAAAGGTCTTTCTAAACACTACAAATTATACGCATAGTGTCTCGATAGAATATTTACCGTTTTTGAGATATTTAAGGCCGAAGAAAAAGACGATAATTGATATATGACCTTGACCTTTGGGATTTTAAGCAAACGAAAGTGACATGGCTCCATTAAATATAATACTGCATCTTCAGACAAAATTTCAAGCAAATAATACAAAAAATAAAGCCTACAGGGCTTAAAAACCATTAAGTTTTAATAGGAAAGCTTTATTAGCATTATGACGTCATGTGACGTCATATGGCGTTCATCTTTTCAGAATGTAAAGAAGACCTAGAGAATAATATTCAGTCTAAATATCAGCTTTCTAGCTCTTCTGGAAGCGATTTTATACGAATTTGAAATTTGACGTCATTAGTTCGAATCTTGGATTCGCCATTAAACCTTTCGCCTTTTCGAATTTGGAAACACGGACACGGAAAGGAACAACTAGAGCTTAACATACACATTCTGTGAAATTTTGATGAAAATCGGTCCAGAAATAATGGCTGTAGATCGCGTACAAACTTTTTCACCTGACGTCGAATCTGACGTTATAGGACGTCATATGAATATGAAATTCATTGCATCCGAAAGCTCATGGTTTGAAATATATGCCAAAAAAAAAGCATTTTTGAATTTGAAAAAACGGACACCGGGATGCAAAACTAAATTGTAGCATACACATATTCTGTGAAATTTTGATGAAAATCGGCCCAGAAATAATGGCTGTAGACCGCGTACAAATATTTTTAAACGACGTCAAGTTTGACGTCAAAATACGTCATAGTCAAATGAAAATTATTGAAATGCAAAATGTTCTATCTGAAGCATTTGCTATTTAAATTTTCAAGGTGCTCGGACGTTTTCAACATATAAAATTTAACACGTAAAAATTAGATTTTTTTTTCACCTCATGACATCATATGACGTCATTTGACGTTTATCTTCTGAGAATGTAAATAAATCCTAGAGACTTATATCCTGCACAAATAGCATCTTTCTAGCTCATCTGTAAGCGATTTTAAACGCATTTGAAATATGACGTCAATGGTTCGAATCTTGGATTCGCCATGAAACCATTACCTTTTCGAATTTTGAAAAACGGACACCGGCAGGCACAACTAGAGCCTAACATACATATTCTGTGGAAATTTTGATGAAAATCGGCCCAGAAATAATGGCTGTAGACCGCGTACAAATATTTTAAGACGACGTCAAGTTTGACGTCAAAACACGCCATAGACAAATGGAATTTATTGAAATGCAAAATGTTCTATCTGAAGCATATGGTATTAAATTTTCAAGGTGCTCGTACGTTTTCAACATATAACAATTAACACGTAAATATTAGAAATTACTTTTCACCTCATGACGTCATATGACGTCATTTGACGTTTATCTTCTGAGAATATAAATAAATTCTAAAGACTTATATCCTGTCCAAATATCATCCTTCTAGCTTATCTGTAAGCGATTTTATACGCATTTGAAATTTGACGTCAATGGTTCGAATATTGGATTCGCCATAAAACCATTACCTTTTCGAATTTTGAAAAACAGACACCGGAAGGCACAACTAGAGCCTAACATACATATTCTGTGAAATTTTGATGAAAATCAGCCCAGAAATAATGGCTGTAGACCGCGTACAAACGTTTTCACCTGACGTCAAATCTGACGTTATATGACGTTATGAATATGAATTTCATTGCATTCGAAAGCTCATGGTTTGAAATATATGCCATAACATTTTCATTGTTCTGGGACATTGGCAACACATCGAAATTAACACAAATACAAGAGGAAGAAAAAAAGAATAAGAATAATAAAAAAACATAACAAACCCAAAAGGACTTTCTGCCGAAAGGGCAGAAAGTCCTAATAAAAAAACAGTACAAACCCAATAGGACTTTCTGCCAGTAGGCAGAAAGTCCTAATAAAAAACAGTACAAACCCAATAGGACTTTCTGCCAGTAGGCAGAAAGTCCTAATAAACATAACAAACCCAATAGGACTTTCTGCCTAAAATGCACCTCATTCTCTCAAATACGCATCGCAATACACCTTTCAACACGGGCACTCTTTCCTGCGTAAGAACGTCCGGATAGAGGGTAACCAACCCAATAACCGCCTTCGTTCCTTACTTCAAATTGCTAGATTTTCGTATACAAACCCTTATCCGAAAAACATGTATATCTGCCAGGTTTGTTGACGGAATCACTTAAAATTTTCAGGACTTTTTGCATACCGTAGGCTACGACATTCCTGCAAATTTCAAACTTCATACATTGACTTGCCGGTTTTATATGAATTTTTAAAAATAATTCTTGCTTAAGTATGCATGACGTCATAATCACGTGACCAAACAAATAATCCTTGTAGTTTACATCACTTCACTTTACAGAGTGTTAATCCTGAAGAAATTGTAATTTTTGACTCAAAGTTCATGAAACTACAGCGTTTCAATTTCGTCAAAAGTACACTTTTCGCCTTTCTGTCATAACTCAACCAATTCAACCCCGATCTTCAAAAACTATATATCACCTGAAAGGTCCTTTAAATCACTACAGATTTTATTCACAGTGTCCCGGTAGAATCTTTTTCGTTTTTGAGATACACCTTGCCGAATAAAAACACCAACAACTGACATATGACCTTGACCTTTACAATTTTCCGGAAACGGGAGTAACTGAGGTAAATGAGATGCTATGTTGCACATTCAGTGAACATTGTATGCAAATCGGTAAAAATTAAGGCATGTAGTGCTAAAAACCCCTACATTTTTTATTAAAAGTTTGTTAACGCGTCATGACGTCATTTTACGTCATACGACGTCAGTCTTTTCAGAGCTGTAAGAAATTAATATGACACATGTTCTGTCCAAATTTGAAGTTTCTAGCTTATCTGAAAGCTTCGTGATACTTAAATACATTTTTAGGCCCAAAGTTCGAAACTTGGTTCAGCCATAGATCCTTGGTCGTTTTGAATGTTGCAAAATGTATATAATCATGCACAACTAAGTCCCAATCCATACATTATGTGAAAAAATCAAGTCAATTGGTCAAAAAATGACGGCTGTAGAGCGCGTACAAGCTTTGGTAGCTTTTTTCAACCCTGAGGTCACGTGACATCACATGAAGAAAATATAATCTGCAATCAAAAGCCCCAAAGTCACTATGCATACTGTTAAAATTTCATGCTGCTGCCTTGTCGGTAACCTGTTTTAATTTGAACCTCAAAAGGAAGAAAAAAGTAGAATAATAATAATAACTAGATTTCATTCGTTGATACGAATGATAGGACTTTCTGCGAACATTGAAAAATATAAAGATTAATACCGTTAGATTTTTTTTTTATGAACTTCTCATGCATGAACTTTGTGAAATAAGCCATATGGCAATAATAAATAAATCTTTATTTTGATATCGCTTTCTTATAACTTGACCAATTTTAGTATTCTAGGTACCAAAATAAATGTCCTGAAAATCCCGAGATTTCCATTGTAGCATATTTGGGTCTAGTTTTATAGGTATTCAAAATATAAGCAATTAAACTTAAACCTCTTAATTCTGCATATCAAAATTCTTTTTTTTATTTTCGTTTACAGTTGCGGGAATAAAATAGTAAATGCTACCATGCAATAGAATCGTCGACGCATATAGCCTCGTGAGCTAAATTCCAATAACGCTTGTACATACGATCGAGACGACTGTATTACCCAAAGTTACTCCAATTTGCGCTTTTAGCTAACGGACAAATTAGCTTGCAGCGTCTCGAACGGATGACATGTGTTAATCATTTTGTTTCAAACGTCTACACTTATACACGCTCATGGTATCTCAAGCAACATATATTTTCACATAGGTTATCATTTATCATAAATTTGGAATATAGCTTGTACAATATTTATCGATTGATGCAACAATAAAGTCGGGAAATTGCAATGTTTCAACAACGGTCTAAATGACATGTGTCAAAACGCTCAAAGGATTATGTGTAACGCAATGCTGCAACTGATATGTATAAGTAACGTAAATAAAATGATTTGACAAAACATTAAATCATTGTCAACACTTGTTTAGTTTGTTTGTTTGTTGGGTTTAACGTCCCACCGACAGTATTTCAGTCATTTGGAGACGATGTCTACTTAATGCAGTTATAGTGATGCCACACTGCAGTATCACGCCGTAGACATGTGGCATGATACCACACCCAGTCACATTATCCTAATACCGAGCTAACCAGTCCTGCAACTACCCTTATATGCTGAGCGTCAAGCAAGGGAGCTATAACAGTACCATTATTTACGACTTTGGTATCGAACCCACGACCTCCCGCACCCGAGGCGGACGCTCTAACCACTCGGCCACCGGGAACGGTACACTTGTTTAGCTAGAAATATCAATATGATATAAGTAAAAAGTGTTTTTTTTTGCAATTTATATGACTAATAAATATCTGTAAACTTACATTTTCCGAAAATGCTTCAATTAAGGTGAAAGCGAAAGTAGAATATTTTATGAAAATTCTTAGAATTGGCTTTAAATTCGTATTTTTTATGTAACTTCCTTATTTTTTGATCAATTTCAAAACTATAGGTGCCAAAATAATCGTCTTAAAATTCTCTACATCTCACATGCTTAATGTAAAAACTTATTTCTAATGATTTTTAAGATATAAGCCGTAAAACTCTGACATGACGGCAAAATCGCTGAAATTATACATGTTTAAATTCCTATTTTTGATGTAACATCCTTATACTTTGATCAATTTCAAAACAGGTACCAAAATAATCGTCTTAAAATTCTTTACATCTCACTTGCCTAATGTGTTGACTTATTTCATAAGAGTATTAAGATATAAGCCGTGAAACTCTTACATAACGGCAAAATCGCTGAAATTCTACATGTTTAAATTATTATTTTTGATGTAACTTTCTTATTCCTTGCCCAATTTCAAAACTTTAGGTACCGAAATAATCGCCTGAAAATTCTCTACATTTCACACACTTTATGTACAGGAAAATTTTAATACTTTTTGAGATACAAGCTCTTAAACCTCCTGAAAAAAGAAAAAATCAGCAAAGTTATATGCATGAATTTCGTTTTTTCCCGATAACTCCATAAATCTTAGGTCAATCATTAAATTTTAAGCATCAAAATAACGGCCAAACATTGCTCTACAAATAATATCCGTCATCATATTTTCAAAAATCAAAGGCTTTCGAGATATAAACTGTTAAACACACTGAGGGTCACCAAATTTTCGTTTTTCCGCCATAACTCAACCGATTCAATCCCGATCATCAAAAACTAAATATCATCTGAAAGGTCTTTCTAAACACTACAAATTATACGCATAGTGTCTCGATAGAATATTTACTGTTTTTGAGATATTTAAGGCCGAAGAAAAAGACGATAATTGATATATGACCTTGACCTTTGGGATTTTCCGGAAACGAAAGTGACATGGCTCCATAAAATATAATACTGCATCTTCAGACAAAATTTCAAGCTAATCATACAAAAAATAAAGCCTACAGGGCTTAAAAACCATTAAGTTTTAATAGGAAATCTTTATTAGCATTATGACGTCATGTGACGTCATATGGCGTCACATAGTGTCTCGATAGAATATTTACCGTTTTTGAGATATTTAAGGCCGAAGAAAAAGACGATAATTGATATATGACCTTGACCTTTGGGATTTTCCGGAAACGAAAGTGACATGGCTCCATAAAATATAATACTGCATCTTCAGACAAAATTTCAAGCAAATAATACAAAAAATAAAGCCTACAGGGCTTAAAAACCATTAAGTTTTAATAGGAAAGCTTTATTAGCATTATGACGTCATATGACGTCATATGGCGTTCATCTTTTCAGAATGTAAAGAAGACCTAGAGACTAATATTCAGTCTAAATATCAGCTTTCTAGCTCTTCTGGACGTCATTAGTTCGAATCTTGGATTCGCCATAAAACCTTTGCCTTTTCGAATTTGGAAACACGGACACGGAAAGGCACAACTAGAGCTTAACATACACATTCTGTGAAATTTTGATGAAAATCGGTCCAGAAATAATGGCTGTAGACCGCGTACAAACATTTTCACCTGACGTCGAATCTGACGTTATAGGACGTCATATGAATATGAAATTCATTGCATCCGAAAGCTCATGGTTTGAAATATATGCCATAAAATTTCATTGTTCTGAGTCAATGGCAACACCTCAAAATTAACACAAATATAAGAGGAAGAAAAAAAGAAGAAGAAGAAGAATAACTAGATGTCATTCGTGAAAACGAATGATAGGACTTTCTGCAAGCTGTGTTAATGCAAAAAGCAGGAGATAGAAGTTTCATGTAATGACTCACCTCTGGTAGTATTTCATTGTTCATGCTGAACAATTGACATTATAATCCGAAATTAGTGCAAATGATAAGAACTAAGTATTAGTCTGTGACGTAACATGATGTCATATGACGTCAGGACATGACTGCAAATTTGATTTCTAGTTTAAAGGTCCTATGTTTGAATCTAACTTCAGCCGCAATACTTCGGTTTTTTGGAATTAAGGTTAGCTGACAAAATATTCACACCTTAGTTTCAAGATGTACCTGAAGCTCTTTAATCCTAAAATGAAATTTTCGGTCCTATGTTCGAATCTTATTTCAGCAGTTTCAAGATGTACCTGAAGCTCTTTAATCCTAAAATGAAATTTTCGGTCCTATGTTCGAATCTTATTTCAGCAACAGAACTTCGGTCTTTCGGAATTTCGGTTAGCTGAGAGGATATGCACACCATAGTTTCAAGATGTACAATCTGTGAAAATTTGAAGAAAATCCGACCATAAATGGCGGCTGTAGAGCGCTAACACCTTTTTTCATTATTTTTAGCTCAGACGTCACATGACGTCATAGGGTGCTGATGATGCTTTTGTTCAAAAGCGCATACTTTACTCTCATAACTCTGAAATTTTCATTATTCTGAACAACTGGCATCATGTCGAAATCATTGTCCTGATATGAAAATTAAGAAGTATTCTTATGACGTCACATGACGACATTTGACGTCACGACTCAAAATATATTAAGAAATTATGCAGATCTGCAAACAGTGTAAGTTTCAACTTTCTATCTCATCCTGAAGCTCTTTAATCCTAAAATGAAATTTTCGGTCCTATGTTCGAATCTTATTTCAGCCACAGAACTTCGGTCTTTCGGAATTTCGGTTGGCTGACAGGATATGCACACCATAGTTTCAAGATGTACAATCTGTGAAAATTTGAAGAAAATCCGACCATAAATGACGGCTGTAGAGCGTGAACACCATTTTTCAATATTTTTAGCTCTGACGTCACATGACGTCATAAGGTGCTGAAGATGCTTTTGTTCAAAAGCGCATACTTTACTGTCATAACTCTGAAATTTTCATTTTTCTGAACAACTGGCATGTCAAAATCATTGCCCTGATATGAAAATTAAGAAGTATTCTTATGACGTCACATGACGACATTTGACGTCACGATTCAAAATGTATGTAGAAATTATGCAGATCTGCAAACTGTGTAAGTTTCAACTTTCTATCTTATCCTGAAGCTCTTTAATCCTAAAATGAAATTTTCGGTCCTATGTTCGAATCTTATTTCAGCCACAGAAATTCGGTCTTTCGGAATTTCGGTTAGCTGACAGGATATGCACACCTTAGTTTCAAGATGTACCATCTGTGAAAATTTGAAGAAAATCCGACCATAAATGGCGGCTGTAGAGCGCGAACACCATTTTTCATTATTTTTAGCTCTGACGTCACATGACGTCAAAGGGTGCTGAAAATATTTTTGTTCAAAAGCGCATACTTTACTTTCATAATTCTGAAATTTTCATTATTCTAAACAACTGGCATCATGTCGAAATAATTGCTCTAAAATGAAAATTAGAAGTATGCTTATGACCTTACATGACGTCATATGACGTCATTACTCAAAACATCTGTAGAAATTCTGCAGAACTGCAAACTGTGTAAGTTTCAACTTTCTATCTCATCCTGAAGCTCTTTAATCCTAAAATGAAATTTTCGGTCCTATGTTCGAATCTTGTTTCAGCCACAGAACTTCGGTCTTTCGGAATTTCGATTAGCTGACAGGATATGCACACCTTAGTTTCAAGATGTTCCATCTGTGAAAATTTGAAGAAAATCCGACTATAAATGACGGCTGTAGAGCGCAAACACCATTTTTCACTATTTTTAGCTGTGACGTCATGTGACGTCATAGGCTGCTGACAATCATTGGAAACAAAATTTCCTCACGTGACTAATAACCCATAACAATTTCATGGTCCTAGGACTATTGCAACATATTAAAATAAGTGTTTAGTTAGGAAGAAGAAAAGAATAATAATAATAAAAACATGACGTCACGTGACGTCATATGACGTTTATTTTCACACCCAGAGACCTACTAACTGACAAAATTTCAACTTTCTATCTCAAATAGGACAGTTTTTATAAGCATTTAAAAATTGACGTCCTTGGTTCGAATCTTGGATCCGCCATAGATGCTTGGACTTTTCGAATTTTGAAAAACGGACACCGGTATACACAATAAGAACGTAATATACACATTCTGTGAAAATTTGATAAAAATCGGCCCATTAATAATGGCTCTGTAATCTTTCGTAGTCAATTTCAAATGTGACGTCATATGACGTCATAGGCTTCTGAAAATCATTGAAATCGATTAAATTTTTTCCCTTAATTTCAACATGTCAAGTGACGTCATGTGACGTTTATTTTCACAAAATGTTTAAGACTCCCAGAGACCTATATACTGACCAAATATCACTTTTCTATCTCAAATAAATCCGATTTTATAAGCATTTAAAAATTTACGACCTTGGTTCGAATCTTGAATTCGCTATAGAACCATGGACTTTTCGAATTTTGAAAAACGGACACCGAGATGCACAACTAGAACTTAATATACACATTCTGTGAAAATTTGATGAAAATCGGTTCATAAACAATGGCTGTAGACCGCGTACAAACTTTTGTTGCATATTTCAAGTGTGACGTCATATGACGTCATAGGCATATGAAAATCATAGAAATCAAAATTTCAGCCTTTGAAGCATGTGTCATTAAATTTTCATTGCCCTTCGACAATTTCAACATATAGAAATATTCTTAATTAAAAAAAAAATTTAAAATTAAATTTTATAAGCTTTAAAAATTTACGACCTTATTGAATCTTGGATTCGCTATAGAACCATGGACTTTTCGAATTTTGAAAAACGGACACAGAGATGCACAACTAGAGCCTAACATACACATTCTGTGAATTTTGATGAAAATCGGTCAAGAAATAATGGCTGTAGACCGCGTACAAACTTTTTCACCTGACGTCAAATCTGACGTTATATGACGTCGTATGAATATGAAATTAATTGCATCCGAAAGCTCATGGTTTGAAATATATACCATAAAAGTTTCATTGTTCTCAGTCAATGGTAACACCTCGAAATTAACACAAATATAAGAGGAAGAAAAAAAGAATAATAAGAAGAAGAATAATAAAAAAACAGTCAAACCCATACAAACCCAATAGGACTGCCGTAGGCGAAAGTCCTAATAATAAAAAAACAACAGTACAAACCCAATTGGACTCTCTGCCTGTAGGCAGAAAGTCCTAATAAACATAACAAACCATATACGTTTTCCGCAGGTTTGCGGAAAGCCGTAATAAATATTTTAATAAATACCATGAAACTTATATTTTTCATTGCCAGAGGTCTCACCCCATATAGACATACTGAACTTTAAGTCATGCTGGATCTTAATCCAAGCATTGACATGAATCAAAACTCAAACCAGAACAAGTTAGAAATATACACGGGTTTAGAAGTGAATATCAACATTACTAACATTTCAAAACGTCTACATGCGGAGGCCAAGTTACATATTTTAAAAATTCAATAAATTACGAGATCATTAAGTTTGATATATATGATCAGGATACCCATGATATCCAACTTTTTAAAGTCTATAATCAAGACACCTCTTTTTTTTACTCCAGAGGCTTGGATACAATTTTTTTTAAATATTCATTGAATCCAATTTTGTATAACAATAATGTTCTTATAGATCGTATCATAATGGGTGATTTTAATGCACATCGCCCATTGTGGGGCTTAGTTAACACCAGTACTCAGAGCAGGCACCTTTTCGATTGGTTAAACCAAAATAATCAAGTAATATTAAATGATGGGACAGTCACTACATGTATAATAGATTAAGGCACAGGTATAGGCACTTGCCTTAACTATCAGTAGTTCTAAATTAGCAGTGAATTCTTACTGGTGGGTACATCACGATAATCTGGGTTTGGATCATTTCCCAATTTGTAGTAATATTTATGTTTCAAATCCAACTACAGATAATAAATCAAGTGAAAAAATTAATTTCGATAAATAGTAGAATATATATAGGGCCGAATGTCAAAATAACTCTAGATAAAGTTTATTTAGATGATTTAAACATCTTCAACAAGAATTTAACTTAAGTATCTTTGGACATAGCTTTTAGATGTATTCCTGTGAAAACAACAAGTTAAAATAATATAAGAATGAATGTACCATGGTGGAACGAAATTTGTAAGACAGTAATTAAAGATAGAAAAAAAGCCCCGAAGAAATTAAAGAGACATCGGAATTCCACCAATCTACAAAATTATAAAGATCAAGAAGGATTATCTAAATCAGTCATACTCAATGCCAAAAAGGGAAACTGGAATCCATTCTGTGAATCTTGTAAATACAATAATTCAAATAGTAAAGATTTCTGGAATAAGATACGTAAAATTAAAGGCCAAACAACCCACCCAATCCCACTGTTAATTAATAAATCAAATAGAGCTACAAAGGAAGCGGGAAAGGCAAGTTTTTTTAGTAAACCATTATTCAACTGCTTCAAGTGATCCAATTTGGATTATGACACTTTATTTTTTCAAAAGAAATTTGAATCTGAAACTATGGACTGTTTAAATGACAAAGGACCCAACAATACAGTTTTAAATACCAGCTTTATCATGAAAGAACTCATTCAAGTTATCAATTCTAGAAAAAAATAAGCCACAGGCCTAGATAAAATCTCCTACTGTATATTCAAAAATATGCCCTCGTCATCTCTAAAACTTTGGTTACAAATATTTAATTCATTGTGGTCAAAGGGTGTCTGTCCTGGAGACTGGAAGAAAGCATGTATTACCCCCCTTTTAATACCTGGAAAAGTATCATCGAACCCAAGGTCATACCGACATATAAATCTTACCACGCATCCCGGTAAATTGATGGAAAGTATA
The DNA here is from genome assembly GCA_021229015.1 of Solen grandis. Lineage (NCBI taxonomy): Eukaryota > Metazoa > Mollusca > Bivalvia > Adapedonta > Solenidae > Solen > Solen grandis. The sequence continues at coordinate 64,888,524 of CM037777.1, forward strand.
GTTAAAAATCGATTGGATTCTTTTTTTTAGAATCAAATGACATTTTAAATAAAGAACAATCTGGATTAAGGAAAGACAGGGGCACATTAGATCAACTTTTTAGACTCCAACATTAAGTTTTATCTGCAAAAAAGGCCATTCAGTACTAGCTATTTTTTAGATTTGGAAGCTACATTTGACATCTTGGAATTCGGGAGTTTTATATAAATTAAATCATTTTTATCCAACAAAAAAATTCAAGTTAAGGTAGGCAACTCAATATCAGAAACAAAAGAAATTAATAGAGGTACCCCTCAAGGAACCATATTATTACCGCTGCTATTTTCGGTTTTAATTAATGACTTAC
>CM037777.1:64888969-64938969 GCA_021229015.1 Solen grandis
TGTATATGTGTACTTAAAATTAAAAATAATGCCGTACCAAAAGATGCGCAAAAAATTTCAAATGATAACGTCATCAAACATGGCAGATATATATGTTTTTCGCTAAGCTCTTAATTTTTTTAAAAAAAATGCTTTTTTTTTCTTAGCCTTCAGTTTATTTCTCTAGAAAGGTCAAAATCATTAAAAATGAAAAAGATAAAGTTGGATGAAATTTCTTGTACATATGCCATATTGTACATATGGCACAGTGATTTTGGCGCATTTGAATGCAATAATGTTTGACTGCATGTGACGTCACACGACGTCAGGGTTAAAAAAAATTGCAAAGATTGTTCACGCTCTGCAGCCGTCATTTCTAAACTGATTTTCCTGACTTTTCACAGAATGTATATATTACGTTCTATATGAGCACCACCACATACGTTTTCCCAGACTTTGGACCTGAAAATATTTAAGTATTGCGAAGCTTATGGATAAGCTAGAAACTTGAAATTAAGGCAGAACATGTGTCCTATCGATTTCTTTCAGCTTTAAGAAGACCGGCGTAAAATGTTGTCATGACGCGTTAACAATCTTTTAATAAAAAATACGTTTTTTTAGCAATGCAAGCCTTAGTTTTTGACCGATTTGCATACAATTTTCACTGAAGGTGCAATACAGCATCTCATTGTATAAAGCAACTTCCATTACCGGAAAACCGCAAAGGTCAATGTCATATGTCAGTTGTAAAATTGTTACCCCATGTTTATGCTTATATCTCGAAAATTATTGATTTTTTATTTTCGTGATTTGTAGAACGATCCCTGGCCGTTCTATTTGTGTTTAGATTTTAAAGATCTACTTTAGAGTCATAAAGTTATACAGAGAAAACGAAACAGCATGGACATATTTTTGCCTATTCATGCCGTTTTCTCGGAGTTTGGCCGTCTATATCTAAATTAGCAGTTAAAGATAATTCATATATCAAAGAGTGTGAAATGTTGGGAATTTAAATACCTTTTCAACGGAAAAAATCGGATATCATATAAGGATTTACATGAAGAATAAGAAGTAATTAAAACTGTAATTTTATGCACCTCAGCAGTTGGTCCTTATCTTTCATTTTTTTTTTTTTTTTTTTTTTTTAAGAAATTAAGTAACTTTTACTTTAGAACGTTATTATTAGCCTGATGCAATGCTGTTCAAATGAATACAGATTTAAATGATCGAACCATTTATTACGATGATATTGGTCGAAAAGTAGTAATTGACACGAACACTTTTCGCCGATTCTTGCATTTTTCCTTGAAGACTGAACCGTCTATATCTCAAAAGCCGTTGCAGATAGGTTTAAACATAAAGCAAGTGAAATGTTGGAAATTTTAAGACCTTTCTAACGGTACGTAGGTTTTTGAAATATTATAGGACATCATATGACAAATTTACATGGAAATAAGAATTTCTAAAAAAAAATCGTTGTTCCTAGTGTTTTTGCAGTACGTCCTACGAATTGTTCCTAATTTTATTTCTGTTTCATTATAGATTTTACATGTTGTTGTGATATTTTTAGATGCTCTATGCTCCCTTTAATTCAGCAAGCAAATTCTATAAAAAAAAAATACAAGAAAAAATGATTTGATAGGAAACGAATCTTGTATACCTATTTTACATGTAAAGAGGCTCGACTAGTGATACTTCATACAGTTGTGGGAACCTAATTTTGAGAATTATTGTAGCCATTTAAAAAGGTTCTTGAAGAGCCAGCATTATGAAGTTATAACAGAAAACAAAGTTTCAAGTCCACTTTGAATGCAATGACTTTCATTTTTATATGATGTCAAAGATTTCATCTCCTATCAATATTAGTTTGCGTTCTACAGCTGTCAATTCAGGACGGATTGTCTACAATTTCCACGTATGGTGTATCTAACAATAAATAAATGAATATGATAAGGTTTGACATGGTTTGCAGAGCAAAAAGCCCTATCGTTTGTTCGAAACGATTTTTTTAATCAATCTCAATTAAAGATTCACAATTGGAAGAGATAAAACTGATGAGTTGCATACTGCAAGAAACCTTTGTTTTGTCACATGATCATGACGTTATTCATATTGAAGCAATAATTATTGGGAAAAAAATCATATAAAATCGCCAATTTGACCAATGAACTTTGAATTTGTAAAAACTGTCGAAACTTAAGACGTTCATAAAGTCGTGAAAATTTCAGTTGATTACGTCATAGAGGCCCTGGATCGTTTACCTGAGTATAGAGTTACCCAAGGAATATCTGTAATTAAACATTTTGAAATCTGGCCAGTAGTTTTAGGGAGATGAATTTTAACTTCTTACACTTTTTTCTTTCCATTTCCATGGCAACCAGAGTTCTACATGAATCAGGTTTATTTTAGCAACTTTTTTAATGGTTCACACAAGGATCATCCCTGCCTTATTTAATTAAAATATGTCCAGAGGTTTCAGAGAAGATGTCGTTTAAATTTTTCACAATATATATTTAAGGGAAATTAGACCTGCCCCTGGCGGCCATGTTTTTTTACGGATCGCAAAGATTTTAGCATTCTTAGTAGAGGGTTACCGATGGAAGGCTGAAATATTTTGAAATCTGGCCAGGCCAGTAGTATTGAAGGAGATGATTTTAAAAGTTTTCTTTTTTTCTTTTTCTTTTTTTGTTGCCATGGCAACCAAAGTTCTACTTGGATCAAGTTTATGTTACCAACTTTTGTGAAGGTTCGCCAAAGGATCATCCCTGTCAAATTCTGTCCAGCGATTTCAGAGGAGATGTTTAAAGTTTTCGCTATCAAATGACGCCTGTTTTGAACTGTCGTACTTGGAAGGGTTTAACACGAGTTTAGCACACATATTTTGAATACGTTGAAGTTTGGATAATTCATTTTGTGATATCCCATAAAGAATTATGTTGCAATAATTTAGTGGGATGTTACTAAAGATAAAACAGCTGCTACCTTTGACAGATACTTTCGAATGCTCTTTATCTTGAAATAATTAATCATAGCAGTTTTACACATTTTCTTTTAATATGATTTAGGGAACCATCCAAAAAAGCACCAAGATGCCTTATACAGTTTGTGATTCAATAACATCACCACATATATTGATTTCTTTGATGTTACACTTATTAAGCTGTGAACGACTTCCCAAAAGAATAAACTCTGTCTTTGAATTGTTCATTTTTTAAATTGTTATTGTTCATCCAATCATTGATAAGAACTGCACAGTCCTGGAGGTCTTGAATTGCACTTGCTTCTTCGGTTGATGATGGTTTAAAACGTTCATTTGCCGTGTGGTCGTCGGCAAATCCGTACACAGAAATAGTCAAAGATAGTACCTGCGTACGTCAAGTAGAGCCAAGGACCCAAACAGCTTCCCTGGGGGACACCACAATCAAGTTCCCGTCCTGACGACATATCTGAGTTAACTCTCACTCGCCAGCTACGCGGCTTCAAGTATGAATCCATCCATTTCAGCGCAGATCCACAGACACCATACTGACTTTCAAGAACAGTATGTTATGGTCGACAGTATTGAAAGCAGCACTTAAATCTAGAGCTATCAGTGCAGTGACCTCTTGATGCTCCATTCCATCAAAAATATCATTTACATGCCTAAGAAGGGCTGACTCACAGTAATGAAACTGACGATAGGCCGACTGATTCATTGGAAGGAGATCGTTTTCGTTTACATGTTCATTTAGTCGACAGAGGGCAGCCTTTTCAATCAATTTGGAAAAGAATGTCAGATTGCTAATAGGTCGATAGTTTGTAAATGTTAATTCAAGAGCAGATTTTTTCAACAGAAGCTTGACTTTTGCCTTTTTCCATTTAGATGGGAAAACACCTTGCGTCAGAGAAAGATTCAGAAGCTGGGTAATCGTAGGCAAAAGTTCATTGAGAAATGATTTCAATACTTTTGTGAGCAAAAGGTCAAGCTCACAAGATTTAGTTTGTAACTGATTAATAAGCGTTTTAGTTTCATCTTCTGTAAGACCTTCGAAAGATTCAAACGTTGATACGTCTTTAACAGAAGGTTTTTAGTTTTAAAAAATCTTTCAGAGACTCATCTTGTCCATAAAATGGTCTGCAAATTTATTCGCTAGCGTGTTTTCATCTTCAACGGGTGGCCAGGGTTTCGGTGCTCTACATATTTACGTTTTGTCTTGGAAAGGAGCATGTATATTAAGAAGTTTTTCGATCTGTCTCATATTGATCAACAAAATTTGTCTATATCTTTTAAGTTCCGGAAAGAAATAGACTTGCTCACGATGTTCTCCTTTTTAGTTGTGTGTGACGTAGTCGCTCACAACTATAGTACCTACATTCTAAGGGTCCGTTTCTCTACATTTAAAACCGAATAACCTCTCAATTTTGTATGAATGACCGAACGATTGAACAGAATTCTACAATACAGATATGCTGAGATCAGCAAAAGCTGTGAAAACTCAATTTTGAGTAAAAAAAAATATATATATATTTACGGGACACAATAATTGTATGTAGTATAAAAGCACAGAACTATTTTTCCTAGGATGTTTTGTAACTCACTTTACCACGCGGAGGAGTATAGTTTCTTTTGAATGCAAAGGTGGCTCATGCCTGAATTTGGATGGTGGATGTGCAGGTTTCGGTTGTTTATTGGTGTTTCAATGGTCCATATAGAAAGCTTGAATTACGATAAAAACCCGTATAACCTCCTTATAATCACATCTACTATCTCAGATACATCAGAGATATCTCCGGGAGTTATTTGTTGATATATAGAATGGTTGGTACAAGTGTATATCTGTTATCCGAAGTTACTAAAGACACAGTAGTGAGCCACAGCATCTATAAATAGAAACTGTGCCGTCGCTCGGTGGTACAAATCAAAGCGCTGATAGTGCTAAGAGAACCGTATTGTCTCATTTCTTTTGTTTATCATAGTAAATTTAATAAACGGAGGTCAAATTTTCGCACAATGCCAATAACCCCGCTTTAACGTTGCATTAACATGGTCATTAGATGAATGCACCATTTGTTTCAACAGACTGATAACAGTTAGCATATTGCCACTCTCAATCCTCCTATATTTCTATAGCCTTCAATGAACAATCGTTATTATTTTAATATAAGTTTAATATTTGGAAAAAAATCTAAGTTACCCTGCATATTTGCAGTTTGTCAAACCCTCTTCCACTTGAGACACACAAAACTTCAGAGCCTTCAACGCTTTGATTTACCCTCGTGACTACTTTAACTGCACAGTGGTTTGACAAAAATGGACCTAGTTCACATTAGAGTAAGTCAACGGCATTTCGAGTTCAGTGATCACTAGATCAAGACTATGGCCGTGCATGTGTGTTGGAAAGTCGACATGCTGTAACATGCGATAGCTTTTTAATTAATAATCCGATCATTGAAATCTGCCTGTCATTAGAATAGCATTGCATCAGACTATTAATAATGTTCTGAAACTTGTTTTCAAAAACGAATAGTTTCTTAGAAAATAGAAATTAAATGGTTGGGACCAACTGGATAGGTGCATGAAATAACGGTTAAAATTAATTCTTATTTTTCATGTAACTTCCTTTTATGATGTCCGATTTCAAAAAAGTTAGTCACCGTTAGAAAGGTCATCAAATTCCAAACATTTCAAACACTCTATATATGGATGAAACTTTAAGCACTTTTTAGATGTGGGCGGTTAAATCTCGAGAAAACGGCACAAATCGGCAAAAATACCGTTTTCTCCCTATACCTTAATGAATCTTTAGTCAATTTTTAAAGCTTAAACACCAATACAACGGTCAGGGATTGTTCTACAATTTATGTTCATACTTTAATTTACAAAACACAATAACATTCCAGATATAAGCAGTTAAATGCACATAGGGTAACGACATTTTCTGCCATAACTCAACTGATTCAAGGTATTTCAAAGCACTATGAATTATACCCATAGTTTCTTGATAAAATAGTTTTTAAATATGTATGGCCAAAAAAAAAAATATTGACATATGACCTTGACGGAAACTAAAGTTATTTTATACAATGACATGCTATGTTACACATTCAGCTTTTTTCATATCGGTCAAAACCTAAGGCGTGCAGTGCTAATAAAACAGTTAATTTTGAATTAAAAGATCGCTAACGCGTCATGATGTAATTTTTTGTCATATGACGATAGTTTTTTAAGAGCTGGAAAAAATTCGATAGGACACATGTTCTGTCCAAAGTTTCTAGCTTACCTGTAAGCTTCGTAATACATTTTCAGGTCCAGAGTTCGAAACTTGGTTTAACCATAGAACCTTGGTCTTTTCGAGTCTTGGAAAAATTATATGGTGTCGAACATCTAAAACGTAATTATACATTCTTAGAAAATTTGAGGAAAATCCGTCCAGAAATTATGGCTGTAGAGCGCGAACAAACTTTGTTACCTTTTTTTTTTAAGCCTGGCGCCCCGTGACAACACATGACGACGAAAATTGTTGGGTACAATGGGGCCAAAGTCACTGTGCCTGTGTTAAAATTTCATAATGCTGGATCTTTCACCTTTGTCTTTGTTTCTGTTTATTGTTGCAAATGTGAAAGCAATCAATTGAAAGTTATGGCTTTAAAAGTAATCTTAATTATTTTTATACGCCACCGGAGGCGGTCGCATATTGGCGTCATCGTCCGAACGTCCACATCTTGTGAACTGAACTCCTCCCTTGTTTCTGAATGAATCTTTTCAAAACTTGGTCAATGTCATTACTATAATGGGTAGACGTAGTGGTGATTTTCCGGTTCATTGATTTTTACAAGATTTGTGTCCCTTGAAACTTAGTCTCTGTAGCCGATTGATATTGCAGCCTTGTGAACGCAACTCCTCCTATATTTCTGAATGGATCTTTTCAAAACTTGGTCAACGTCATTACTATAATGGGTAGATGTGCATGAAGTGGGATTTTCCGGTTCATTGAGATTTACAAGATTTGTGTCCCTTGAAACTTAGTCTCTGTAGCTGATTGATATTGCAGCCTTATGAACGCAACTCCTCCTATATTTCTGAACGAATCTTTTCAAAACTTGATCAGTGGCATTACTAAAATGGGTAGATGTGCATGAAGTGGTGATTTTCCGGTTCATTGATTTTTACAAGATTTGTGTCCCTTGAAACTTAGTCTATATAGCTGATTGATATTGCAGGCTTGTGAACGCAACTCCTCCTACATTTCTGAACGAATCTTTTCAAACTTGATCTGTGGCATTACACAAATGGGTAGATGTGCATGAAGTGGTGATTTTCCGGTTCATTGATTTTTACGAGATTTGTCTCCTTAAAACTTAGTCTCTGTAGCTGATTGATATTGCAGCCTTATGAACGCAACTCCTCCTACATTTCTGAAGGAATCCTTTCAAAACTTGATCAGTGGCATTACTAAAATGGGTAGATGTGCATGAAGTTGTGATTTTCCGGTTCATTGATTTTTACAAGATTTGTGTCCCTTAAAACTTAGTCTCTATAGCTGATTGATATTGCAGTCTTGTGAACGCAACTCCTCCTACATTTCTGAACGAATCTTTTCAAACTTGATCTGTGGCATTACACAAATGGGTAGATGCGCATGAAGTGGTGATTTTCCGGTTCATTGATTTTTACAAGATTTGTGTCCCTTAAAACTTAGTCTCTGTAGCTGATTGATATTGCAGGCTTATGAACGCAACTCCTCCTACATTTCTGAAGGAATCCTTTCAAAACTTGATCAGTGGCATTACTAAAATGGGTAGATGTGCATGAAGTGGTGATTTTCCGGTTCATTGATTTTTACAAGATTTGTGTCCCTTATAACTTAGTCTCTATAGCTGATTGATATTGCAGTTTTGTGAACGCAACTCCTCCTACATTTCTGAACGAATCTTTTCAAACTTGATCTGTGACATTACACAAATGGGTAGATGTGCATGAAGTGCTGATTTTCCGGTTCATTGATTTTTACAAGATTTGTGTCCCTTAAAACTTAGTCTCTGTAGCTGATTGATATTTCAGCCTTGTGAATGCAATTTCTTGTATGTTTCTGACCTAATTTTTTCAAAACTTGAGCAATGTCCTTACTATACTGGGTAGATATGCACAAAGCAGGGATTTTGATGTTTATCAATATTTGCAATAGTTATGCCTTTCTAAACTTGGTCTCTTGAAAACGCAACTCAAGTTTCTAAACAGGTAAAAGTGCATAAAGCAGGGATTTTCTGGTACAGTGATTTTTGCAAGAGTTATGCGGAGAAAGAAAAAAGGATTCATATTGATACTGCTATTTGACCTACTTTCATACTGGAAGCATTTTTAGGGTTCTATCTCTGTTCAGTTAAATTAATTGGTCTCACAGACTTCATTATGAGCTTATGCTTACAGAAATGTTAAAATCAATAATTAAAAGGACCCTCTTGGTCTTTATATTTTGTGGCGGCGTATATTGTGGCAGCACTGGCACTCTTGTTCAAATATTGTTTTAGACTTTTGTCTGAAGTGGTGCATACTGCAAGGAATAATTGTTCAGTCACGTGGGCACGACGTAATGGATATTAAATGAATATTAAGAAAAATAGATGGCTGCGTCATCAAATATGACCAGTATTATATTCTCATGAATATCGTCTTGAATATCTGGAGATAAAAGTGAACAATGCTCAAAGTTGTATTTTTAAAAGGTCAAAAGCATATGAATTCAATGAAATAAGGTTGATGAAATTCTTTAGTACCTATTTATGATAGAGATGATTTAATGATTCTTCAATGATAAAGCATCAATATTCCATATTTTTTTAAATGGTATATTCAAAATTTTAATTCAGCAAACGGAAGGCCGTTTCCTTTGTATTTCAACAGGCGACCTTATAGTTATGAAATGTATTGTATTTCAAGACATCGTAACAAGTTTTCAGAGAAGCGGTTAACTGAAAAGAAATGTTAGCCTGATACTTATAATCATGTAGGGAATTCTTCAATCAGACAAATCAAAATAAAGCTGTATAAATGAAGTCTGAAGCGTGAAAGAGGTTATACGTGTATTGATATATTTTCCTTTGTTGCTTTTCTTTCTCATTGGTAAATAACAATATTGTAATGTAAATGCTTAACTCAATAAAAATATCATTATGTTCCAGTGTGTATATTTCATTTTATTTCATAAAATTCCATTCTATTTCATTTCATTTTCTATCCTCCTGTTTTTGTGGGACCGAGGGGTTAGAAAGTCCGCCCTTAGGGTGTTGGTTTCAGGGGTAGTCGGTCCAGTGTCAACAGTCATGCTAAAACTATACTGACGTTACTGAACCTTCACCTTGTTTGTTTGATTGGGTAAAACGTTGTCGCCAGATAGTATTTCAGTAATTAGAGGTCCTATGTATACATAAAACGGATAAAGTGCTGTCACACTGCAGATTCGCGCCGTAGACAAGTCGCATGATGCCACACCCAGGGACATAATCCTGACAACGGGTCAATTGGACGCGACCTTATATGCTGAACGCCGAGCAAGGAGCTATGCCAGAATCAGTATCAGTTTTACGACTTCAGTATGTCGCAGCCGGGAATCGAACAAACGACCTCCCGTTTCCGGGTTTCCTCGTTATGAAGACGCCCAATATGAAAACGTATACATCAATCGTATTGCTCGCATTGAATAGAAGAATATGTGGTTTCTCGAAAACGAAAATGAGGATAAGAGAGGAATGCCAGTCAGGCAGATGTTGTTGTATTGGATTAAACCATATCTGCGACGCCTTCCTCACATGAAAAACCCGAGTGACCTAGGATTCGAACGCACAGCGGTGAGGGGCTGAGTGATGTTAAGTCGGCGACTTTACCCACTCAGGCACGGAGACCCCCATTCTCTACCAATCACCCCAATAATTTAGATTACAGTTTTTTCATGAATAGCAATGACTAGCAATTATTTACTTGTTATTACATTAGACCTTGCGTTCAATGATAAATTGAAGAGACAGCATGTAGAAGAGACGGGGGTTAGATACAAGGGAGTCCGGGTGTGACCCCTTGGTTCTTCTTTCCGGTTTACAGCACCGATACACGGGAAACAAAGTCCTGGGTAAAACCAATACTGAGTACCAAGTTCCCATAGCAACCCCAGTTTGCCACTGCCAGGCAAGGGTGCATCTGGTACGTATTATATACGTCTGGTTTGACGAGGTCACCGGAGGAAAATGCCCTGGCTGGGATTCGAACCCCAGACTAAATCAACCTATTTATTCGAAACATTTGTGGATTATGAAAATTAATAAAAGCTAAAAGACATTGTAAACTCCATTTTGTAACTATAAAACATATATTTTCCTGCTTCTGCCGCCGCTAAAAAAAATCCATGTACATGTAGTAGATATATTTAGCTCTCCTCAGTCTGTTTCGCAATTCCATATCAACCGGCAATGCAAGCAATACAGGTTTCAGGATTACAATCCTGGAACCGAAAACCTGTACCTAATCACCGGACCATTTATTGACAGTGATCAAATCATTGGAATTAAACAGACTTGTAGCATATAGAAGGGGATATCCACCAGTTTATTCATTAGGCTATTGAATATGCTATCCTTTGTTTTAATTTTTCAAACATTCGATTTCTTCTTACATTTTTGTTTACTAATACATCATTTTAATTATGTGTTTTCATTTATTATGAGGTGATATTCAGCATTTAGCTCGTTTGATTATAGTAGATTTATCATATGACAATATGCTCAAACAGCTGTTTCTGGTTTCGTATAATCATCACGTATCTTTTATATTTTACACGCTACATATAACTTTTAAGCCGAATTACATCACTCCGTCTCACGCGCGTGTAATTAGATGTGTTTGACGCAACTTACTTTGATCAAAAAATTGCATTATTCATATGATGTTGAAAATATATGAGAAATATACACGAAATAAATCGTTATTTTCAGTTATTATTTGAAACTATTTGTGGTGGTAGATAAAAAAAATTGTAATTCGTTCACACTCCGTTCATTCATTTTTTTGCATATGACGATTTACTATCAGTATAGGTCATATTAAAAAAAGAATCTGACACGAAACTCGTTCATGAAAGTTTGTTAAGCTCGCAAGAGGCTTTCATGAATTAGTTTAGTAAAATTTGATATGAAATAACAGTTCATGTCAGATCCTAAATGTAAATGGTAGTTATTTACGATACAAAAAAGAACGTGATACATGTACTGTTTCATATATGTAATGTAGCGTGCAATCCCAAATTGATATGAAATATATATAACAAATAAATTTTCCTTGGGGCTTTCCTAGCCTTTGATTAATAAAATGTAATATGTACAGAAAAACCTTGATTAAAAATGATTATTCAAAAAGATTTGCTTGAACAAAAATCACCAGAATAATCAAGTATAATTATACGTGAGAAACTATATGAAACAATACTGTAAAATATAACTGGCTTTGAACACAAATAAGATATGCTTCAAACGATTCTGAGACTTAGCTCTGCCTCGAGCATCAAACATTAAATAAAAGTTTAAGTCTGCTTGACCCCCAAGCAAAACACCCTATCCCGAGCTTTGCTTGAACATACCGTGTTCTAAAGTTATCTCAAGTACCCTTGCTCCAAACACTACACCCCAAGGTTCAAACAAAACCTTGTTTTAAATCCTTACCAAGGTTCGAAACAACCTTGCTTGAAACCGGTCTTGTGGGAACCCGTGGGAATAAGCCCACTAAATGCCTCAGATACGAGGTTTTAAACAATCGTATAGAGTAACGTTTTACCAAGGCTTCACCCAAAACTCTGAGCATAGAGCTGCAACTTATCGGGTTACACACCTAAAGGTAATTAGTTACTATACTATATACATGTATATAAAGTATACTACCGTTTAGTCACGAAGTAACCACCACCAGCCGTAACAGCATACTGACACTGAGCGAACACGATATATATATATAAATATACTACAAATCAATCACGTGACCAATCACGTACCCAACTTAAGGTTGAACTCTTCCGGTTAAAACCATTCCCAGATAATAAGTGGAATGAAGGGGTGTAGTTGTTGTTGTTGTTGTATTGGGGTTTACCGTCACTGCGATAGTATTTTAATCATATAGCGACGTCCAGCTAATTATAGGTGGAGGAAGACCCCGAGTACACAGAGGCACCCGGGTAGAACCATCGACCTACCGCAAGCCAGCTGGAAAGCTTCCTCACATGAAAAATCCGAAGTCCCTACCGGGATTCGAACCCACAGCGGTGAGGGGCTAAGAGATTTGTAGTCCACGACTGTAACCGCTCGGCCACGGTGGCCCCATGAAGGGGTGTAAGCCCCTTGTAAAGCCAATAAACTTGATTAAATATTGATTATATTTTGAACTTATTATACCTTTAAATAAATGCATTTGCTGATAAAAATAATAAAATTACACATAGGAACGTTCTTCTCTCTGTTTCTTTATAATAAATAATCAAAACGAAAACCGGAAGTAGAAACACTTACCAATTATCAACTGAATTATTTTGTCACTCTGCCCACGCCTCCGGGTACATGCGTCTCGCATGAAAACAAAAGAAAACAAACCAACCACATATAACGATGTTTTAATCTCAAGTTTTGTTTCAAAAACTAATAACACATGTGCAAAATATCATTTAACAAAGCAATCATTGGTAAACATTGCACCCAGACATTTAAGCATGGTGCCTTGAAATGTGTCGCGTCAGGTATTTGTTTTTCTTAAAGGTCTGAGTACATGTGAAACATGAAACTTCAGATGACCCTTCTTCATTCGGATCGGATATAGCTTGCTTCCATGGTGACATCTTGCATTCAGGACAAGCAGAACGATCTGAAGTCTGTGAAATTTGTGGTCTCCGAGTTGAGCGAAAATAGTCTCTGAGCCACTCTGGAGTTTTCTGAGACCTTGATCTGCCAAACTCTAGTTTATACCCTAGGTCTTTTTTTTTTCCGAAGTTTCTCCTGTGCCCTCTTGTATAGCTTTTGTGTCGTCCAAGTTTACTTCTCCAAAGCATTCACCCTTTAAAACTTGCTCCTTCTTCTTTCTGATTCTGTTCACATGCACGACATGCATAGCTCCAGACATACCACAATCAGCGTTATACATCCGAAACACGTTCTCGAACTGTGAACGGACCTCTCAAGTGTGACGTGAGTTTTGAGAAACAGCCAACTTTCTTTACATGGAAGTATACATATACTTGATCTTTTGGCAGAAGCACCTTATATTGACAGTCTATCGTGATACCCTTTCTGTCTTTCTATACTAGATCTAGTATACTGTCTAACAAAAGAATGAGCTTTCTCTAACCGTTCTTGTAACTCCTAAACCCACTGGTTGACTAGCACACCCTTGATACTTGGTGGCATTTCATACAGAATGTCTAGGGGAATTGTATTTCCCCCTTGCATCAACATGTTTGGACTCAGATCAATAGTTCCATTGTGATTTTTGGAGAAAAATGCGCTGTGCATGGCGCATAGCGTTCGATTGAAACCATCCCGTCGGACTTAGGTTGTATGGAGTCGTTCTGGTCTTTTCGATATGTAAAAGCATAAACATCTTAAGAAACAGTTTTCTCATAAACTGGCGTCCTTGATCAGAATGAATCTTGTTCGGGATGCCAAATATTGCAATAAATTGCTCAACCATGATCTTGGCTACTGTCCTAGCCTCTTTGTTTGGCATCGGGAAGCACTCAGTGCACTTTGTGAAGTAGTCTAAGATAAGCAGGACATATTTATTTCCATTGTCGATTTCAGGCAATTCCCCAAGGATGTCAACAGCAATCTGTTGTCAGCAAAACCGCTTCTGACAATCTGCATTGGCGCCTGTTTCGTCTTGGTTGGGTTTTCCACCCCATACATAAGCTCTCACATCGCATTGCATCCCTGGCCAGTAGTAGTTTTGCCTTACTTTCCCTATGATCTACTTGATCCCTATATGACCAGATCCCCTTATGTTATGAGAATATTTTAACACTTGCCTTCTCTCAGACAGAGGAAAAATTGTTTGCCAAGAGTCTTTGTCTGACTCCGAATCAACCCATTTCCTGATGAGCATTCATTCTCGTATGTACAACAGGCTCCATTGGTTTAACGTTTACCTCACAAAGTAACTTTGTCTTGAAGCATTCCGAGAAGGAGGATTTACTTCATCTCTGCGCATGATTTTATAAGCTTTATGTCTTTGTCGTTGTCCTGTAACATTTGCAAGGTAGGTTTTTCATCTTCAGGCCATTTTCTCTTCCTAATCGAAGGCTTAAAACTTCAAGACAGACTTTACTTGATACTGAGACTCTTTCTCCTTGCCACACTGCTTACATGGTCTTCGGCTGACACCAACAGCGTTCTTGTGATTTCGCTATGGGCGATGCTCAATGTCAATGTCCATGTTATAAGCAGCCGTCTAGCCATCTTCCAACCTGGCCTTTGGGGTTTTTAAAATACATGAGTCATCTTGTTGACCCATAATCTATCTTGACAGTGAATCCTCTCCCATAGAGGCAGTGCCTGAAATGTTTTACGAAATAGACAACAGCGAGACTCTCTTTTCTTGTAACGAAAAAATCTCTTCTCAGCCTTTGTCAAAGTCCAACTCGCATAGGCAACAACCCTCTCTTTGCCATCAGTAACCTGGGAGAGATCAGCTACCATAGCTTCATTGCTCGCATCTGTGTTCAGGATGAAGGGTTTGTCGAAATCTGGATAACAGAGGACTGGAAGCCTCAACTAGCCTATCTTTCAATGTGTTGAAGGCTGTATCACACTCTGTAGTCCATACAAACTTCTGACCTTTCTCTTTTAACCGATGTAGAGGTTTTGCGGTCGCTGAAAAGTTTTGATAAACTTCCTGAAGTAACTGCAGAGCCTTAGATATGATCTTATGTCATGTACATTGCTTGAGACCGGCAAGTTTCTGATGGCTTTCTCAGGGTCGGTTTTGATACCAGCATTTGAGATGACATGCCCAAGAAAATGGACGTCCTTGGCAAAAAGTTTGCATTTGCGAGATTTCAACCTCAAGCCAGCGTCTTCGAGGCTTTTTAACACCTTTTCAAGGTTCGAAACCATGTCCTCGAAGATCTTCCCATAACATATGATGTCATTAAGATATATGAGGCAAAGCTGCCAGTTTAGGCCAGCTAGGACTGTCTAAAATAGGCGTTCGAATGTTGCCGGGGCATTACAAAGGTCAAATGGAATAACATTGAATTCAAACAATCCTTGTCTGGTAGAGAATGCGGACTTTGGTTTATCAGTTTCCTCAACCTCTATCTGCCAATACCCTGAGTTGAGGTCGAGACAGGAAAACCATTCTGAACCTAAGAGATGATCAAGTGCCTCGTCAACCCTTGGAAGTAGGTATGCATCTTTTATTGTCTTTTCATTCATTTTTCTGTAGTCAATACAGAAACGTTTTGTGCCGTCTTTCTTTGAAAACGATAACTATGCCACTTGACCATGGACTTCGTGATGGCCTGATGACATTCTTCTCAAGCATTTCCTTTACATGGCTTTCTACTTCAGAGTTCATATTTTCTGGGACTCTACGAAGTGGCTGCTTGATTGAATGAGCTGACCCAGTTTGTATTTTGTGTTTGATGACATCAGTTCTCCCCAGATCTGCGTCTGTTTCAGAAAATACGGTGCCGTACTTCGTCAAAAGTTAATAATTTGTTGCCGTTTTCCTATAGTCATACATTCCACCCAGACACACACACAAACGGACAGGTGTAACACTATATGCCCGTCGCCATTTCATTGTAGGGCCATAAAAATCATTTTCCCTTTAACACAATGTTCATCTTTTTCTCTGATTTCAACGTCTGCTTTCCCAAAATGAAATTATTCATTCTTGTTCTTATCTGTGAAACCATATTCTTCTCGTCTTCATGACAGACTGACAGGCCCGAATAAGTGAGAAATGGGGCATTGTTTTGCTGCAAAAGTATTTTCTTAAGAACTTCTCTAACACGTCCGTTTCTACTGATTACACCGTGATTTTCAGCCTGAAAGGTTGTAAAACTAGACTTATTATTTATACCTTTGGCAAATACATATTGTCATTCTATGTACTGGAGTGTTCCTCTGTCAAATAAATACCCTAAAGAACAAGTTGGCATTGATGATATTGGGTCAGATGTCGGTATGGTGTAGCCTTTCTCAGACATAGCAATACATTCACTGTTATTTAGTAATGTTGTTATGCAAGCAGAGTTATACTTTATATAATGTTTGTGACAATGATCGTAATTGTGTAAATGTTCTAGATTAGGAACATGTAAGCCTTCTGGGGGTATTTTTGAGATCTAAGGTGGCCCTTTACCATTCATATGAATACCACCAGTTAAAAAAGAATATACAGTCAACCCTCGTTACATCGGCATTCGATATATGTATCAAAATATCTAAACTCAATGGCATACAATTTCAGACAGGAATTGTTTCAAAGTTTCCCTGCACATAAGTATGTAAAGAAAATAACATTTCGACTGTAAGGAAATAATTTGAACAATCATAGCAGAGGTAAGCTATGCATACTACATAACAAATATTTAGGTTAATTAAAGATTAATTTTTTAGGTTAGCCAATCATTTGGAGGTCTAAATTTTCAAGGGATCGAAAATGCGTGTGCAATTATGGTATGAAACATTCGAGTTATCATTTGTGCAAAACAAGAATTAATTCTGAAGAGAAGAATAGAGTATATAAGGAAACTAGACGATCCCCTATGTGACTCACTTTTCAAGGGATCAACTTTATTTTAGCAATAATGGTAGACAGCCATAAGGTGACCATACATACCAAAAGAAATTGAATTCTAACCAATGGTTTTATAGAAGATTTTTGAAATCTTCTATATATAGTTAGTATATAAGGAAACTAGCGGACGCCCCAGGGACCTGAAATTTCGAGGAATCAACTTTATGTTAGCAATTATGGAAGACAGTCAAAAGGTGACCATTTGTGCCAAATGAAATTAAATTCTGACCATTGGTTTCAAAAGAGACGAATTTAGATTTTTTTATAAAAAGTATAATAAGGAACTAAGCTGACCCACCAAAGGATGATCCATGCCAATTCAGTTTCTACATAGTGCTTTTAGAGATGTCGTTTAAAGCAAATTATTGATGACGTATGACGACGGACGCAGGGTGATCCTAATAGCTCACCTTAAGCACGTTGTGCTCTGGTGCCCTTTTTATCCGAACCCTCTTTGCAGGTTAAAGAGAATTTTGACAAAGGGCATGGCAATTTTTATTTAGATAACTAACCCCTTTAAAAAAATAAAGAGATTCAAAGGATACTGCTGACAAAGAAGGAGTGTCCTATACCCTGGGTTTTCTAGTCATTTTGATTATGACAGTTTCCTTCGGAGGATTAGTCTTTACCCAAATTTTCGCATTTTTTGCGATTTCATAGAAAAAGCACAAGTCCTTGAGGACAGAACCTGTTTGGTGCCCCCACCCCCAACCCCCAGCCCCTTCCACACACACACACGAAGTGCTTTAAAGATCTAGCGGTTTTCAAAGTTACAAACTTAGCAGGGTACTGAAGGGCACCCATCAGGAATTAGTGTCAAAATGTCTATGAAAAATGTGCCCTCAATTTGGCTTCAAAGTGCTAAAATATCACATAAAGGAGCTGATAACTCAAAAATTAGGACGCCGACCCCAAACTTTTTTTCCATAAAAATAAAAAATTATATGAAAGAATTAAATTTTTTCTTCTTTGTCTATATAGAAAATTTAGAAAACTGTAGTAAACGTCCTTAAGCTAACGACTTCGGATACACCCAGGGGTTATTTTATGCACTATAGAATGGTTAATACCTGTATATCTGCTATCCGAAGTTGCTTTGGAGCGAGCCATTGATATTTGCATCTATAGAGACTTTGCCGTCGCTAGGTTATGTAAGATACTGAGAGTTCAAATCAAAGCGCTGATGGCGCTGAGAGAACAGATAAACGTGTGGCAAATGTTCAAGAAATTTACAAAGAACGCTTTAACTTTGCGTTAACAAGGTCATTACAAGAAGCTAAGATGAACGCACCATTTCTTTCAACGGACTGTTAACAATTAGCCACTGGTGCTTTCCCTATTTCTATAGCCTACAGTTTATAAAATTTATATCAAATATGCGTATCTAAATCAAGAGGAAACAAATCTAAAACAACAATCGTTCATATTGGTATGTGGCAAAAACTAAGTAACCCTGCAAATCTGCAGCTCGTCAAACCCTCTCCAACTTAACCATGTCAAGAGAGCTAACGGCAAATTAATTAGGCCTATTCCTGTTCCTATTCGGTGTAGAACTGATACTTCCTTTCTTGGTTATGGAGGTATTGACCTGGATAGTGATTTGTACACAAATTGAAGGAGCCAACAATTTTATCAAATACACACACACACAAGAATGCACTATTTTACAGCTTTATATTAAAAAAATAATCGCAGGGGAGATCCCCCGGATCCGTAGTCCAACTAGAACTACATCCTTATCACGGTTCTGGCAAAGCCGCAAACCGCTTGCATTATCATTGCCTACATTTTTTTAAATAAAGCGCCTCCATCCCCAACGACCCCCCCCCACCCCCACCCCCCGTAACCTGAACCCATGGACTCTGTATACCGTTATTGAAATTATTCAATCAGACAATACATCTCCTGTGTCATATATTAATGATTTTGGGGGCATGTATCTATGGCTAGTTTAGCCAGGAAAATTTGGTTTTGGTGTAAAAAATGTTTTCTTATCTGCTACTCATATTCCAGATTCAAGTAATTTCCATTCTTTTCTATTCGATATATATTCGAGAATTTTTCTCCTTCATCAGAATGGATGTTGAAAACAGATTTTTCAGAGAATTTGTTCTTATTTCTCTTATCTACCAGACAAGGACTTATTTACGTCTAGACTGACAGGATTTTCAGAACCTGGTGCGACTTAGCATTTCATGGTCAAATATGAAACCATATCTGTTTTCTCCTTTTTACTTGAAAGAGTGACGAATAAGGTTCTACAGGATGAAGTGGGAGAGTGTATTTTTGTGTTTCCGTGTTGGAGTTCTCAGAATTGGTATGCTTTGACTTTAGACAACCTTTGCCTGTTAGGTTACCGCGACACAGGGAAGATTGAGACTCAGCGCAACGGTTGTATCAGGCAGGAACTCACAGGAAAGGGCTTTTCAGGAGAGCTTGCAGACTTTGTCATGTCGTCGAGGGCAGCATGCATTAGAAAACAGTACCAGCATGCATGGAAGCTCTCGAGTATTTGGAACAGTGTCAGGGCTAGTGATTTGTTTTGATCGTCTGAAACAATTGTATTATAATATCTATTAAGCAGGGTAATTCATAATCGGTTATCAAAATGATAATTGAAATTATTTTAGAAAAAATTTCAGGCGTTTGGCTTTTTTTGTGCTGGAATGATTGTTTATATTGTTATATATAATTCAGTTTTGTTATTTTAGTTTTGTCTACAATGTGGTAATTATTAAATATAAATATTTTCTTGAATTACTTCCCTTTAAATTTTTTTATCCCAGTTGAAATATATAAATTATCCACATATGCCTGGTTGACTTTAGACGAATTTAGCCTTTTCAGTCTTTGATTGTTGGGCATTTACAAGGAATAGTTACAGAAAGGGGCGTTTCCAGCTGTTTCAGAAAGTATGATTTATATTTGGGCCTGTCAGGGGCATTCTTCTTACATGAGAGAGACTCCCACCTTAGTCTGCCTGCGGGACATTGGTTTTCATAGAACTAGTTTCAATGCGTGGGACCTTCCTTATTCGTCGGGAAGGTTTGTCTCGAATGAGGTCTCACATTCACATTGCTACTTCCCCGAAATCCAGACATGGCTTTAGGGACGGTTCTGAGGTGGTCATTCAGATAGATTTGTGCTCTCTCTCTCTCTCTCTCTCTCTGAGAGTACGGGTATTCTGTTGGGGAGGCTTACAACGGAGTAATTTTGGTCGCCGACCCGATTTGCCACTGTCATTTTCATGTCGTGTGGAGCAAGTCGGTAGAGCGACTCAGTTTCATATCACTAGGTGGAGATGGTAAGTCCTTATCAGGGCTAATAGCCCTTTTTGCCATAAGGGTATTACGTTCACATTTGTCATTCCTCCATATATATGTTTTTTCCCTCTTCTAACTTAATTTTACTGGGATATGAGGGTTTGTAATTGAGCCAGAGTATGCTATGAGTTTAGTGTTAAGTAATTACATCTATATAGGTGAGAGATCACTAGAATTTTGATAATTGTTTTCAGTGTGACCGGTGATTTTGATTGGAATTAGGTGTATCTAGTTGAGGGCCCTTATTGTAGCAAAAGCTGATATCGGGAATTTGATGGAGATCTAAAGTGGTGATAGTATAGCTGAGGAATTAATTGCTTGCTCATAATTTTCACGCTTTTTCGTTGGGCTTGCTATATAATTTTCTGGAGACAAAAGTTAAGTTGTCATTTCTTAAAACCGTTTTAGGGGACAGGCGGCTTGGTGACAGTTTCCCAACAATGATAGTAACAGATCAATACGCAACCCAAACATGCCAATCCCATTATTTCTCTATCGCCCTTTTCATATATGAGTCACACAATTCCCATACCAAAGTACAATGTCCATGTGCTGTTGCAGTTACGGTGTTCAAGAAGATATACTTTGTATTGTGTGGGTTTTCTGGATTTCTTCCATTGTTACAATATTGTTACGCAATTTAGCACCTATGCAGAAGTAGATATCGCTTTGAAATTTATCATCAGTTTAGCCAGAGAAAGAGCGTTCGAGCATAGGAATGTTGATGAGTGAGCGCTGAACAACTGGAAATGTTCAGCTGATAGAAGCCATCGTATGGGCTTGCTTGTGTTCGACCATACGGGTTGGAACACGCTCATCAATTGCTGGACTGCTGTTGAGCGTAGCTGAACAAGTTGGATAGGTTTAGCCTGATACAAGCCAACGTCTCGGCTTGTGCCTGCTCAACCACAGGGTTTTGAGACCGGTATTGTCTCATACATTACTGAGCAGTAGCTGAACGTTGTACGAGCCACTGCCTGGGCTTTAACAATGCTCTAGCATAGGTCAAGTTTGGTACGCTCAGTCATTTGAAGCTTTGCTGGTCACTTGAAGTTAGGTGTTTCAAACACGGGACAGGTTCTTCCATATTTTACATAATTTAATTTATTTAGTGTTCAGCAATAGTTGATATAATTGAAGTCAAATATTGACCGTTTTGTTTTATTTAATCATTGGACAAGGAAGTCTCCAAGAAATTGTATACAGTTTAACATTGTTTTATCGTTACCATACTAGTTAAGCTCCAGCAAGTTACACATTTTTGTCGCCAAACGTAGGACATTTTCTACCTCATATTTGGTAGGCTTACCTTTATGTTTTTGTTTGGTTAAACTTGTAATCTGTTATGGATGGTACATTATTGAAACTCAAACCGGAGGTTCAGGAGTTATATGATCAGCTTACTAAAATGAAAAGACAGAATGAGATGTTGAAGTTGGAGAATGGAATATCCTGTTTGGACCGAGAGCTGAGTGAGCGGTCCATCCAACATAATGCATCAACACCCGTTGTATGCTGAGCAGGAGCATCTGCTCAACCGAGAAATATCTGGTCTGAGATACCATCAAAGAGACTGGCTGATGCTCTCGTCAGTGCCGAGCGAGACAGATTTGTCACTTACAGAAATAGGAAACAGGGTGAAAATGCTTCTGAGAACGGGCATCCAAGCACAGTCATGAAACTAGCAACTTTCGATGGGACAGTGATTATGAATGATTATAAGGCTCATTTCAAAGCATGTTCCGAGTTGAACGACTGGGCATAAGAGCAGAAAGGTCTTTACTTGTCTGTTTTGCTCAGGCTCAGGGTGTTTTCGGGAATCTGTCATCAGACAAGCACGACTACGACGAGCTTGTCATAGCGCTGGAGGATAGGTTTGCAACTCCTAACCAAACAGAGCTCTCTCCAGGACACTGAGATGAGGCAAAAGATCTATTGACCTCAACGACGCAGTTAGACATGTTGTTGAGCTAGAAATGATCTATAGGGCAGAGAGACAGCAAAACGAGGCTCAAGGTTTCCTACGTTCAGCAAGTTCAACTAGGGTAGATAATGGTGAGAGGAAAACAGAAATTTCATCATTAAAGAAGTCAGTATCTGAGATGAGAAATGCTTTGAAGATATTCATATCTGAACAGCATAACCGTCCTTCTTATACAGAAAGAACAAGGCGCAATCAACAAAGTAGATGGAACGCTGACAAGAAACTTAATCCACAAACTAATAGGCGGGTCCGGAAATGTTTCATCTGTGGTTCTGAACAGCACCTTCAGCGAAAATGTCCGCAACGGAGTTCAAAAGGGCACAGTCAAGGACAAGACAAGTCGGACGATCACAACGTACGTATTACAGACGCCTCTGGTCTGTTTGTCCAAGCGAAGTTTGAGAGGCGTGATGTGGATTGTTTGATAAATACCGCGGCTACCCTCACTCTCATATTTACAAAGTTATGGGATTTAATGGGGAAACCCCAGCACTTGTCGGAGTTCTCACAGAAAATCGTTTCTGTCTGCGGTAACACCCTCAACATCAAGGGTAAGACAAAAGTCTCTGAGCATTGGTCAGGTTACTTTTGTCACAGCCATGATTCTTTCAGATTTAGACATTATACTAGGTTTTGACTTTATGGAAGAACATAAAGTCTCTGTTGACGTTGCAACACGTCAGTTGACGATACATGGCAAAACAATTCCAGTTGTAAAAACTGGAAAAATTTGATGTCACCGTGTTATATTGTCAGAGAAAGTTATCGTTCCAGGTAGTGAGATCCTACTGAATGGGAAAATAAAAGACTGGAACCACGGAGATTGCACTTGTGTCTGCCGATAAGTTCATAACAGCTGACAAAGGTATTGTTGCTAGAACTTTAGTTATGACTGGGCAAACAGTCCCTGTCAGGTATGCATTTTCAAGTGATTCAAAAACACTGTCTCCCGGAACAAACATTGCCATGTTCAGACCAACAAAATTTCCAAACTTTACCCATCACCGGCAGAAAAACTGCCCGAGCATCCCGTAGATCTTTATGAAAGATCGTCAGAAGGAATGTCTTCCCACTTCTGAAATATAATAACACGTTCTCGAAGAATGACAGTGATCTTGGCCGAACTGGGATAATAAAACATAAGATAGACACATGGAATACAAAGCCGATAAAGCTGCCACCTCGAAGAGTTCCATTTCACATGAGTAAAGATATTGACGAACAAATTTAGGAAAAAAAATGGGAAAGAGGTCCCCCAAGAAATTACATATACATGCAGTTTAAAAATTTGGCATATATTTACAAATCAAACATCCTTGCTAGCTGAATTAGGTATCAAAAATCATAATTCCGTCCCGAACGGGGCCGTTTGGTTGTTCTCCTTTTGATGGGTCTCATTATACCAAAACTTTGGTTACACTCTTTCTACAAAATATCAACAGTCGACAAAGATGAGACGGTTCAACGGTCTCAAGGGACAGAGGCCAGGCACCTCAAGTGCAAAGTTTATTTCGAAGAGACAGAAGACGAAGAAGGCACAGTTCTTCACCCTTCTCCCCCCCCCCCCCCCCCCCCCCCCCCGAATTACAGCAAGACGTCGACTGTTGAACAAACTTAAGAGTAACGGCACTCACTAACACTGATAGTCATATTTTCAAAGGATAAATAAATATTTCCGCTAAATTTCTCATCTCTTTCTGCAACAAAATTAACATGTTCAAGGCATAATACAAACAAACCATAAAAGCAAGTTTTTTGTTGTTTTTTATGACCCACTTTAGGCTCCAAAATAATAATTTGAATGAGTGGGGGTCACACTCCAGGGTCGACTTACAAAACAATTAGAAGACCGACCATAATTAAACATGAGGGGCCTCCGTGGCCGAGAGGGTAAAGTCGCTGACTTTAACACTCATTCAGCCCCTCACCGCGTAGGTCGGTGCTTCTACCTGGATGCCTCCGTGCATCCGGGGTCTTCCTCCACCTGTAATTAGCTGGACGTCGCCATTTGACTGAAATACTGTCGAAGCGACGGTAAACTCAAATTGTCAAGTCAAGTATAATTAAACATGATATAACTACAACAGGGAGGAGGGTTGTCAGTCAGTCGGTCTGTCACTATTTAGTGCGTGAGTTCGCCAGGTGATATGACAGTTTTGTATTAATTCGTTCATTCTGGTCATAACCAAAGATGTTTAAATTGGTATTGATCCGCTGGTACATGTTGCAGTTCAGTACATACAAAACACTTCCTTACAAACTTACACAGAATCCATTGTGCTCTCTGGTGAGTTGTTTTATTTGAAGTGAGAAATACGATAAGTTCAGTATTTTAGTTGGAGTTACTACTGCACTCAGAAATTAAAGGATTTTTTACTTAGAGGACGTTTATATTTGTTTACTTTTAAGTTGAAACTCAGAGTTTATATATGAAAAACAGTAGTAAGTAAGACAAAACAATAAGTTATTTGTTTCCACTAACATCTCTGCAAAAAAAATGTCGGTATGTCGGCTTAACTATTTTTTTATTTTAACTTTTTTTAGAGGGAGTGACGGAGAAACAGCTTTTTGCAACCTTAACAGCCCGAATGCTACGAAAAAAAGGTTAGGGACGGTGTAAAAAATAGGGTCAGTCGTGTTATTCAGTGGAAACAAGTAACTTTTTTATAACGCCTAAGGACTGACGTGACGAATTTCTTTTAGGGTCCCGGGATAATTTTTGGTTCAGTATTAAGTAAGGGAGTTAAATTCAGTTTGTTTTCAACTTAATTTAACGTTGATTACTTGAGATAGCCAATCATTGTCATAATCGTCCTTAAATTAGCTCTGTATTTCAAAACATTACTATTATTTTTCTTATCATACGACATAAGTCATAAGGAAAATTATGTTTCATATATATATAGATATATATATAGTTATTTAGACCGCTCGGACACGACGTTACAATATGACATCATATTCAAATGAAAATAATTACATTGTAAAATTCAGTATCTGAAGTTTCTGCCATTTAATTTTCATATTGCTGGGACATTAGCAGTGTATAGAAAAAAACGCAAGAAAAAAAGTATTAACAAGCGCTACGTTCGATTGAACGCCATGCCACCCCCAGCCACCCACCCCCGCTTCTTGTTCTTAGTCATTGGGGGTCAAGGTCATTTGAAGGTCAAGGTCACCTAAGAACTGTCATTAAATGTAATATTGATTGACTCGATAAAATTTATATGTGTTCCAGTGATCGGCGGTTCAACTTTGGATAATAAATGAGCATTATAGGTGTGGTTGGTTGGAAGGAAATATACTTTTAGAAATAATATAACAGGTCTTGGGTCATAATGAGAGAAAAAATGAGAGAATATAATAGATTTACCTACTATTCCATCACAGTTTTCATTGCTCATTGTTTTATTTAGTTTCACAACACAGTTTTTATTGCTCTTCGTTTCATATAGTTTCACAACACAGTTTTCATTGCTCATTGCTTAATATAGTTTCACAACACAGTTTTCATTGTTAATTATTTCATATAATTTCAAAAGACAATGTTCATTGTATCTAAAAAAGTGAAATAAAATGTAATCTATACTGATTGGTACAAGTTTGACAATTCCTCACACATCACTGATGACATTTGACACGTTTATGTCTTTCTCCAATGATTTAACAGATCACTTATTTCACTTAGTCCATTGATGTAGTTTAAAACTTGCAGGATGTCCAGTGATGGTCACTGTAGTAGGTGGTGAAAACTAACGTCTGAATGTCATTAATGTTTCTTGCATATATATATGATCTAAACAGGAACCTTGCCGATGCGATGTTGCTTGTACCATTTCTTTAAAACTTTCTTTAAATGTGTATACAACTTAACTAGAGATAACATCGCTAGTATGGAAAGAACACATAGGTTATGTATTAAGTATATACAGAATTTAAACATGCGTATACGCATTGACATTGCCTTATGTATCCTAAACAGTATACCGATCGAGGCAAACACTTAATTTTCTTGATCAGTTATGCAGGCTTAATAGACCTTATGCTGTGAAGAGTGTGTTCCTTTTCAGACTTATCGCAGAAATATAAGTTGAAATGTGTTCCGGATATTTATGTGCAGTCAAGACGTTTTCCCTCCAAACAAGAATGGAAACGTGTTATAAATAGAAACATTTCAGATAGAGTCGTGCAAGACTGGCATATTCGGACTTCCTCGCCAAATTCTGTAGATTTAAATCGCTTCATAATGATTATAAAGTAATTTATTTAAGTCGTTTATTTGATGTATACAACAAGAATTGTATCGATATCTCTTCAATATTTTAAAGAAACCAATTCAGTCATCAAGTAACTTAATGCAAAAGTCACTGGTACAATAATTTGTGTAGCACCCCCCCCCCCCCCTTTGCTCTACAGAGTGTTTGGCATCGCTTATGCATTAAGTTAACTGCCTGTGGGATGCTATGCCACTCTTGTATAGCTGCCTGTTGGAGTTGTGCTACAGTCTGTTGACAAACATGTTGTAGCGGTTTTGAAGTCTAGTTATAGTGCTGACATGACAATGGAAGTGCCGTGCGAGAGCTATTTTCACCATGCCATGCAATCGCTCGATTCCTCTGACCAGGGATGATGGGGTCAATTACATATGAATGTAATTAATTACAATTACATCAAGTCAAATCAATGACAATTACAAATAACATTTATTTCCAATGTCATTACTTAAAATTCCAATTACTTTGTGTTCAATTACAATTACTTTTTGGTTAAATATAATATTTAAACATACATGTAGGTATTAGTATATTATAATAATATTCAAGAGCACTATATTCAATACATTTGTCCCAAAATCATAAGGGTAGAATGCTTATGTCTCTTTACAGGAAATGCAAGGCCAAGTTCAAATGTTTCCATTGTTGCATTTTATGTTTATCAGAGCTTCAAATGTCATCATTTAACCTACACCTATCTGGTCTAAAGACTTTGCCTGCAATGCTAAATACTCGTTCAACATGGGCGGATGATCCAGGTATTGCTTTATACTTGGTTGCAAGTTTTGACATTAATGAATGCCTTCCTTTGTTAATCTGCCAATAATTCAGAGGACTTTCTTCCATTTCTATGCATGGTTCAGATATATACAGTTCAATCTCATCGACGCCTGAAACATGTCTTCTCCTAGAAGGCATAACCTGTGCCATAAAGCTGAAGAGGTCTGTCTTCTTCATTTTCTGTGGAGGTGAGGCTAGGTCTTGGTCATCATTATCGATGATGATTATTATTGTGCTCCAACCTGCAGAGCTTCGAACTTTTTCCTGAGGAGTGAAACTTTTCCATCAGTTGTATCTGCTGTATTTCATCGAAGCTTAAACCTCGGATCTATCATGGCAGCCAGAACAAAGGGCTCTTCTACTAGATAATATGACAACCTACGATCGACCGACTCTTTTAAGGTTGAAATCAATCTTGGGCTATAGTCAGATGTCATGTTCAGTAGCTGGTGTTTCAACCCCATTGTTAATTGTATTGTTAAACTAGCACTAACATTCAGTTCTTTCTGAACCAACAGAGTTTCATGTTCAAAGGGTTCTAGTACTTTTCATAATTCGGAATGCAACTTCCTTCCATAAGAAGACAACCTCAGAAATGTTCAGCGCAGATCTTATCAAAGACAAAGCTATCTTACTGACACAAACTGTGCAAAGCATTCACACCTTGTTCATGTGTGGTAACTAACATAATGAGGCAATTATCATATTTACAGCTAGTCTTTGTACACTATATGTTTTGTATTGCCTTCGGCAAATGGACAGGTGTTCAATGATTTCACTCAACAATAATCACAAAACTATCCATAAACAAATATATAATATGGTCTTTAAATTTAATCAAATGTTATTGAAATGTAATTGGCATTACAGTCATAATTGCTAAGTAATTAATTACATTCAATTACATGTAATTGAAATTAAATTTCAATTACAATTTACATTCAATTGAAATTTACAATTTCAAATTCTCCGTGGCCGAGAGGGTAAAGTCGCTGACTTTAACACTCACTCAGCCCCTCACCGCGTTGGTTCGAATCCCGGCAGGGTCATTCGGATTTTCATGTGAGGAAGCCTTCCAGCTGGCTTGCGGTAGGTCAGTGTTTCTACCTGGATGCCTCCGTGCATTCGGGGTCTTCCTTCACCTGTAATTAGCTGGACGTCGCTATATGACTGAAATACTGTAATTAACTGGACGTCGCTATATGACTGAAATACTGTCGAATTACTGTAAACTCAAATAGTCAAGTCTAGACTTGACAGACCATATTTTACTTGATTGCAGAGGTATTGATAATTTACGCAGTTTATTACTCAACAAGATAAAAACTATGCATGGTTCTTTTATACACATACGCATACACATTTGTATGATATTGAAAAAAAAAGGTTTATATCATGCTTGGATTTCATAAACAAGTTATCGTAGAAACACTGGGTGTCATGTACGATTCTTTCGTCTGTTTGTTATTTTCACATAAACATTTGATGTGGAAACATTACATATAAAAGTTTAAAAATCAATGCCAATGTAACCTTGTTTATATTGAAATGTATATATGTTTTAGTAGGTGATTATGCATAATGTATATGAATGGATAGACATGTGTATTTTTTGCATGCGTATTATATATATATGTATTTATAGTGAGTTTACGTATGTATTAGTTCTTACATATAGTCACATCATTTATCATCTTTTACTTATATTTAGAGCACTAGATTTACCTAAAATTCTGTGTCTCCATGTTTCGTTTCGAAGGAGGCACAGTATCTAGGTCTTATAATTTTTATATTTTTATATATAATGTATATGAATGGATAGATATATGTATTTCGTTTAATGGATATAAGTGTATGCATATGTATACATATATATTAATACGTATTTATTGTGAGTTTACGTATGTATTAGTTCATACATATGGTCATATCATTATCATGTAACTTATATCTACCTAACATTCTGTGTCTCCATGTTTCGTGACGATGGAGGCATAGTATCTTGGTCTTTTTTGTAGCAATTATAATAACGTAAATATGTTATTTCTAGGTGATCCATGTTTCTCTCTCTCTCTCTCTCTCTCTCTCATTTCTATCGTATTTGTATATTGTATTTCTAATGTTCAGCTTGTTTTTGTAATTTACATGTTGTAATCGTCTATATTGAGACGGAAATAGAGATTGATTTATTTATATATTTTTATCTATTATTATTTTCATTAATGTCACCTGCCACAAGACAATGTTCTCCATTAGATGTTAGAGTCAACAAATGAAGTGTTCTGCCTTGAAATGGAAAGAGAAATGTACACAGCAATAAGTCAGAAGTAAATCCTAGACGGATGCATGACTTTTATCTTTATCAGCTGGAAACTGCACATTGCAAGTATAAGGTCTCCTTAATACAACTAGTACTCCACCAGCTCTTCTACATCCAGCAGTAGAGAGGGGCCCATCATCCCTGTGAATGATATATTCATCGCCTAAAAAGAAAAAAGAGCTGACAGATTGTGAAAGCCAAGATTCTGTGAATACTACAACAATTGACCAGCAGAATACATGATCTTTTATGACATCATCCAGGTGAGGAGGCAGTGATCTGAAATTGAGTACTGACACAATAGTAGTTGATATCATATGCTAAAGACAGGCATTTTTCTTCTGTGAGAAATGCCAGTTCATCTTTCACACATGTACTGACATGGATTTTCTTTTGGCCTCAATCCTGAACGAAAAGGCCCTCGACAGATTTTACCCTGCTAAGAGCGACATAGACATGTCCATCATTGAATAAATGACAAAAATTTACCACTGTTTCTGCCAAAGTCAGTCATTGAATTTTAAGCATTGTATGGATTTTATTCCCATGCTAATTTTCACGGAATCTGTGAGTGATTTATGGTAAGACCTTTGTTTTTCTTATTCACAGTAAATGATATCTCAACTTGCTCAAATATTGTAACACTAGCGTATCTCTTTGTTCAGTCACATTCTTAGAACTTGCTCTGGATTTAGCGCCATCATTAGGGACATTGAACTGTACGAGTACCGGTGAAACATCTGCATCTGACTGAATCATAGCTACAATAACTCCTTGCATGAGCACTATTTTCTAACCCATCTGTCACATCATTGTTACGCAATAACATAACTTTAGCACCAACTGCCAGTTGAACAACTGTAGGCAATCCACCAGTAAAGCGTCTGTCTGCGGGTAATTTGAACTTTCAGGTGATATTTCTCGAGACTTTAGAAATGGTATATCATCTTCTTTGTGTGACGCAGTGCGGATTCTGTTAAGCAAATTCGCAAAATGCAAATTTTCTTGTTGTCTCATTATTATATCAAGCTCTTTGAACTGGAATGTCATCTAAAGGGATCCACCGAGGTTTACAATAGCATCCTTTACCAGCTTGAATATTTGTAAATGTCCTTAAGGCTGTTTGCTATTCATGAAACACCTTTTTTCGTACATGTTCCTATAGATCATAAATATATTTTAATAAAGGAGAAAACTTTTCCATGCTTAGCAGGTTTTCATCATTGTAGCTAAGCGCTTTGTTTGAATTTTGTTGCTCCTGAACGATTGGCATACACAAACGCAATTTAACAACGTTTATAACGAATTTTTATTTTCATTCTAAAACGTTTTAAGGACCTTGGTTAGAGGATTCATGTATTTTTATGCATATATTAATGCATTATAACACCTTTTCTTTATTTGCAGTCTTTGGATAGAGTTTGATGTTGTTTTTGGTAGATGCCAAAATGTTTGTCATTTGTTTTCGTAGTGCACGTGGTGGAAGAAAGTTTAACGAGAAAGATTAACGAGAGTTTATTTTGATATGTGTAAGCTTGTATGAGGGTCGCATGACATACATACATTATTGTATTTTTATGCATCTCTGCTTGTATGTTATAGTAAGAGATTTAACGTTTAAAACGAAATTATGGGTTCCTTTAACGCTGCTTTTACGTCTTCATGTAGATATAAGCATATATCATTCCTATGTTTCTATAAGGTATTTTTCTTTGTACTTTTCAGTTCTTACGGGTTAATAAACTCAGTAACGGACCATCCTCGTTGTAATCATACCAAACCAAGGCCCCTTACAGTAAGAACTGATCTATTCATCTCTGGACATCACCATGAAGGAAGATACAGAAGATGAGCTGGAGGATGAGGGTCGTCCCAAGCGGCAGACATCACACACAGAAAAAATGGCTGTCTACATGCTGGAGGAGGCTGATAAGCGATTGTCCAAACTGAACAAAACCTATGAACAATGGAAGTTATGTGTTAAAGAAAGAAAAGGTAATTTGAAACAAAAATGTATTGACATTGAGCTTGGAAGCATGATTGACACTGAAGAAACATGAAAGAAATGTAATTGAATGTTTCGGGAGATTAAAGTATTGTACAACACCAGATGCAAACATTGTTCGTCGGGTAGATGCATGAAGTGCAGTGACTGATGATGCTGTGAAGTTGATAAACGAGATATTTCAGGAGTTGAATGCTATGATGATAAACAATTTAAGGCACAGTTAAAAGACAATGGTTATGCTAACTCCATATTCACAATATCAGATACTGATACATCTAAATCTGAAAAGACTATACAATCTGTAGTGTCAGAAAAGGCAGGAGAAGCAGTTATTGAACTTGTAGAACAACGTACTGAACTAGCTGTACTGGAAGTTGACAGACAGTACAATACAGAAACCAATGCACAATCAAAGTAGGAACATATTATAGATGCTTAAAGAAAGGTTGCAGCAGCGAAAGCAAGGTTTGAAACATATACGCAGCTAGTCAATAAGTCTAGTCACCAGTCATTCAATCATAACATTGAACATTCTTGAGCTAGTAACAAAAATAATGTTACTAATGATATAGCTAAGGTTCTGGCAGACTCTGTTAGGTTAAAGAGGGAACCAGTACCCGAGCCATCCATATTTTCAGGAGGTCCACTTCAGTTTATAGAGTGGTGGACCTCATTCAGATTGCTTATTGAAGGCAAGGGCATAACTCCAGATGACAAACTTTTCTATTTGAAGAAATATGTGAGAGCGAGGCAAGGCAAGCGATTGAAGGATTCTTTTTTAGTGGTAGTGCTAGGGCATACGATAATGCAATGGCTATTTTAGAAGAACGATTTGGGCACCCATTTATTGTGCAGAAAGCATTTCGTGCCAAGTTAAGCAATTGGCCAATCATTCCGGCTCGCAATCCAAAAAATGTTAAGAGATTTTGCAGACTTTTTGCGAGCATCTAAAGATGCACATGACCATTATCAAATATGAATATGCTCAGTGACTGTGAAGAAAACCGCAAAATGGTCAAAAAGCTGCCAGAGTGGGCTGCTCTCAAATGGAACCGTTATGTACAGTCAAATCTCGACAACTGTAGCTACTACCCGAACTTTGAGCAATTTGTAGTTTTTGTGAACCGAGAAGCACGTATTGCTTGCAATTCAACATCATCTCCATACTTCTTAGGAGAAAACACACTGATAAGCATAGTGCCAAGTCCTTATCGACAAATGTAAGAAAAAGCACAAATTCAAGTGAAGGGTTAAAGCAGAAAGTGTGTGCATATTGCAAGAAGAAAAATCACTTAATCTCTGAATGCTACAGTTTTCTTGCCTTAGGTATTGAACAAAAACGAGCAAAACAACAACCTGTGTT
This sequence comes from Solen grandis, assembly GCA_021229015.1. Classification (NCBI taxonomy): domain Eukaryota; kingdom Metazoa; phylum Mollusca; class Bivalvia; order Adapedonta; family Solenidae; genus Solen; species Solen grandis. Next base: position 64,921,808 of record CM037777.1, read on the forward strand.
TTGGGTGCCTAAATGTAGAACATAGAAACAAAAACTGTCCTGAAAAGCTTACTTGTGCTAAATGCAATCTGCGACATCCTGCATGTATACATAAAGAACGCTCTATTCATAAAGGTGAGAGTAACGCGAGAGAAAATGTTAAAGCTGCAACAACCCTTCGTGTAAATAGAAATGAAGGTCAAAGCACATCAATGATTTGCCAGTCTGGCTGCTTTCCACGGAAAGTAATCCAGATCGCGAAATACTGACATATGCTCTTTTAGACACTCAGAGTGATACCTCGTTTATTCTTGAAGATACAGCAGCACGTTTACAGGTTCGCGGCAAACCCATCACATTAAGCGTGTCCACTATGGCTTCAGAGAAAACAGTCGTTCAAATGAAAAGGTATAACAGGGCTTATGGTTTGTGGTTTCCAGTCGAGGGAAAGGCTGAAGATAAACAACGCGTACACAAGGGACTTCATCCCGGTTGATCGATCTCACATTCCAACGCATGAAACGGCTTTGAGGTGGCCACATTTAAAGGACATTGCTGACAAGGTAGCCCCTTTACAATCTTATGATGTTGGCCTATTGTTAGGTTATAACTGTTCGCAAGCCCTAGCTCCACTTGAGACTGTTCAAGGAAAGGAAACGCAACCCTATGCAGTACTTACTAATCTAGGTTGGAGTATTGTTGCGTATAGCAATTACAGTTCAAGTTTCTCGCATAATGTGATATGTCACCGTGTCCAGACTAAGGAGCTCCCCTCTGTTTCTCCCAGGGATGCTTTAAAGGTATTGGAGGGTGATGACTCTGCTAATGATATAAAGGTGTCCCAGAACGATTTGATCTTTTTGAAAACTATAGAAGATCATGTGTATCAACGCAACGATAAGCACTTAGAGATGCCGCTTCCATTCAAAGAAAGGCCTGTATTGCCCAATAATAGAGATTTGGCCTTAACACGTCTGTCCCACCTTAAGTGTGAATTGAGCAGGGACCAAGCATACCACGAAAGGTACAAGATATTTATGAATGAGTTGATTGATCGCGGAGATGCAGAAATAGTACCTGAATAATCAACACCAGCCATACAATGGTATATACCCCACCATGGAGTGTTTCATCCAAAGAGTCCAAACAAACTTCGTGCGGTATTTGACTGCTCTGCCAAATATCCCAATACCTCTTTAAATGAACATCTTCTTAGTGGACCAGACCTGACCAATGGACTGGCAGGGGTTCTCATTAGGTTCAGACGCTTTCCAGTTGCTATAATGTGTGACATTGAAAAAGAATGTTTCATCAATTTTTTGTCCATGAACCAGATAGGGACTATTTAAGATTTGGTTGGTGGGAGAATGGAGACTTGAACTCTGAACCTAGAGACTTTCGTATGAGAAAACACCTCTTTGGTGCATTATCGTCACCTGCATGTGCTAATTACGGTCTAAAGTATCTAGCCAAACATCAAGCAAGTCAATACCCTAAAGCCTCAGCATTTGTACTAAACGATTTTTATGTAGATGACGGACTCACTAGTGAGAAAAATGAAGTAGAGGCTGTTAAGTTTGTGAAGGATGCACAAACCATTTGCAGTAGTGAGGGAGTACGCTTGCATAAATTTGTGTCGAACAGTAAAAAAGTTATTGAGTCCATTCAAGCGTCAGAGAGAGGTGAAGATCTGAAAAATTTAGACTTGGTATGTGACAAGTTGCCTACTGAACGCGCGCTTGGTATTATGTGGAACGTTGATCGAGACCAGTTTATGTTTTGTGCATACCAATTGCATCATTCCGAGCTCCAATGTGAATGCAGCAAGAGTTTAAGTGATATGGCCCCGACAAGAAGAAACATGTTGTCTATCATTGCGTCAATATTTGACCTTCTAGGACTGCTCTCCCCTGTCACTCTAACTGGAAAGAAAATATTGCAGCATATGTGTCAAAATGGTATTGGCTGGGATAACCAACTTCCAGCTATTAATGAGCCTGAATGGAACAACTGGATGAAGAATCTCAGTGGGCTTGATAATGTACATATTCCAAAATGTTTGATTCCAAACAAGTTCTGCAAGGACACTGATATTGAAATTCATCATTTCTCAGATGCTAGTAGTTATGGATACGGTCAGTGCTCATATATCAGATTAGTGAAGAAGGACAGTGTACATTGTGCGTTACTCTCAGGAAAGGCAAGAGAGCCACATTAAGTGTTACCACAATTCCCAGATTTGAGCTAACAGCAGCCCTGTAAAAAGGAGCGAGTTCTTAAAGAGAGAACTTCACCTACCAGTGAACAGAGAATTTTTCTGGACCGACTCACGCGTAGTTCTTGGATACGTAGCTAATGAAGCACGTCGGTTCCATGTGTTCGTCGCAAATCGAGTGCAGATGATAAGGCAGTCTACTGAACCAAGTCAATGTACGGTCCAAAGACAATCCAGCAGATCATGCTTCACGCGGTTTAGGTGCATCACAGCTTCAGAATTCATAATGGTTTACTGGACCAAATTTTCTGTGGCAAAGACACATTGAACCTGTAAATGTTACTCCATAACTTCAGTTGGGCGACCCAGAAATTAGAAACGTCAGAAATCTTCACACCGAAACGACAGAACATACCAACCTTTTAAAACTACTTGAACGGTTTTCGTGTTGGGATACGGCAGTTTCTGTTGTAGCAAGATTACAGCAACTCGCTAATGGGGTGAAAGGAACACATCCTCCAACAGTTGAAGAACGTCGGAGAGCTGTATTGACTATCATTAAACTTGTACACTGTGATATGTTCGCAGATACTATTCATGTCCTGAGGTCTTCTACAACATTACCAAAGTCATATAGCCTGTACCCTCTGGATCCAGTAGTTACGGGTAGGAACTCGTTTGCGAAACTCAAAGCAACCAGATGTATGTGTCTACCCTATTATTCCTACAAAGAAATGCCATGTTACCAGTCTGATTATATCACATGCACATCAGGCCGTCCAGCATCAAGGTAGAGGGTTCACACTAAAGGTCGTTTCAAACTTCATAAGGAACTGTGCTGTATGCAGAAAGCTAAGAAGACCTACGGAATGCCAGAAAATGGCAGATCTTCCTAGTGATAGGGTCGAAAAGTATCCGCCATTTACATACTGCGGCATGGACTGTTTCGGACCTTTTACTGTAAAGCAAGGTCGCAAAGAAAGCAAACGTTATGGACTTTTGTTCACTTGTTTGTGTTCGCGAGCAGTGCACATAGAAATCCTTGACGATATGTCAACAGATGCGTTCATTAACAGTTTAAGATGTTCCATGGCAGTTCGTGGCAGTGTATGACAAATCCGCTGAACTAAGTGGCAAAGTTGATAAATCCAGGTTAGTGTCTCATCTTACTGAAAAACAATGTGATTTTGTCTTTAATGCTCCAAGTGCAAGCCATACAGGAGGTGTGTGGGAGCGACAAATAAGGACCATTAAGAATGTTATGAACTCTGTATTATTGCTGTGTCCTGGACGTATGGATGACTCTTCATTGCGAACTCTGTTTTATGAAGTAATGACTATCATTAACAGTCGTCCATTAACTGTGTCTGACATAAATGATCCATGTGCCTTGGAGCCTCTTACTCTAAACCACATACTAACTGGTAAATCAGATATTCCTGCACCACAACCTGGACAGTTCTGGCGTGAGGACATGTTTCTGAGAAAAAGATGGAGAAGAGTGCAATATTTACTTGAACAGTTTTGGTCGCAATGGCAACGCGAGTATATAACTACCATTTCACTACGACAAAAATGGCATACAATCCGTCGAAATATTCAAGTAAATGACATTGTGTTAGTCAAGGACGAGGGTTTACCAAGGAACCACTGGCCGCTGGCAGTTGTCGTTGAAGCCAATCCGGATGTAGACGGTCTTGTGCGTAGGGTCAAGGTCAAGGTTGGAATTCGTGGAACAGCTCCAGTGACAATATTGGAACGCAGCGTTCACAAACTAGTTTTGCTTGTTGAGCATCAGTAATTGTTCTACTCAAAGGTTGTGATATGACACTTAAAACAATTTTTTAACCTTTGATTGCTTCTAGTCATTGTTTTACTAGTCTAGTATTGAACTCAGTGTATCAGGTTATATTTCATGACTTTCCATTGTATACAGTTCATGTAAATTGTTGTTATATTTCATGACTTTCCATTGTATACAAGTTCATGTAAATTTTTGTTATTGGGAGGATAACAAAGGCAGAGTATTGTTTAGTTTAACCTGTGATTTAAGGGTAAAGGTGTGAGTTAGTCATCTGTTTTAATAGACATACATTTAAGTCAAAACATGTATAACTATTTTTATTTTTTGTGCGCCTGTGTGTGTATAAATTTTGTCATTGTTTTTCTGTCTCAATGTTGCTAGAGTTTAAATGAATATATTTTATGACAAAGTGCCTTATTAATTGTATTGGGTGAATTGAGGTGAAATCAATCATTTTAATTGTTAAATATTCTTAAATTGTTTTTCCATTAGATGTATCATTTTCAAGGTTCCTTTTTGGGGGGAATTTTTTGTTAAGATGTACATTATCGAATGTTTTACAGTCTAAGCACTTGTTTAAAATATGACTGTTTTTTTTTATTAGAAATCATAGGATATGACTTGGTGGGAGTGTAAATGTCCTTAAGGCTGTTTGCTATTCATGAAACACGTTTTTTCGTACATGTTCTTCTAGATCATAACAATATATTTTAATAAAGGAGATAACTCTTCCATGCTTAGCAGGTTTTCATCATTGTAGCTAAGCGCTCTGTATGAATTTTGTTGCTCCTGAACGATTGGCACACAAATGCAATTTAACGTTTATAACGAATTTTTATTTTTATTCTAAAATGTTTTAAGGACCTTGGTTAGAGGATTCAGGTATGTTTATGATATATTAATGCATTATAACACCGTTTCTTTATTTGCAGTCTTTGGATAGAGTTTGATGTTGTTTTTGGTAGCTGCCAAAATATTTGTCATTTGTTTTCGCAGTGCACGTGGTGGAAGAAAGTTTAACGAGAAAGATTAACGAGAGTTTATTTTGATATGTGTAAGCTTGTATGAGGGTCGCATGACATACATACATTATTGTATTTTTATGCATCTCTGCTTGTATGTTATAGTAAGAGATTTAACGTTTAAAACGAAATTATGGGTTCCTTTAACGCTGCTTTAACGTCTTCATGTAGATATAAGCATATATCATTCCTATGTTTCTATAAGGTATTTTTCTTTGTACTTTTCAGTTCTTACGGGTTAATAAACTCTGTAACGGACCATCCTCGTTGTAATCATACCAAACCAAGGTCCCTTACAATATTAAAGGTTGCATTACAAGTGGAAGTTGGAATATGCCTCCGAAAACAAGAACAGATACGCCACCAAAGAGATAATTCACTATTTCTACCAATTTGTTGTGAATCTGCAGGACAGCATCACTGCTTAGTATTGAAATTTCATTAATTATCAGCAATTTCATATTTCCTGCCTTTGACCGCAATCCAATATTCTCTTCTCATCAGATAACTTAATGTAGCTTCTAGTTTGTCCTTGTTGCAACAGGAAAGCTGAATATGGGCAGTTCCTGTTGGTGTCGCAAGTACTACGGTGACATCATCTGGATTATCACCTACAATCTGTAATATTCTTACAGCCATCTAATACAATGCAGATATCACATGAGATTTTCCAGATCCAGCTCTACCTGAAACAAATAGGCACATCTTATAAAATATGCCATTAACAACTGAGAAACAAAAGTTTGAGAAACATCCCTTTGCTTCTTATTTAGAGGGGGGCCTCCGTGACCGCGAGGGTGAAGTCGCTGACTTTAACATTTACTCACCGCCAGGGTTCGAATCCCGGCAGGGTCATTCGGATTTTCAAGTGAGGAAGCCTTCCAGCTGGCTTATGGTAGGTCGGTGGTTCTACCCGAATGCCTCCGTGTATTCGGGGTCTTCCTCCACCTGTAATTAGCTGGACGTCGCTATACGACTGAAATACTGTCGAAGCGACGGTAAACTCAAATAGTCAAGTCTTGTCAAGTCTTATTAAGAGATCGAACGAGGGTAGCATAGTCTTCGCCTGGAAGAACACCTGGTCTCATTTCGATACTGTATGATAATGTTTGAGATGGTATGAATTCCATAGTATTTTGCCCTGCATGTTCTGGAGTCAGGAGTCTTCATCTAACTCAACACCTTCTTCTAACATTTCAGCCTCGGCATATTGTGTCTGTGGAGCAAAATCATCAGAAGTATGCACTGGAGGCCCGTTTTTGCATAATTAATCTAGGGCATTGTCAATGATTTATGTATGATGTTTAAAGAGACTTTTGTTCTCAATGATGAGATCATTCTTTTCATTGTAATATTGTTCATAGGATTGGTGTTGTAAGAGTTCTTGCTCATCTTTCCAAAGTATAAATATAGTAGAGTCTGGCTGTAAAAGTACTCTGCTGGTGCTTTCTGTTCGGATTTTCTGTGGAATCTCAGAACTTCAGGAGCTTTAGATTTTTTCATGGTACCACAGCCACCACTCTGAATCAGAGAAGCAGCTGAATTGTCCTCTGGATGAATTGTGTCTTCATTATCTGCGTGTGAATTTTTGTAGACAGGGACATCCCATGCTGCAAAGTATGCCAAACTGGTGTCTTGTAGTACAGCTGGTCTTGCTGAATATCTATCTATGACATTCTTCTGAAATACATCTTCATCATCTCCGTCCATTCCTGATATTAAGGAAAATGTTTTGAGAAATGTGACACGAATGTATGGCAAGTCTGCTGGAACAAAGACAGTTCTAAAACTGCTTTTGAACAGAGGGAAACTTAGTAGGCGGTATACAGCTTCTTGAGCGCTGACTTCTCTAGCATTGAGAAATACTTTAGCACAATTTTTCATTTTTTCCCCTCTAGCTTACATCTAAATATTCTTGGGAGACTGTCTGCAGGATTTTACCCATTTTACTATCGTCTTTCGTGATAAAAGCTGTCATGTATGTGATGCATGCATAAGGATCCAGACAGAACTGTACATCCAAGTTTGCACCCCCATGCTCGTAGAAGGTCAACATTATAATAATTTGTGTCTACTTTAGATGGTAGGGGTAAAACAAGTACAAGTACAACAAATGATCCACTCTCTTACACATCAGCTTACATTACATTCACCTCTGTGGTGGGCTCAGAAAGTAGTCCCAAATAAATGACGTCATTCTGACCGATTATGGGTCGTTTCGCCCCAATTCCCTTTCGCCCTATACCTTTTCGCCCTAATTCCCTGTCTCCCTATACCTTTCGCCCTAAACTGAGAGCCTGTTCGCCGTATTGAAATATTGGTTGATTTGAATGAAATAATATATAAATATTTGTGTATTCGGTCGTAATCTTTTATGCATGTATGTTTGAATGGGTAAATATTCATATTACATTTATCATATTTTGTTGCACACGCGATACATAATGAAACATCCATCTCGGAATGACAGTTTCATTTTTTTTTATATCTTATATACCCTAACATTGGCGGTGTATATATAATTAATTAAATAAATGAATGAATTCACTGTTTGTTTCGTTTTAAGCCCTTATTCAATTCATTTGCATCCCTACTTATCATAAATGAAAGAGTAATATGTTAAATGAGACAATACTAACGCCGAAAATACTGTAGTTTGTACTAAATTAACAAATTATCTGCAAAGTTGCTAAAATTGCACCATTTATATGAAAGAATTATGCAAACTGATTAAATACTTGCTTTGATTACCAATTATTTCTTTAATTATTTCAGTATGTGTTTGCAAAGTAAGTCTTTTGATCTGATCAAGTAATTAATTCATGCTATTATTGTTAAAATCAATTAAGAATATATCTAATCAGGATTTATAAAACCTGCTTCCACGTGCATATTTTTTTAAATACCAAGACAATATTTATCACCATTTTGTATTATCCATTTTGTTTATTAGTTTATAATTTTACTCGGGCGAGTGAATTCATTATGTAGGACGAATGAACCCTCATTGTAGGGCGAACTGACTCGGTCGAACTGACTCGGATGAAAGTGTACTTTGGGCGAATAAACCCGATATCATCCAGACCGTTGTTCAAATATTTAATTTGAAGGAGACTAGAAAGGCTCCTTAAACTGTGAAATATATATAAATAGCATCACTGATCCTGATCGAAATGGTCATTAAAATTACAAATTATGAAAATAAAAAACTGACTTTAAATTACGATATCCGGCTGAATCTGTAAATTTTTGCATTTGCAGACGAGCATTATCGACGAAATAAGACAGAAAATAGTTCCGATAATAACAACTGAAAATAATATTTTTGACACGTTTTATGATGATTCAAAAAGTATTTATTCAATGTTTCTTTACTTTTGATCCATAAAAATACACTTAAATCTGCGTTAAATGAGTGTTTTCTGTTTTGACAAGATTCTTGTCATTGAGCCCATTGCAGAGATGTTATGTGAGGAACGAACGACAACTCTACCTGGAGATTGCAAATGATCCTCTGGTGTTCATCTACAATGCTGATATATTCCTGTAACGAAATTCCAACTGAGTTCACTAAATCTTCACATGTAGCAAATGTTTTCTCTTGTTCTTGAAGAACCCTGTAAACTTGTGAAAGTATGTCAAGATTTTTTTGTTTGACAGTCTTCATTGCTGAAGGATATAATCAATGTTAAGCTTTCTGACAATAAGTGTATGTGGAAAATGTGGTTTGGAGAAGCCAAATATGTATTCAGTACCTTTCTTTCTGCAAGTTGCAGTATGATGATGCTGTTGAACTGTTGTTAAAAGTCTTATGAAGCTCTGAGTCTTCATCTTGTGAAGGGATTTTACATGTTAATAATCTGTTGATGAACTCACAGAGTATTTCATCACTATCATTTAAGGATGGAACATTATCTATTCAAATTACAATGTGTGCATGTGGAGACCCGCGTTATTGAAAATAAATTTGGTATGACTAATGTTTAAACTTCCCTATTTGATTTGAAGGTGACATAAAGAACAATCGGAAGAAGGACTGAAGTGTCTTGCTGCAATAACTGGATATGACGTCAACAGAGGAGACTTCTTTTCAAACGAGAGATGTCAATTTCTTCGTCTTTAATTGGTTTACCTGCTTGCCTTGAGATACTTTGTAAGGTGTCCAACCTCTTTTCTTTAATATATGGAATACCACAGCTGCCTAATGTTCAGCATTGATGTTTAGATGGGTCCATATAGAATTTTGTTCTGTTATGTTGTAAAATACAAAGTATTCTATAGGGATATATTTTTTTCATCTTTTCAGATGAAATCCACTGATGTAAGAAAATTCTTAAAATGTTTGCTTTTTTTAACTAAAACTGCATTTTTATTGAGAATTTGCATAAAAATACTACTAGAATGTGAGTTTTTTGCAAATTCAAAAGTTGGCAAATATACTTAACACGATGAATTTTAAAATTTGGGTTGTCCTTTAACATCCAACGCAAAATAAATGAAAATAAGAAAACAATGAAATGAGGAAATGACTAACTCGGTATCGTCGATGCGCAACATTTCGGACTTCATCCGAACAGTACATATGCCGAATGAACCACATAGGAGAGAATAACATCACAGCATACTACTTGCATATGTCAGCATATTAATAAACATGATGTTATACTAATCAACCGATCACAATGTCAAGTAGAAATAAAAGAAGGACAACTGCACCACACAGTAAGTCAAGTGGACATAACACAAGAACAAATGCACCACACAGTAGGCCAATTGGACATCACAGAAGGACAACTGCACCCCACAGCAAGTCAAGTGAACATCACAGAAGGAAAACTGCAACACACAGCAATTCAAGTGGACATAACAGAATGACAACTGCACCACCCAAAATGGCATATCAACCCCGCATAATGATATTATAGCCCCATATAATGACTTAATAACCACACATGATGTCTTTATAACCTAACACAATGACATTACAACTCCATATGATAATAGCAAAACCTTACATAGTGATATTACAATCCCACATGATGATATAACAACCAAACAAGATGACATTACAACCTCACATGATGATATTACAACCCCATTTTATGACATAACAACCCAACAAGATAACATTGCAACCTAAAATGATGATATAACATCCCCATATTATGACATAAAAAACCCAAATGATGATAACACGACCCCTCAAAAAGCTCTTTTGACCCATCTAAACATCAATGCCGAACCTGAACATAACTGTGGCGTTCCATATTAATAGCAGCTAGTAACTTGTAAAGAGCTTTTTTGCCAATATGGAGGTGAGCCGCTGACTGTTTGGAGGAAGTGGAAAGCTTTGCCCTTCAAAATTAATCCAATCAAGATGTCTTTGCCGTTGATCATGCTTGAATTTATTGTACCTTCTTCTGTTGATTTGTAAGTTTTTATGCCCCCCACCAAAATGGGGAAGGGGGATATAGATTTGCCTTTGTCCGTCCGTACATACGTACGTCCGTCCGTCCCGAAACATTGTGACACACATAACTCCGAAAGTATTTGTACTACAGACTTGAAACTTCATGGTTATATGATTTAGGACATGAACTTGTGCACCCGGTTATTTTCATCGAACCGCCGTTTAAGTTGACAGAGTTATGGACCTTTGTTTTTTAATATGAAATTTTATGCTTGTGACGCATATAACTCTGAAAGTATTTGTACTACAGACTTGAAACATCACGGATATATTATTCAGGACATGATCATGCCTGTTGACAATGACAGAACTATGGGCTTTTGTTTAGGAAAAATATGGAATTTTAATATTTTGGTGCCCACAACTCCAAAAGTATGGCAAGTATTTGCCCATTTTCTTTACCCTTGTCTAGTTGTTTAATTAAACTATCCATCGGCAAAATAAGTATTTTTGTAAACTGCTTGTATGATACTGATGTGAGATTTGTGGATTTGCCGTCGATTTGAAATACTTCGTCTACATTTTTTATTACAATGCCAATTTGCCAGATGTTTAAATTATCTTATGTTTCTATGGTTGTTGTTATTGTTAGAATATAAAAACATGATGCTGTTTTCTAATAAATTGTTAAAAAAAGTTATTGCTGTACTCTTTTCTTCATTTGCCGGTGCATTTTTATGCCACCCCCCACACACACACCAAAAAGTGAGGCATATAGATTTGCCTTTGTCTGTCCGTCCATCCCAAAACTGTGACACAGATAAATCTGAAGGTATTTGTGCTACAGTTTTTAAACTTCATGGATATATTACTCCGGGCATGACTTGCGTACCTGGATATTGGCCTTTGATTTGGATAATGCGACGGATGGGGGCATCTGTTTCCTCTGAACACATTTTTTTCTCAATGCAATGGATATGTTGTCCATTACCTGTTTATATTCGATTATAAATTGTGCAAAAAATACGTAGTCTGTATTTCTAGCAAATTTTCCAGTGTAGTTATATATCCTGACATTTAAGCATTTTTTGGGGTGTTAAAGGAATTTCTTTTGTAACACCGAAGCCAAATTCTTGTCCATCATGAGCCCGACTGGGATCTTTCCTTCTTCTGGAGAAAAGTTAATGACACGACTAGCCTTAAGTGCTGGATCAGATGCTCGAGTAATTGAATGATCTCTATTTTCATCTCCTGTTGAAAGTGTAGTGTCTGGTTTGGTGTTATTTCTTGAGTCTTCCCACTGATTTGATACATCTAGAGTATGTTTATTTGAACATTGTTTTGCTTCAGTCATTCGAAAGCTTGATGAATTATGTTTGGACGGACATGCTCCTCGGTACTATTGTTTTCTTTCTTTTTGGTTAAACATGAATGATCCAAGCAGAATTTTGAGTTCTAGGGAGTGAATTGCAAGTTTGATCGACGTCTGATGGTACATTTAAAACAGAAACAACGATGCCCTTCTATCTGCCTTTAGGAAGAGCAGTTATTTTCAAAAATGGAATTCTTTTGGCCAATAAACTTGATTAGACATCAGTGAGTTGATCCACGATGGTCGATTCCAGTGGTAAGTTATCTTATTTTGTTGTGCCTGTGGTGGAATATTGCCTTTCTGTGTTTGTCTGTCAAATGCTTGCATAAGCATTCTGTTGTTCCTGTAACTGACTTCTTTTGTGTGCGTAATGTGTCTATTAGTTTCGTTACTTCAGATGAAAGGACTCTCTTTTCCTTCCGTTTTATTCTTGTTTGCCCTCTTATTCTTTTCTTGCATCTTCAAAGCAATCTCAGCAGCGCCCACACACGGAACTATGCCCTCTTTATACATAGTCCGATGGCAAACAGTACATATATATTCTGGGCTTTCTTTTTTTCTTGAAAGGTAGCTCTTGCTTTATATAGCATGTCTCTGAGTTGTGTCTTTCTCTATCCCTCGATTGCCGTTTGGTTCTTGCTTCAGACGATTCTTTGGCTAAGTTAGTATATCTCCTTTCTCTATCTCTCGACTGTCGTTTATTTCTTGACTCTGAAAACGAGAACGTAGAGAGCGAGACTCGCTCTACTGGCTCTGGTGTTGATCCGCCTATGCCACCTTGAAAATAAAGAAAGAAATAATGATAACTAAAATATGCAATGGGGTCATCATTAAAACATATTTATTAACAAGAGCATCGCATGCGGGTGCCAACGCTCGTCTGTTTTTGCCAACGTTACATATTTTTGTTAAACATTAAAAAAGGTTGACATTATAAATCACAACTAAAACTGTAAGTCTTTAAATGTAAAGTTGAAGTATCATACCCTTTAAATTTGAACCTTGACCTTGAAGGATGAGCTTGACCTATGCATGGAATAGAATGTATATAACACAAAGATGTAAAACATGTAAAAAAATTGCTAATTCATTGAATTTATGATAATCAACACAAAACTGTAAAATTTGAAGACATTTAAAAAAAATGCTCTTTTTATCTGCCTAAAGATCATGACCAAAATCACACCTGCACAGGTTCATATGATGACAAACCAGTATACAAAGTTTTTAAGAAAGATATTGAAAAATTACAAAGAAATATATATTATAAAACTTGTCCAAGGTTATGGCAAAATAAGATTAAAGGTCAACGATAAGTTTTTGTTAAACATTTCAAAAATAGGTCAAAGGTCAACGTCAAAAGTCCAAAAGTGTAACATTGATGGAAAGGTCTTGCTACAAGGAATTAACAAGTGTAATATCAGTGCCCTGTTGGTAACGGTTCTGAAATGACAGACATTTTAAAGTTTCAGAAGTTACAGCAAAAATAGGTCAAAGGTCAAGGTCGATAGATGAAATAATGAGGTATATCTGAATAGTCCTTGCCAAGATGAATATGCATACCAAAAATAAAAGTTGTATGTCAAATAGTAAAGACGTTTTGGCCAACGTTTAATGTACACGCGAATGTATGCTCGGGTAAACACAGTGTACTTTGATAAGGACAAGAATGGGTAAAAGACTTTTTTAAAAAATAAAAAAAAAAGAGATTAACACCGCTTTTGATTAAAAATTTCTTCTGAAATATCGCCCCGACCGAGATTCAAACCCGTGGCCCACCATTATTTAAAAAAAATAGAATAAAAAAAAAGCAAAACTGCCGCACGGACGTCAGCTGGCAAGCCTTTAATCGGCAGAAACGGAATTCTATCCGTTTTTCTCACAATGCTTTATCACACAACCTTTCGGCTTGCCAGCTGTTCTTGATTACTTTAACCTTTTAACCTTTGGTGGTCATACATATATCAGAATCACGTTCTTTTTTTAGACTCTTCCGGTTCCGGTTAAGAGGAAAACAACAATGAATTTTCGGGGCTAAAAAAATACGGTAAAGGTACATATATATGGACTTGTGTAGGAAACAAATTTAGAGGCATGTTTCTTGAATACTAGTGACTTACGCTTAGAGTTATCTAAACCAAATAAATGCGGCTTTTTGAGTTTTAGAATATTTTTGCTAAAACTGATTGGATTCGGACTGGGTGGGGTGGTGGTCTGTATTCACTAGTTTACACCTTCAATTGTGTTCAATTGTGTTCAAATGTGTTGATTGCGTAAATTGTGTACAAATCCATCGAGAACTGTCTTTAATACCTTACATAACGGTCTGGTCGTCACGCATGACTGCTTTAAAGTGAAACGTTGATTGTCAGCAAGAATGCACGGATTTTTATTTAGCACTTGTACATACAATAAATAGAAATGGTATAAAGCGGGGCCGTGTTTCTACAAATACATCGAGCTCTGAATTTAATACGACTTGTACAGACAGTCAGTTAGAAAGTCCTTTTGAAAACAGTGGAATAGAATATCAAGTTTTTAAGAAAAAGGAAAAAGAAAATTAAAACATCAAAATCATCAAAAACTGGTGACATTTCAGAAACAATGACGACCCAAACTTCACAAACAAACACCGTCAACCCCAAGGAAAAGCAGACCACTGGTTTTGAAACTACAGATGCCGATCAAATCTTAAGTCAAAAGTGCTGGCAAAAGATGATCACATATTTATTAAATCAATGATCAAAGAGTCGGTACAAGACATCAAGGAGCAGCTATTAGGCTCTGTAAATAAACATCTGGAGGTGCTGGAGAGTGAGGTTCACGATTGCCGAAATGAGGTGAAAGCTTTGAAGGGTGGGCTTAAAGCAAGAGATAGAGAGATTGCTGATATGAGAGACCAGATCAAACCAATGAATGAAGACTATAGAAGGTCAGAGAGCAGGTTCAAAGAGGTAAAAAATGGGAGTGAACAGTATAGCCGAATAAACAACATCAAAATAAGAGGTTTAAAAAGTGTAAATGCTGGAAATGAAACATCTGAAGATGTTACAAAGTTGGTAATAAAAACGAGCAACAGCCAAACCGCTTATCCATTGAGGAGAAGGACGTCGACATAGCACACAGGCTTGGACCTATTGAGAACAATAAACCGCGAACAGTGATTGTACGTTTTGTGCGTAGACAAGTAAAAATAAACGTGATGAAAAATGCGAAAAAATTTAATGGTACAAGCATTTTCATAAACGAGGACCTTACGAAACTAAATGCTGGAGTCTTAGCGTCCCTCAAAGGAAAAGAACACTGTTGAACGCGCATGGTCATTCGAAGGAAAGCTTTTTGTACAATACAAAGGAAACACGAGAGGCGAACGGGTTAGATTCGAACAATACCAGCACTGGCTGTCAAAACCATGGCGAATCAAGAGATAAACTTTATGTATCCAAATGGATAACAGAGTTCTTTTTTTTCAAGGAAGAAATTGTAAATATTCAAAATTTGAGTTTTTCTTCAAAACCAACTTATGAATACAAAAAAAAAAAAATCAACGCATAACTGCCAAAAGTGTTATATGTTAAACATATTAATGTATTCATTTTGCGAATTTAAATCCATATTTTAACAAAACTCACTTAATTTAATTCAGACTTGTTATGCCCATTAAAAATAAAAATAAAATCATCTGTCAACACTTTCTAAGATTTGTCTAAATTTTCTATCTATTCAGATGTTACCTAAAAGATTCGATTGTAACAGCTTATATAAATATAATTATGATCTTTGAACTTTATTATATTGCTCATTTATGTTGCAAAGTGCGCTTTGTTTTTACAAAGTACTTATGTACTTTTTTTGTAATGTGTATTCGTATTGATTGAGATATCTTGTTTAAAACAATGTATGTATGTATGTATGTATGTATTATATATATATATATATATATATATGTGTGTGTGTTTATGTATATGTGTGTGCATGTATGTATGAATATATTATATGTTTATATATATGTATTTTATGTGTCTATATGTATATATATGTATGTGTATGTATGTTTATTTTATTGTTATATGTTTATAAAAATTTATTTTTAACATTTATGATATGTTTTTATTGCATACAATGCTAACTTATGGTTTATATATCAATATTTGAAACAAGTCGAAATAAAACGTTTATGCTGTATGAATTCGTGTTACTGGATTAGCCGACGTAACTTTTGTACGATATAAACATACTGCCCATGTGGAGATATACCGTCCATGAATGATGATGTGTATTCTTTTTATATATTGTCGTGCCGGGCGTGTTTTTCTTGTGAGTAAAAACTACCGCCGTGCGACTGGGTTCGACTGGTACCTGGCTTGAGGTTGTCAGAAATACTAAATAGGGGCTTTATTAGTTCAGTAGTTGGAATATTTATTTAAAATATTGGATTTGAAAATATCTCTCAACACCAAAATAACAGTTCACAGTTTTATTTGTTTTTATTTATACAGATGGTTAGCGATTTTGGATTTTATATCCAAGAACTGACAAATGTGTAATAATAAATATATTTTGATACAATACAATAGAATCTAACTTCAAATTTTGATTATACAAATAAATCTACTTGAATTATGATTATTTCTGATTAAAATATGAGGTAAAGTCAAGGTTTCAGCCTAATGACAAATATTGACAATACCAAATTTTACCAATAACAATAATTACCAATATTCTCCCTACACTGTATTTATATAAACTTAAAATTTCCTAACGATTACCAAAAATATCCAACAAGCTACCACGTGGGTAAACTATGTAGATCTAGGTTTTACTAGATCGAGTTTACATATGGATTTATAAAGTTGGAGAATAAGATTTTGAATAGTGCCAAGATTAGGCAACTAGTTTTATTATAATGTTTAAGAAAATACAAGTTCTACTAAAAGATGTAATTTATTGGTTCATATTGGAAAATGGGGACTCATTGGTATACTTTTACCATGCATAAGAGGTACACACCTCTTCCATATTGCTGGTCCTTCCTTAAAAGGAAGATCACTGTTTGTATACAGTCTGTGAGTCTAATCTACTCTGATTCAAAGTACGCGGCGCCGAACTTTTATAGTAAGGTATGACATCATAACTGCGCGTGAGCTTGACGTCATCCTTATTACAAATAGTTAAATATAGGGAAAAACACCGAGTATTTTAAACAAACTAAAGGCATTTTCAATGAAGAAAACAGAGTTATACAAATGAAATATCATACAAAATGGCTGACTGTGGAAAAAAAAGTGAAATATCAAACATACAAATAAGGCAAATATTCAGGGTCAAAAGTGTACAATGGTGAAATGATGTAAGCAATA
>CM037777.1:64939069-64978346 GCA_021229015.1 Solen grandis
GAGATGGTACATTCTGTTTAACATAAAACATCAGGATTTCAATCAAATTATGCCATATTCTCTTTAGGAAAAGGTAAGTAATGTTCGTTTAACAAAAGCTGTTGAAATAAGTTTACTGATTTATGAATACAATGAAATGAAAGGTTTAACATAGTATAATACAATCATATCATTTACTAGCTTTGTTAATGTATGAAAGTAATGCTTGCCGGCATTACAATATATTTTCTTTCTCCATTCTTATTATCCTTACATTTCGTTTCGGTAAGGGAAATAAAACGAAATGGTGATTTCAATTATATATACTAGTTAATGCATATATATAAATAAGTATACATATATATAACATGGTTTAGTGCATGGAGCGTTCACGTCTACGATTTGTATACCTAGAATATATGTTCATGTCAAAATGTAGTGTTCATAGCGTATGACTTGGTATATTTGACTATTAATACAATATATACATACTGTCCAGAAGGAAATATGAAAAATATTGTGCATTCTTTAATTTCTTACCTTCTTTTCTTTTGTTGCTTTGTCTCCAGTCCGAAATTTTCCCTTATATTTCGTTTCGATAAGGGAAAAAATAAGAAAGATTTCTTTATTTCTCCATATTAATATTTTTTTAGCGTTTTAATGTTTACTTATATGTTTTACATATCTATACGCAATTCATCTCAAAATGTAATGATAATGCTATATGGCAGAGTGTACTAGTCAAATGTTACTATATATACATATTATATAGAGAATATACATACCATTCATGCTGAAATGTTTTTTAACTTTTTTTTGATAAGGGAAGAATGGAATGGTAGTTTATTTATTTTACCTTTACAAGTATAGGAAAAACCAAATTTTTTATCATATGTAGACATGCTTTACACATGCTGTATTTATATATATTATTGTAAATATACATAGATGTATATGTGTGTATATGTGTATGTATGTGCATTAGGAAATACGTGTTTAAATTTTGTATTTTTGTGGTTGTTATGAAATAAACGTGCAATGTAAGAAAAAAGTCAATTGAACATATTTTGATTGTATACAGTTTCTACTTTGCAATTGTTACTTTGTGTTATATATGATATTGGCAAGGGGTTCAAAATACAAATTACATCTGATGACAGCTCTGGTATTTTTTTTTTATTATCATTATTATTTTTTTGTTTTTCTTTATTTTATATATACGTATATTTTTGTTTTTGATAGTTTAATTTATACAGATACATACAGACTATAAGATTCCTTTTTCAATTCACAAAGAAAAACTTTGGTAAAGGTTTTGTTTTTCTTCTTTTTTTATTATTATTAATATCATTATCAGCTTTTGTCTTTTTCTGGTGAAATCTGTTTTTAAATATTTGTTTTTGTTCTTAATGTTTAATTTATTGCGATATATACAGACAATAAGAATCCTTTTTACTACGCACAGTTAAACGTTGAAAAGGGTTTTTATCTTTTTCAAGGTATTTGTGAGCTTTTGCCCTTTTCCGGTGTAATCATTTACTAGTAAAATATATACGAATGTAATCTTTATAAGGATATAAAATATGTTATAAACATGTTTAATATATATAGTGGATATGTGTATCTTTAGAAGATGGAAGTATCATCTTTTTAGTTGCTTTTTGTTTTCTTTTCTTTTCTTTCAATGTACCTTTTTGCCTACTCTTTATTTTCTCTTGTAGCTTGCAGTATGTTGCCTCTTCAAATGATTTTAGAAAGCTATGTACACAAGTACAAATATTGCGTGTTACTACGTATATGTAATGTATTTTATATAAGGCACCATGAGTAAAACTTATAAGATACTCTCCTTAAATTGTAGGGGACTTCATGGTTTCAAGAAAAGGAATCAGGTCTTTGATTATCTTAAAAGTCTTAAATTTGATATATATTGTCTACAGGACTGTCATTTCACAAGGTCTATGTACAAACTAATTTACACAGAATGGGGCTCGCAATGTTATCTTAGTTGTCATACCTCTAACTCAAGAGGTGTTTGTATATTAATATCTAAAGATGTCGACTGTAAGATACATAATGAAACTACTGATACTAAAGGAAACTTCGTTATTTTAGATATGTCAATAGAAGAAAATAGATTAACTCTAGCATCTATCTATGGTCAAAATGAGGATAACCCACTCTTTTACGTCAGTTTATTCAAAACAATACAGGATTTAGGCAACGAAGATGTAGTCATTTGTGGTGATTTTAACCTTGTTCAAGATCCATCTTTAGACTATTATAATTATAAACATGTTAATAATAAAAAAGCTAGAGACGCTCTTTTGAAATTAATAAAGGAAAATGAATATATCGATCCATTCCGTGAAAAGTACCCAGAATTAAAAAGATATACATGGCGTAAAACAAGAACAATTCAGCAGGCACGGTTAGATTTTTTTCTAATTTCTCAGACCATTTTAGCAAATGTGGGAAGCATAGCAGTAAAACCAAGTCTCCAGTCTGATCACTTATTTGTTACATTAGAATTAGTATTTAATAACTTTACGCATGGAAAGGGTTTCTGGAAACACAATAATTCATTTTAATACAAAATAAATACTATTAATAAAATGATTGTTGATGTAAAAAATCAATATGCTATTCCTATTTACAATCTTGATATCATCGAAACTATACCGGATGAAAAACTTCAATTTACAATTAGTGATCAGTTATTTCTTGAGACTTTATTAATGGAGATAACAGGAAAAGCGATTTCTTATGGGTCATATGTGAAAAAAGTTAGAAACGATAGAGAAAAAACAATACTGCAAACTATTGAAAATATTGAGAATAGCCTAAATAGCGAAAATATAAGTCAATTAGAATTACTTAGGGGTGAACTTAGGAATAACCTAAAGGCAATCTTATTAGATCAAAAACAAAATGGACAGTGGAAGGTGAAAAACCATCAAAATTCTTTTGTAAATTAGAACAAAATAATTATGCCTCAAAAACTATTAATATGATTCTTAAGGAAAACAAAGACGTCATTTCAAACCAAACATAAATTTTAAACGAAATAGCACACTTTTATAAAATGCTTTACTTAAACAAAAATAGTGAAAAATCTTCAATAGATGATTCATTCAATGACTTCTTAAAGGTTGAATACATACCCAAACTATCAAAAAAGAGAGTAGTGATCTTGAAGGTCCAATAAGTCTTCAAGAAGCGTCATTTGTTTTAAAAAATATGTCAAATAACAAAAGTTCAGGTACCTCTGGTTCACTGCAGAAGTTTTTTGTGTTTTTGGAAAAAAATGGCATTTTTGTAGTTCGGTCATTGAACAATGTATTTGAATCTGGTCAGTTAGCTGTAACTCAGACACAAGGTATTATTACTTGCATACCGAAAGGAAATAAACCCAGAACCAGTTAAAAAATTGGAGGCCTATAACTCTCTTAAACACTGTCTTTAAAATTGGGTCGGGCTGTATAGCTAATCGATAAAAGAGATATTTGGATAAACTAATAAATAAAGATCAAACAGGGTTTATAAAAGGCAGATTTATTGGAGAAAATATTAGATTAATATATGACATTATGCAATACGCTGAAGATAAAGATATCCCGGGGTTACTCCTTCTGATCGATTTTGAAAAAGCTTTCGACTCACTTTCGTGGAATTTTATCTATAAAACTTTAGATGTTTTTAAATTCGGTCCAGACATAAAGAAATGGTTTAATATTTTATACAAGGATGCTCAATCAACTGTTACTCAATGTGATTACTTTTTCAATTTTTTCTCCATTCAAAGAGGCTGTAGACAAGGGGATCCGCTGGCATGTTATATTTTTATTTTAAGTGCAGAAATCTTATCCCTTAGTATAAGACAACAAAAAAAGATAAAAGGCATTAAAATTAATGATGTAGAACATAAATTATCTCAGTTTGCTGAGATACAACAATAATCCTAGACGGTTGGGTCACTAAACAATCTTTACACTTACTTGTTTTTCAAAAATGTCTGGTTTAAAAGTAAACTTTGATAAAACTAAGATAGTATGGATAAGCAAAAAGAAATATAGTTCTGACAGTATAAAGACAAAATGGAAACTTAACTGGAATCAACAACACTTTGATATGCTAGGAATACTCTTTCATGTAGATCTAGACAAGTTGATTGATATGAATTATAACCCAAAATTAGAAAAAAATGATCTCAGTTTTGTCACATTGGAAGAGAAGAATTCTCACTCCCATAGGTAGAATTACTGTTGTGAAAACCCTTATTATTACTCTTTTAAACCACTTGTTTATGTCCTTACCAAATCCATCTCTCCAATTTATTACACGTCTCAATGGTTTACTTTTTGAATTTGTATGGAATGGTGTTAACAAAATTAAATCTAATATTGTGGTTAAAGAATACTATGAAGGTGGTCTTAAAATGGTAAATGTAAAATCATTTATTTCAGCTCTAAAATTACGTTTTAAAAAAATGTTAGGGATTTTTATAAACTCTTAACGGAAAAAACAAATTTTGGAAAGACACTATTGCAGCTTATATTGAAATGTTTGCAAATCATAAGTATATTCAATCTGAAATTTTAAACTATCCTATCTTTTACAACGAGCATATCACAATTGATTCAAAAAGCATATTTTTTAAACAGTGGTTTAATGCAGGAATTTTGAATATAGGTGATATAGTGGATAGTAATGGTGATTTCTTATCTATGGAATCACTTTCTGCTACTTATAAAACTAAAATTAACTTCCTACATTACCAGGGATTAGTAAGAGCAACAAAACTTTTTCTTAAAAGAAGTAATATTTCGCAAGAAAAGCTTTCAATACAGCAATATAAACCAATATTACAACTATTAATGAAAGTAATTATTACATGCGCATCTGGTGCTAAAACAATATATAACAGTCTTAATATCAATTCGGATGTTCCAACAAGTCAAACAAAATGGGAAAATGAATTAAAAATAAAGCTAGAAAAAAACGATTGGGAAAAGATCTATTTACATCCTTTTGTGAATGCGATTTCCTCAAACTTACAATGGTTTCAGTATAGGATTAATCACAGAATCCTTGGAATAAACGACCTTCTTAACAAAATGAAAATATTAGATAATAATAGATGTTCTTTTTGTAGAACTGATAAAGAAACTATTGTTCATCTACTATGGGAGTGTCACTTTAGCCAGAGTATTACAAAAAAGATCACAGTAAAACAAATAAATCCAAAAATAGCAAATATAAGGAAAGTAGATTTCTTATTTGGTGTATTAAACGACACATGTATGGTGGAAAATCTTTTAATATTATTTACTAAAACATTCTTATATCACAGTAGGGTTATAAAAATTAAACCAACATATGATTTAGCTGTAGCTTATATTACACAACAATACACAATATACGCCAACACATTAAAATTAGAGGATAGAAAACCGCTTTGATTCCCAATGGAAACAACTTCTAAGCAACACATTAGATAATGTTTAAATTTTAAACAATATTTTCAACACAGTCATAATAAGGTACAGATGCTTTACTTTACTTATGTTGTATGGACTTAAATAAGTATACCAATATAGATGTGTATTGCTTTATAATTCTATGTAGGAAAGGCAACTTGTTGTTTTTTCTGCTTTTTCTTTATCTTATGTTTGTATTACTTCTATTATATAATTTAAACTACCACTTTGTTAATAATTGACTCAAAGTTAAAAAATAAATATTGCATTAGGTATATGATGTAATTTACATGTATGTTTATAAGAACATAGTTATATGCAGTTGTATTGTACGGAGCAACGGGGATGGCCTCGACCCTTTTGCTTCTATGACGAGGAAAATAAAGTGGTTAAAAAAAATCACGTTAAACCCTATGCGGACGTATGTCCGAAGTCTATTCGAAATGAACTGTTCCTAAAGTAACGTGAGACTGTCATTTTTATAGAGATCTCTTTCTACTGCCCGTGTCTCCCTAGGGACGAGAGAATTCGTTCTTTAAATAATGATAAAGTGTCGCTTAGTTATTGAGCAATCATCCACGTGTTAAGTCATGCGTAGCAAAATGTTTTATTATCATTTTTTTTATTATTTTCGTTTAACTTTTAACTTTGTTTAAGTTTATTTTATTGATTTTATTTATCAAATATAATCAAAGAGTTGTTGTGAAATCACTCACGCGTTAATGAGTCATGCTGTAGCAATCTCGCAAGATGCAAATAGAAGTAACTATCGTAACGTATTAAACTAAGATATATCTTATTATTTAGATTATTTTTTTAGCTAACCTTGCCACACCAGGTGGGCCAAATCTATTGTTGTTGGGCACATTGTGTGTATAAAGGAGGTGGGCCTGAATCTCTAATACACACACAGCTTAAGATCCATTCACCTTTTTATGAGTTCCGCCATTGCTTCTCTGCGGCCTTCTTCGAGAAGCCTTTTTTCAGCTCGTCCATGTTTTCTTTCACATTTTTGGTACGGGCTGCTTGTTTCAAGTCTTCGAACTTTTGGACTTCTTTTAAAACCAAATTATATTCTATATCTGAGATATTTCCATCTGTCAAAGCCTTGCGTATACTATCCGAGATGGTATTCAGCTTCGCATGGGCTATTGTTTCGATGCAGCGGTGCTTGTCATATTTTGCAGTTAGCCGACGCTGGGCTATCTTACCAATGACGCAGAGCCCCGCACACCCTAGTGACCCTGCTTCTAGTCCTATTGCAATCGGAACCGCTACGACTGTTGCTAAGAGCCCAATTCCCGCGATACCAAACCCCTCACCGGCGGTAACCAAAGCGGTGTCACGCCATCTACAACTTTTACAATGCGTTTATAATTTTTAAAAAAAGGCTGGCTCTTTTTTCAGCCTCACGTGTCAAGTCAGACTGTATGCGGGTTATCTCCTGCAGACGGTAAGCATGTCCATCTAGGTTTGGATAAAGAGATGGAGCTGTCGGAGATACTTCGTCCTTCATTTTTAAGTACTATATCATTCACATGTCGAGTTCAATAAGAAGGGCAACCACTCCGGAAGCAGTGTTCGGTCTATGATTAATTGACTGAAGTTATTAATATCGCCTTTATTAACTTCTATCAGATGGTTGAAAGTCCTTTCAGCGGAATAAGAGAGTTCGGGCTTAGCTACCCCCTTTATAAAAATACCATTAATAGTAATGCCTACGGATACACTATGTTTCGATCATTTATCACGTTTGGCCATGGACAGTGACATGGCGAGGATTTTTCCTCTTTTCATCATTACGTAGCCCACTTTACTATGACACTCACCCTCCGAGTTTGAACCGAATGACCATTCAAATTCCCTGCCCGACAAAGTTCCGCGCTCCTCTGCAATGACAGTTATTACGGGTTTGGGGATTTCACCGATTTTTGTGTCAAAGAAGGCGGTAACTTCTTTCTTAAAGCGTCTCCATCCGTCGAGGAATCCGGACTGCGCCAACCTGGCCGAAATGGCGTCTGATGGGCCCGATAATCATGATCCGGCCCCCCTCCAAGTCTACATGGCCATCATCTGTCTTCTTTAGATACCAAGACAGATTGGGGGCGCCTTAGATCGCTAAGTAACTGCAACGTAAGCCTGCGTAGCGTAATTTTCTTCCACAGAGGATACTCCATATCCGCCGAATATGCTTATTTTATTTCAAGTATGACACTCACTGGCAAACCGTGATTGTCTTTGACAGAGCCCCGCTCGTCTTTAATGGTGCCCGCATGCAGCGCCTTGAACTCGGGGTTCAGAAATACCAAGGATTTTACCTCCCCATATGACCAGCCGCCGACGGCGACAACAGCTACCTGTAGTAGATTACTAGGAGCCCCGTCTGAGGAGTTCTCATAGGTGTTTAGCTGTTCCAAGAGGACGAATAACAGCTTGTTCGGGCTTAAATCTACCGGTCTCCTTCTAAAGAACCCTCCAACCATCCATCTTTAAAACCTAGAAGATCGCACATCACATGGGGATAATAGATTCTTGTGTCGTGCGGCATCGTAATAGAAGCCTTCCCCGTCTGTTCATTTACTGTGACAGACATACCTAATGTTTTAAATGCCGTAGCGAGAGCGTTGAAGGTCCAAAAGCCTGGCCGGACGGCATCGACTACCGGCTCATGGATGTTGTACCACCCCACGGTATATATGATCGACCTCAACCCAATCCGGAGACGTTCGTCTCTGTTGTCGATTGCTTGTTGAAGGGAGGTCGGCCATTTTGTAATATCGGTAATTGTATGAAACATCGTTTTGCAATACAGCTTTTTATCTTCAACTCAGGTTCAATAGCGGAGATACCAAAGCAGGCCCGTCGTATACAAGAAACAAACATGGGGGGCGTTATCATTTAACAGCACGGCAAATTACCGAACGGGGGGGCATTATAAGGAGAAGGGAAAGTTAATTCTGGACAGCCAAAAAATCACCATGAGCCCAGATATTATCTTTGAGGCAGACTTTACCGACATCTTCGTGGGTTATCAAAACCCTACCCTTACCGGAGATGTTGATATGAACAACAATGTCTACCAAGCTTGGTTATACAAGCCTTTCGACTAGTGGCAGTGCCAGGTAAATTTTGCTATTTGGTGAGCGACTGCCGGCTGTGGGGTCTCTGCCGACGACCACCTGAATGCCAAAGATCCCTCTATCGCCAGCATGTATCGGTTCCACGTCTACTACAAGACGACCAGGCGTCTTTTAGAAGAGCCACGTATGGTACGGCAACTCCTACGACGACCGGGCTTATAACAGGCTCTGTAAAGAGTTTGGCGTATCGCCCTCCACGGACTGGCACCAAAAGCTTAATCAAGGGTGCCAAGGGCTCGGCGCTTGGAGCCAATACATGAATCCATTGGGAAAATACCGGCAAGAGCACTGGGTCGCAGGCCACCCCTTCCTTAGCCCTAGAGACTCCATTATTCACAAAAGAAACATTTCTGAAGCCTGGACCATGTTTATCTTGGATAAGTCAGAAGGCTTGGGGCGCATTAACGACTTGATCCGGACCTATGTGTGGGCTCTGCTCGGGGCCCAGGCTCAGACCAAGTCTAGGATCGACGGGACGTCGAAAGGCTTCGAGGTGCAGAGCAGTTCTTAGCCAATGTGGAGGACGCGATTAACTCCCCTGTGGACATACCCTCTTCGATAAGAACACGCTGCAGTACGCCGGGAGCGAGCTAAACATGGTCCAGGAATCATAGGATACAATAACAAGATACTGATAGCTACGGACGACCTCTCGGGGTGGCGGATATAAACCCTCAGACGCCACACATGCCTGGTAGCTTCCAAGAGGGCCACCATCGCTGCACGTGCCTCAGCAATATGGAAAAATCGCACCATTGCAGACCACCCGCGGAAAAAAGCGCAGACTGACAGCACAGCTGTGCGGGCACATAAAGAGGAAAAGAGAGCTCTGGTCTTAAGCGGGATCACTGTAGGGTTATTAGTCATCTGGTTAGCACTTCGTTAGTATCCAGTCGCGAGCCGCAACCAGGAGCAAACCCCTGATGGCGAGGAACAGAGCCCAAGTGTGTTCGGCAAGCCAGCCGACTACATTGCCAGCTGTTGACAACAGCCAGGAGACAATGCTGCCTATAATGCCGGGGATGGCAGACACGGCCTTACCAGCCAGTTTCGCTAGTAAAGTGCCGAGGGCTTTAAGCTACTTTTTACCCATTCTCCAACTCCCTTGGATGGGGGCTTTGGTGGTGCTCTACCCCCACAAGAAGCCAATTGTCATTCCAATTGCTGTAATAATTGAAGTGATGGTGACCTCTTGCTCCCGGAAGAGAGTCTTAATCCGTTCAGCCAGCATGGTGTCCTCATTTAACATTCTCTGAAAGGTTTCCCGAATTCGGCTGATCTGTGACTTGAGGGCCTCTCGATTGGTTGAAGTCGCATCGAGCCACGCAGACCGCTCAAGCTCGAGATGTTGGAGCCGTCCCGGAGTTCTTCGTTTCATTTCTTCATCATCGGTCTCCCCCAACTTCTTTTATTTCTAAAGCAATATGTTTATCAAGAACTTTGCCAGGTTGTTCACAAGCTCGCCGCACTGGGTCTGCATTGCTTTATCTAGGCCTTTAAGCTCACGGTATCGATTCATCAGGTAATACCTATCTAAGTCCGTCGTAGGATCATGGATGGTCTTTAGAAGGGTCTCCTCCGCTTGAGACGTAATGGAGCCTACATTGAAAAACTGTCTGGCGTCTGTTTCCTCAAGCGACATCGCTGCAAGCGACGTCGAAGCTTCCACAAGCTCTCTATCCGCTTGTTTTATACTAGCTACATCCTTGGGAGTGGGGGCAATGAACTCTTCCTGGTCCATTCTGAGAAACTGAGGTGATCTCTGATAATGACCCCACCGCCCGTCTGGTCAGCAATAGTGGATAATGCCAGGGGTTTTCCAGTTTGCTTATTAATAAGATCTAAATCCGGGTGGCTCAATAGGCCATTTTTGTCCACTTTAAACTTAGTGTAGTCCCTTCCTGTGGCGGGATCGCCCAAAGCATCATAATAATCATTGATGGTTTTATTCAACAGTTTTTTGTAGGAGTATTGAATGAAAGAGGTTTTGGCAACTTCATTGGCGATATCATCATCAAATTCCTGGTCCTCAAAATCTTCGAGCGGTATATACTCATCCATTTTAGACTCTATGTTACTGTGTCATATAGAATATATATATGCACCAGTTTCAATATGTCGCAATACGGAAAAATGCTTAATCCGCACCAGCGCCTAAGGGAGCCCCTAGGGGTCATGGGCATCCGTCAGACGGTTGTTATCACCAACAACCCATCAACTATCGACCAAAATCAACAGCTATTAGTGAGGTTTCCAAACCTTGGCGCCAATGATGTCATCGTGCCTGGAATAGCCCGTCTGGCCTTTAAAATTGCGCTGGTCTCGGCCGACGTTAACTGAACCGTGGTCAACAACCTGGGTCGGGCGGTAGTCAAGAAAACCATGATTAAGATTTCAGGAAACGAGATTATGAGCATAGACGACAGCGACATCTACGGTTGCTATTTCGACTTCTGGAAAACAGAAGAAGAACGAAATAATACCCAATACCAGGGGATTGATACCTCGGGAGACAGGAATGTCACACGTAAAAGTCTTGATGCCAGAAATAAGGACGAGGGCGTTGCTAAGGACGCTCCGATTGCCAAGGTCTATGGTAGTCGATTTTATATCCCTCTCGACTTTGATCTACTGGAGAGCCAAATGCCGTTCTTTCAATCCGGTGATCGGCTAGAATACGAACTCACCTTTAATGACTATAACCGGGTTATCAAGGTGACTGCTAACTCCAGTTTCACTGTGAACGATATCGCTCTTGAGTTCGAGAAGGTCACTAACCCACATCTGGCTACAATTATCCGTAACCAGAACGCAGGAAGGGTGAGCATCTTGTTCGACAGAGTGCTTAGGCACAGAAAAATCATAAAAAAATAAATCTGTCGCACTATGGAACATAAACCTTAACGTGCCTGCCAGGTCGATGAAGGGAATCTTGCTGCTCTTCAAAGAACCCACAGCAGCCTTTGCTAGACATAGCGAGGCCTTCTATAACCCTAAGATTACCAAGGTGGAGGTCACCATTGAAGGCGTTCCAAACCAGCTCTTCGCCCAAGGTATGTGTCCCTACCAGCTGTGGGACGAGGTCCGTAAACTTATGGCAGGAGGAACTAAACGTCACCCGGATGTTGCCATGGTTGCTAAGGATTTAGGACTCCACGCGTGGGATCTCGCAAAGTACCTCACCCAAGAGTACGCCCTATGGTTTGACCTCAGGACACACGACGACGACGGCCTGCACAGTAACGGGAGGAGAATGGAAAACGCCAGCGAAGGTATAACTATTCAATTAACGAAGGAGGTGGAAGCGGATGGGGCATTAAACGTTTATGTTTTTGAAGTGATGGACGCCCAGCTCAACATGGAAAATGGCAGGTTTGTCTCAGCTGTTTACTAGTAGTCTGTGGAAAAACAAAAATGCTTTGGACCTCCTAGAGGGCTCATACAGGCGCACTTTCGATCACATTGTGTTAATCTGCCCCACCATTAAGTATAACGAGACGTACGAAAGTCAACGGTGGATTTGGGATGACGATGAAGTTTATGTTGTAGATCCGGGTGAAAGGCTTCATGATTATTTACAAGCCCTTTAACAAATATTTCAGGGTCAGCTGATGTTGTACATTATTGACGATATGGCCACCAGCAAACAGCTTACCAAGAAAAAAGACATGCTCTCTGAATTGGCTTTTTTCCGGCCAACATGCCGAGCAATCTGTATGGGTACTTTCTCAGCGGTATTATGCTGTACTTAAAGACCTACGAGAGCAAACTCGTTGGGTAGTTATTTTTCACTGTAAAGACAGGGATAGCTTTGACGAGTGCTTAGTATTACGTGAAAACGACATCATACCTCCTGATCAACCGGTGGCACCCGATGAAAAGCAGGGTGACACTTCGCCCGGTAGTCTTAAGAGACAAACATTGTCGGCCCTCGCCACGAGAGGTCAGTCAAGAAATTACATGGGAAAAGAATTTTCTGTGGATCAGATCGACCGCCTTCCAGACGAAGAGATTGACGAACTCTACTCTCGATATGAAGCCCAGCTGGAGCGAGTATGACCAAGACCCTCGGCTCCGCAGCACTCCAGATTTACACAATGGTGGTAAGCCACTTTCTACCAATCCCACGACAAGATTTATTTATTTCTGACTTGGAGTCTGACCCTTTCGTCGGCCATGTGCTAAACACCACTACCTTCGAACTATACCATCACTTGGGCTCATACTTAGCTCCTGTCACAGCATTGTCAAGCACCTACTAAGCAATTGGTTATACTAAGTGAAGATGACAACTCAACCAATAGTCGAGGAGCCGCAGCCGGAGCTGGTGTAGTAGCCGTCCTAGCTGCAATTTGGAAAACTAAGGCCCATCCTGACACTCAACATAATCCTGTCGCCGAATTGAATAAGCCCGTATATTATAAACCCAATCCTCATTATATGGAATAAGAATGTCTGCAGATGGAAAGGAAACAGTAAACGCTATAGGATACTCCAGATTAGGTAAGGCTGTACTTGGAGGTAATTTTCATAAGCTAGACTTTACTCCTCGTGATGCTGACATGGCCATAGTCGACGTAACAGTCACACTGGCAACCAAAGATCTTCTAGTCAAGCAAGGAATAATCCCTGATAACATATTGAAGTAGAGATGATTCAATGACATTACACGAAGATGGCTAGTATTGCAATGATGTTGGTTGGTGGCGTTCACTGGGGGTAGGTTCTTATTCAGCACACTCAAAAAAACTGACGAAGAGAGGCGTCGCCATGACCTTGCAGTAGAACAATTACTGGCGGCACAAGCGGAGTGGACTGAAAAGCGAACTCAACGAATTGATTTTATCCAAGACGAGCTTAGGCGGCAAGGCAACGCCGGCCAAACCTTTAATGATGTAGATGAGGCTATGCTGAAGTATTCTTTAGTCACGGGTTAGCAGTTAGATCAAGTGGACCCGAGCCACAGCAGTCTGACTTTTATACGCCATCTTCAGAACAACAAGATAGAGAAATTGGATTTATAGTATTATTCAGTGGACCCCGCTTGTAGATCTGTTCGAGAGCAGCTGCGGGACTCTTTAGCCTCCTTCGTAGTAAGCGGTTCGGTGGCTTTGAACCTGCTTGCCACATCGACAACAGTCAGGGCACATTTGTATCTCTTCCGATGACACACGAAACTATTTCAAGTCGACCCTGGGCCCGAGTTCATGGGTGCCGTCAGCCAGCTTCCATTGAAGCATGTCATCGAAGTTAGGCGCGGCCGTGTGGACATTCACCGTGATCAGGGGATCGTTAAACTCTTCAACCGGTCCCTGGCTGAATGCCTGTTGGACACCAGTACGCCGTCGAGATGCAACTGCCAGAGGGCAAGTGGTCAGCGGAGTGGGTTGGTAGCCTGCAAGCTGTTGTTTCAGCATTGAATGGAGAAGTAACCAGCCTTACCGGTAAACAGCTGCAAGAGGCAATCAAGGCTAAAATTGTGTGGCAAAAACCCTCCTTGGTTTTCGATATCTTTACCAGCCTGGTGAGCTCAAGGGTGGCTGACGCCGAGCCACAGATCCCATGTGGTCTCTAGATGTTTACCAGGTAGAACGTTAGGTGACGAAACCCGCTGAGCCCATGCTGTACTACTTGCAGGATAGACCTGGATGAGGCTTTGTGCGTGAGGAACTCCTGGCGGTGCCACCAGACACCCAATTGCCCCCCGATGGGGTTCTCAAGCATTGAGGAGCTCCATTTTTTAGCCTTTATGTCCATAGGCCAGAGTGTCCAACCCATTTTCAGCGTTCCAGTACTTTTAGTAAATGGGGGAGAGTGAAATCAGAGACAGGTAGAGCTGCAAATTCCGGTAGTGTAGCACATAGCGGTCCTTGTTGCGGAGGTTAGGAACCAGCTTCTCAACCTCGGTAGCACCACCCCTAACGCTGATGAGGCTGTGCTGGTATTCAGACATCCACTGTTTTTTTAATACCATGCACTCTGGTGCCAGAGGATATGCGTTGTGTGCATTGTGCAGCTCTTGTGGGTACCCCAGGTCCACCTCTAGGATGTAGCCCTCTGGGTCATCGGCTGGGTGATCTGCAATGGTGCTGGCCAGCTGCTGACATTTTTTCACCCAACGAAAACCACCTGTCGGTAGGGCCTGAGACATGGCCCACCCATAGAGGTTGTTTGCATCTAGGTAGAGGATGTGGCTACTAGGCTTTTCTGGGTTGTATCCCTTGACCAGAGGATTATTTGCTTTGGCATAGCACTTTGAGACCATAGAGATACCTCCCCGCATCCCCTTCTCGGTGAACAGGTGTTGGTCATAATCTGTAAGCAGCTCAAGCTCCACTCCTGTCTTCTTGAGAAGGGCATCCCATGAAAGCCCGGGGCTTGTGTAATAGTGCGCGGGGTCTAAGCCATACTACCTTAGGCAGGTCTTCTGGAATGTTTCAAAGAAATCTGCCAGTACGATGACATCTGTGCAGTTGTAGAGGTTATGATAGTCTCCGGGGTTTTAACACCTAAAGGCTGTCCAGACTTTCTGAGCGTGGGCATAGTCCTCCTCGCAAATGTGCTCATTGGAGAGAATGCCTCCTTTGGTGGGAGCCTGGTCTCTGTAAAGTGCTCCCAGAAGTCCATGTACTTGTAGGGGTACACGCACTTGCGCATCAAAAGCTCGTGTTCTGGCTCATAGTGGGCAGTCACTACGAAAGCCTCTGGCTTGTTGGCAGCTAACAGCCTGTCAAGTGATGCCAGCAGGAACTGGGCGCTGTCGATGAAGCGCAGCTGGCCAAGGCCGAATGAGATGTATTTCTCTGTGCTGTTTGGGATACAGCTTACCTTGCCCTCGACCTTTGAGATGGCCTGCATCAGCAGGTGGGAGTCGTAACCTCGCAGGTTGTGGAAGACCACTGGTATAGTGGTTGTCTTTGAGTTAAGTCGCAGCTTTAGGTTACAGACATTATAGGCTGCTCCTCTGTATTGCCCTGTGATGTGGCAGTGGTCACGGACTGAGTCTCCCTCAAGTGGCTTTTCACATACATGGCCGGTAGTAGCAGCATTGTAGGCTTGCCAGTCCTCCCGTATCATCCTCATGCCCTTTGGGTAAGACAACACTTGCTTGATTTTGCACTCCTCTTTCTAAAGGGCCTTTAAGAAATGTTCTGCCGCATTGGGGCCCTGGTATTCAACTGGCGGCTTTGTATGGCCATCATACCGCACCATGATGTAACAGTAAATGCAAGCCTCGTGATGTTGCATTTTGAGTCTTGCTTTTTGTGGGGTCAAGCTCTGGGCCCTCAACCCTGATGATATAAGGGGCCGGGAGCTGCTTGTGATGATTCTGGAGGGTTAGCTTATTTTATCTCCACTCTGATGGCTGTTTGACCGATTCCCTGACACTCTGGCTTGTGAGCTTCTAATAAGTCTTCCCTAGAATAGCCATGAAGACAGCGCTCGCAGAAATATTTACGTTCTTTGTGCCTAGTCTGATCATGTAGGAGGCGATTTAGGTCCTTGATCCAGGTGTAATGAAATTTGCCGGCTTTCTCGATAAGGAGCAGATTGATTTTCGTTAACTCCTGCGGCTGGCTGCTGAGGTGGTGTACAATGACACTCTTCTCCCACCAAAGATGTTTATCGCCAGGTTGTTCAGTTTCTCCACTTTCTGAACCTGCGAGATTGGCGTATGAGCATCAATCCCTGTGAAAACCAGGCCGTCGTGGGTGGGGTATTTTGTAGGTCTGTCCACATGATCCCTAGCTGGAAACATGGCAGAACGCAGTGCCCAACGAAGGCAGTGGTCATCCTTGTTTTTTACATTGACAACGGCTTTCTTAGACCTTACCGTTGCTGGTAGTGGGATATACGACCCTCCTCTCAATGGTTGATATCTAGCAATGTTTAGCCAAAGGGTCTTCCTGATCTTCAACCCAGCCAGACCCTCTTTGGGTCCACTTCTCGAGTGTTTCTTGGATCCTTGAGAAAGCTTGATTGAGGGCCACCTTGATTTCAGTCTTCTGCAGAATAGCCTCCTGCTTGTGGCGCAGTACGGAGTCTGTGTCATCCTTCCAAAGCTGAACCTTGAGTCCGAGTTGGAATTTTACACCATTCAGAGCCCTGATCTCTTCTACTAACTTGTTACGGATAATGGGTTCCACTTCCTCAAGAAAAGCTCTGGGGTCTGCATGTCTTTTGGACACACCCATCTGCCATCCTCGGAGAAAGTTCCCGATAACCCAGCGGGTTTTGTAGAATGTTAGGTCCTCTTTTTTGTGCCTGAACAGATCAAGGATCTCTTCCTGATAGTCCGCGGTAGTTCTCAGCAGCTTAGGGAGTGGATCTTTCAGGATAGCCTCAAATTTTCTTTTCTTGGCCAACCTGGTTTGCTTCACCGGTGTAGGACAGCGAGGAGTTATAGGCTCAGGCTGGTCATCCGGAATAGGGTCATAAAGAATCACACATCCCTGGCGGGCTTGGATGATGTCATCAAGCCTTTCACGTAGCTCTTGACCTCGGATATGAAGGCCTCTTTCCAGTAACTCTCTCAAACTCATTCTCAACTCTTTTACCGCCTCGTGGTGTTTAACCATCACAGCACTAGGTCAGTATAGCTAATGTGACACACTTCTCTAATAGGGGGTCAAAATATTTTAACCACAGTGTTAGATCGGTATAGCTAATGTGACACACTTATCTAATAGGGGGGGGGGGGTCAAAATATTTTAACCACAGCGTTACATCGGTATAGTTTATGGGACGCACTTCTCTAACACAGGTCAAATATTTAACCACCACAGCGCTAGGTCAGTATAGCTAATGGGGTGCAATTATCTAATAAGAATATTTTTTTAAATCAAATTAATTAGTTGGGCCGGGCTAACAAATATCGATAGCCGCCAGGTGTTTGTATTCTCTATTGAGAGCTCTCTGTCATCGCATGCAAATCTTGCGTTTTACCTTTCTAAACCTGCAGGGTATGCACAACCCGATGACGTTCTTGACGCCCACTCCACAGACCTTAAAGGGCCGCGTGCCGCCACCTTTGTGAAACCTCATCAGGTGTATTTCAGTAGTCTTTAATACAGGATCGGCCACAACAGTCAATGGTGCTAAGTAAGAGCCAGTGGCATGTGTCTGTACCCTTCATCTTGATAGGTATACTATATATCTAATTGCGTGAAACTTATGGCATATAAAAATATCTAGAAAAAAGAGTAGAGATAATTTTTTTCAAAAAATAAGCCGGTTCTACAGGTCAGGTGAGTCAGTATGCTTCGTGGTTAAATCATTGGTTGAGGGGCCCGCCGGGGGGGAAGGGCCAATAAGCCTTAGAAAAGATCTTTTATATCGAAGTGGTCCAGAACCGCCACTCTGTATGTTACTAATGTAAATACATGTGTAAGATACAGAACACTTTATATTTCATTTTTCCATTACATTAATAATAGCCAAAGATGATTTCTTAATTTCTTCGCTGATTTATTAACTTTACTTAAAAACTATATACTGTATATGTACCTTTGCTGCAACGGTCACTTTCTGCAATACACCTGGATCGGCTGGATGCTGGTTCTTGTTGACACTCGGAGAAAACATCTCATGGAACTGCTTCACAGTAGCATAGCACTTGAAGTCCTTGCCACGGATGCTGCAGGACTAATACACCTGACCTTCTTTCTTTTTCTAAAATACCTTTATTACACATTTTCATTTTATTTACAAAAAATTATATCTTGTATATTTCCAAAAATAAGTGGATCATTGCATGATATATTTTATTTACACTCTGTCATCGATTAACTATTTGTACATATGCCAGAAACTGTAAAGTTTACGTCATTAAAACATTCTGTCTGTCTATTATGTGTTTATACGTTTTTCTGTTGAAAAGAAATGTGACAAAAAAAAAGAGAAAAAAATGTTTTACATAACCGAACAGTGTATGTGTAGCCGTCGCTGCTCAACAACTTTTGACCACCTCTCTTGCTGCATCCCTCTACTACTTTGAACGTGACGGGCTGTTCCTCTGGAATGATGGCCATGTTTTTTTACGGATCAGAATAATTTTAGCAATCTTGGTAAAGGGTTACCCAAGGAACATTTGTACTAATACATTTTGAAATCTGGCCTGTAGTTTTAAAGGAGATGATTTTTAAAGTTTTCATTTTTTCTTTCAATTGCCATGGCAACCAGAGTTACACATGGATCAAGTTTATTTTAGCATCTTTTGAGAAAGTCCACCAAAGGATCATCCCTGCTAAGTTTAAACAAATTCTGTTCAGCGGTTTCAGAGGAGATGTTGCTTATGTTTTCACTATATACATATAAGGCAGTTAAGTCCAGCACCTGGCGGCCATGTTTTTTTATGGATCGGAATAAGTAGTTTTGTAGGTTTTAAAGGCCTTTTGGAGATTATGTTTAGCGGTTTCAGAGGAGATTTCGTTTAAAGCAAATTGTTGACAACGGACGCCGCAGCTCACCATGAGCACATTGTGGCCAGTAGTTTTGTAGGAGATTATGTCCAGCGGTTTCAGAGGAGATTTCGTTTAAAGCAAATTGTTGACAACGGACGCCGCAGCTCACCATGAGCACATTGTGCTCAGGTGAGCTAAAATACCAGTTTTTAAAAGGATTTGTTCAGGGTATATAACACTTAATTATTCATTAATTAATGTATATTTATCAAGTTTGCAATAATCATTCTAACAAACATATTGAAAGAGTAATTAGATGCATTTACGAAAGCTTACTAAATTCTTAGTCTTAAATCTATTTACAGCATAACTAGAATTATTTAAATTTAACTTGTATAAACATAAAAGAGTGTGTTAAAGTAACAAAATTTAACATGTCATTTAATATTAAACATTGAAGGGATTAACATTGTAGGTGAGCATTGTGTTTGAAAAACCAGTTTGCCTAATTGCTAAGGGCGCGTTTGTTGAGAAAAAACTGGTTTCAGTTTAAGGTTTTGGTTTGACTGTAGTAAGAGAAAATTGGAATTAATTTTTATGGTTTTGTTGTAAGAACATGAATGAATGTTTTTTTTGTTTTTTTTTCAATGGTTTTAAAAACATGGCCGATGTAAGATTTTCACCTTTAATTTTTGTTGTCAAGGGATCACCAATTTTCAGAATAATCATAATATACAAACATTGTATTAACAAGAGCACCGCATGCGGGTGCCAATGCTCGTCTGTTTTTGCCAACATTATATATTTTTGTTAAACATTAAAAAAAGTTGACCTTAAAAATCACAACTAAAACTGTAAGCCTTTAAATGCAAAGTTAAAGTATCATACCCTTTAAATTTGACCTTTGACCTTGAAGATTGAGCTTGACCTATGCATGGAATAGAATGTATACAACACATAAAAGGAAAATATATAAATAAAAAATCACAATTGCTAATTCATTGAGTTTTTGATAATCAACACAAAACTAAAATTTAAAAAAAAAATGCTTATCTGCCTAAAGATCATGACCAAAATCATACCTGCACAGGTTCATATGATGACAAACCAGTATACAAAAACAACAAATATTGAAAAATGACCAAGAAATATTTATTTTAAAAGTTGTCCAGAGTTATGGCAAAATAAGTTCGAAAGTCAAGGTCGATATATAAAATATTGAGGTATATCTGAATAACCCTTGTCAAGATGAATGTGCATACCAAATATAAAAGATGTATGTCAAACTGTAAAAAGTTATGGCCAACGTTAAAGTTTTTTGTTAAACATTTCAAAATAGGTCAAAGTTCAAAGGCCAAGGTCAAAAGTCCATAAGTGTAACATTGAAGGAAAGGTCTTTCCACAAGGAATTAACATGTGAAATATCAGTGTCCTGTTCTTAACTGTTCTGAAATGACAGGCAAGTTTTCAGAACATACAGCAGAATAGGTCAAAGGACAAGGTCCATAGATGAAATACTGAGGTATGTCTGAATAGCCTTTGCAAAGATGAATATGCATACCAAAAATAAAAATTGTATGTCAAATAGTAAAGAAGGTCAAAAGTGTAACATTGATGGAAAGATCTTGCTACAAGGAATTCACATGTGAAATATCAGTGCCCTGTTGACAACAGTACTGAAATGACAAGCATTTTAAAGTTTTCAAAAGTTACACAAAAATAGGTCAAAGGTCAAGGTCGTTAGATGTAATATTGAGGTATACCTGAACAGCCCTTGCAAAGATGAATATGCATACCAAAAATAAAAGTTGTTTGTCAAAAAGTAAAGAAATTACAGCCAATATTAAAGTTTTTTTATAAACTACTTAAAAAATAGTCAAAGTTCAAAGGTCAAGATCAAAAGTCCAAAATGGTAACATTGATGGAAAGGTCTTGCTACAAGGAATTCACATGTGAAATATCAGTGCCCTGTAGACAACGGTTTTGAAATGACAGGCAATTTAAAGTTTTCAAAAGTTTCAGAAAAATAAGGTCAAGGTCAATAGATGAAATATTTGCATATGTCTGGATAGGTGTTGTCAAGATGAATATGCATTCCAACAAGAGCTGTCAGAGGACAGCACGCTTGACTATTCAAAATGCTTGTTGGTAAATCAAATGAAATCTATTTCAATTCTTGCCCTTTCACATACCCTGTACATAATAATAGTCAAACATGATATACCTTGATAGACTGATACCCCTTAATATTTTTATGATGTCTAAAATCAATCCCATGCCTAGTTACTGAGACATAAGCACAATAACACTGTGCATGCAAAACTTTAACCAAAAATCCAAGTTAGAAAAGGGCCATAATTTGTATAAAATTCAGTCCAAAAGTTATCCTCCTTAGTTTTCTGATGCCCCTGAAGACACTCCTTAACTTTCTAGTCAATTCCACAAACAATATCTGAGATATATGCTGGATAGTAGCTTGAATGCAAAGATTTAACCAAAATTCTAAGTTAAAAAGGGGTCATAATTTTTAATATATTCCATCAAGAGTTATCTACCTTGATTGTCTGATGCCCCTAAACATATTCATAAACTTTCAAGTCAATAGCATGAATGGTTATTGACATACAAACTAAATAGTAGCTTGCATGTAAAACTTTAACCAAATTTTCTATTGCATGCAAAAGCTGCAACGCCAACGCCGATGCAAGGGCGACTACAATAGCTCTCATATTCTTCGAATAGTTGAGCTTAAAATGAAAGTTGTATATTGAATAGTAGAGAGGTTATGGCCAACATTAAGATTCCGGACGACGACGCCCTGACGACAACACAGACAAGGAGTTACGACAATAGCTCGTATTTTTTTCTTCAAAAAACAGACAAGCTAAAAATGTCTTCAGCTAACTTAAACATGAAAATAAATATTTCTACTTCATACAGCATGGTTGCTGCCATTTCTACTGCTGAAGTACACCACTATTCGGATATCACAAACCATCCAAACTACATTAGGCCATAGTTTCGATAATTTACAAAACTATTTTCAGTTTCAGACAAATAAACAACAAAACTAGTTTCGGTTCATAAATGGTTTTGGAGAATAAACGTACGGTTTCTAAAACCGAGTTTAAACTGAACCCAGTTTGTGTACAATAAATGCGCCCTATAAGTTCTATAAGTTTTTTATTGTTTACAGTTACAATTGTTTAGGGTTAGACACAAACAATTACTGGAATAGTT
Source organism: Solen grandis (assembly GCA_021229015.1). Lineage (NCBI taxonomy): Eukaryota > Metazoa > Mollusca > Bivalvia > Adapedonta > Solenidae > Solen > Solen grandis. The sequence goes on from CM037777.1 coordinate 64,961,312, forward strand.
TTGGTGATCTGTTACCTGATAAAGGCTGACAATGTGTCTGAAAGGTTTCTGGTTTTTCAAACACAAAACATTTAATTTTAAGTAAATACACATACTCATTTTGTCCAATACTGCTGTAAAAAGTACAGAGCAATGACAATGACTACCATGTAGCAGTTTTGTCACAAGTGGTTACAACTGAGTAGGTCATGTATTCTGTCCATAAATAGTAACAGACATCAGATTGATTATATATAAAACTGACTAGTTAAAAGTTAAATCAGTGACATCTAAAATATCTCTGACTTCTGTTGATATATGATCTATGATTTTTTACAAACAGAAGGCACAGTCCATTGTGACATACATGATACCCTATGTGTATATAGCAGCTGAAATAGACCTAAATATGGCTCAAGTTGACCTTGAACTTTGACCCAGTGGGTCATCAACCTTGACCTTTAACTTCATGACCTCTAAGTGGGTATTGAGGATAGAGGGCATCAAGGTGCATGCACCTGTAAAGTTTGGAGGTTGTAGGTGGAAGGACTTTCATTGTATGGCTAAAGTTAATATTTGCTGTTTTGGGTAACAGGGACCTTGGCTTTTGACCCTGTGACCTCTAAGTGGGTTTGGTGGGTAGACGGTATCAGGGCTTCTGTGTTATGGTCAAAGTTAAAGTTTTGTGACAAACAGGCAAACAGACCAAAAACAATATGTCCCGATCTGTCGATATCATGGGCGTAAAAATCAACTGGTCTGCAATGGTCACAAAGGCAGTCACAAGTGCCAACAGCATTATAAGGGTTAAAATACAGATACTAATAATGCATATTGTATTAATGAAGGAAACTACATCACGTAATGGAATTGAAATAAAAAAAACAGCAATATTTGCTTCAATTAATTTATTTCCCTCTATTCCAGTTTACTTAGTCAAGCTAACTGAAAGCTGATCAAATATAGTTTACAACTTAAAGAGGGAACATTTAATTGGTTCATGTCAACTGAAAAAAAAAGACTGACCAATTATCATTTTTCATACCAAAAAAAAAATCTATCATGGCACAATACAACACTGTAGTTTTTAAGAAAATGTGTAAGAGAAAGAAAGCATATGACATTATGACTGAACTAGCATTGATGTGTAAATGTGAGAATTAGCTTTAAGGATACATTACCTTGAGAGAAAATAATATCACTTGAAGGGAGCAAGACTAAATAAGGGTCTCAATTTTTGGAGGACCCTACTTGTTTGGAAAATTGTTTTTTTTTTTACTTGTTTCAGAGAAATGTCATTCCTTAAAAAAAATAAAATCTTAATTTGCAAACATATGAATGAGTATTTTTACCACAAATTATTCATTACAAATTTTTTTAACTCAAAAATGTTTCCCCCCTAATTTTTTTTTTTTAAAAAATTCCAAAAAAAAAAAAAAGAAATCTAACTGGCCCTTAAGTAAAAAAGCACCAAAACACAAAATCCTTAAACAATAATACACATGGAAGATGCAAAGCAAATAAATAACAAACTTCTATTCTCTAATGAAAAAGAGAACTGCAAAACTTTCATATACCAGAGTCTACTGAGATTTGATGTAAAATGGAATTAGACAAGATAAGTGCAAAACAAACACTTTAATGGCAATAAAAAGCTTAGCTAAAATCATGAATCACAAATATGAAAAACAAAAGAAGTTGAGGGTCAACTAAAAATATATCAAAATTATATTCATAATTTTGTTCATGATTTAAAAAGTTTTATCACAAGAGCTGTCAGTAAGACAGTGAGCTCAACTATTTCAGTGCTTGTCAATAAAAAAAATTGCAGTAAAAGGCAAAATATGAATCTCTGTTTATTCAAAAAGTAAACAAGCGCAATAAATATACATCCCAAATTCAAAGCATCAATGAAAAAATAAGGTGGTATGCAAACCTTAACCAAAAATCAAGTCAGTCAAAAAAGGGGCATAATTTAGTCAAAATCCATGACAGAGTAATGTACTCTTGCTTATAGGTGGAGGTAATGGTTATTCATGAACCAAGTATACCAAGTTTCAAAGCCATTGCTCAAAGAGTTCAGTGAAAATGAGGAAGGTCAAAAAAAACTTCACCAAAATCTAAGTCGAAAAATTGGTATAATTTGGTCAAAATCCATGACAGAGTTATGTACTCTTGGTGGAAGTGATGGTCTTAAACAAGTATTCCTAGTTTCAAGCCAATACCTTATGAGATTCAGTGAAAAAAAGAAATGGTAGACAAAAGTTAACCAAAATTCTAAGTCGAAAAAGAGGCACAATTTGGTCAAAATCCTTACAAATGGAGGTGATGGTCATAACCAAGTATACCAAGTTTCAAAGCAATACCCCAAAGGGTTCAGTGAAAAAAGTGAGATGGTATGGAAAACATAACCAACATTCTAAGTTGAAAAAGGGGAATAATTTGAACAAAATCCATGACAGATTTATCCCCTCTTGCCTACAGGTGAGGATGATGGTCATACCAAAGTATTCCAAGTTAAACAACAATACCACAAGGGGTTCAATAATAAAATGAGGTGGTGGTTCAAAAAATTTAACCGCTACACTGATGCTTTGGTGAGGAGAGTATAGGCCTCCTTATTCTTTGAATAGTCAAGCTAATAAATAAATAAGATTGTTAAGCTCAATTAACAATAGGGTCTTACAATTTTTGTTCATTTAAAAGGTAAATAAGAAATCACAAGCCATAGTTCTTAATCAAACCACTTTGGCCTATAACAAAAATCTAATATCTGACCATTTTAAGTTGGATAGGGGAATAACCCATTATTTCCTTTTTGGATTCTGTTTTATCTGAGTGTTATATTACAAAGAATAAACTGCTTTATACATGAAGGATACAAGGCCTCTTAAGTTCTGATTGTAGGTATGACTCCAGTACGAGGAGTGTTTGAAAACTTTTGCAAATGACCTGTTTTCTCAAAATTTGGTAACATTTTGTCTAGTTACCTTGAACATATTCCGCTTTAACTAGAACACTTCAATCTTTGAATTCACTTTTTTAAACAATTTTCATGCTCCTCTTTCGGTACACTAATCAGAAACTGGTAAACTGCAGATCCCAGTGCACTTCAAGACCTTTTTCTCTTACCAGACATGTGCTTTTTCAATTTCGGAAGGAGGAAAAAAATAGCCTTGGGCGAGGTCTTGGCTGTATTGAGGTAATGGTAACTGACTTCAAAAACTGAACGACAGCTGATGATTTGTGGGCTGGAGCATTGTCATGTGACAAATGGACATACTGGAGTCCTGTTTTAGGATGTATTTTTCTCATTTTTGTTCAGAACCACATTCTTATAAAAGCTTCCAGACAGACTCCTACCTTTAGTAACAGCAATTTGCGTAATTGGTCCACTTTTTCTAAAGAAAATTGCATATAACACCTTCTTTGCTATCAGTGTTCATTTAGCAATACTGGATCTTTTGACAAGTTTCAAAACCCATATCCCTCTTAGGCTCATAAAAATGGACCCATGTCTAAATTATCACCTGTTATGAGACTATCGAATACATTTTTCTGATATTTTGGGTACTTCTTCAGAAGTTTCTTAGCCATTTGTACCCTTGTACATTTCTGCTCATCAGTGAGTCAATGGGGGATCCAACAAAAACTTATTTTCCTAACCTTGAGAATTTTCTTCAGAATATTATATTAATACACATAATAAAGTGATATGTGGTGAACCAGATCGTACTGGTTTTCAGTGCATTTGCAAGAGTTTTCAAACACTCCTTGTAATCTAAATATAAATGTTAAAGCAAAGGACATGAATTCATGCTAATAAACAAAGGTAGAGTACTGATATTTGGCACATAAATGAATTTGATTCTACAGAAACAACCACAGCATGAAACTGAACATGTGACCAACATATTCTCCCTCTATCATGTGGAATTAAATACAGGCTTAATATATCTGTACACAACATTGCATATGAATGTAAAACTTTAAAATTTGAAACATTATCATATATTCAGCTACAACCTAAACTAACTCACAAACAAAGGTCTAAAACCTAAGCAATCATATTCAACTTTATAAAATAAAACCTAATAATACTAAGTGCTATTCTTAGGTAGAAACATTTTTATTTTCTTAAGAGAAATGAGGATAATGAAATTAGATCCAAAGTATTATTCAGTGCTAAGTATAGTTGATTTGGCACCAGGACTGAACTCCACCAATCAATGCCTAATGCAAAGTAATATTTAATATATTTTGAAATCCTTTAGGGTGGATTTCATCGTTCTGGTTTTTAAAATAAAACAAATAAAATGTCTGTAAAGCATAAAGTAATCATTAGCTTAATTAAATATAAGCTTCCCACCCCCTAATTAAAAGACCCAGAGCAATTATAGCCTTATTATAGGTTCAAAACAGAATTTAATTCTATGCAATGGTTTGGGAAAAGAAGAAAATTAATTTTATGTCAATTATTGCATAAATTAATTCAAAATATAAGCTTCCCACCCCCTAATTAAAAGACCCAGAGCAATTATAGCCCATTAAGGCTAAGTATTATGTGTGGCCTCAATTTGGAATTTCATATGAAAAAATAATTCTTCTAAGCCCTTGAAATAATTAATTTATATAATAATAAAAAAAAACTCCCTTAACTGCCCCAAAGTATAAGCCAAAATTGTAAATGTTTGAAAGAGGCCTTGAAAACAGTTCAATATTTTGAAACTAATTAGCAACACGGACAAAAATTTAACTAAGGGAGATAACCAGCATTCTATAAAGGTAAAAGTAAAGTGTTTGTTTATTACAGCGTCACCCCTATCGAAAGAGCAAGCCAAATTTAACTTATGAGACACCTTTTTGCTTTCACAATTACCTGCCCAGTTCCCTCTTATTTGCAGGAAGACAACTGGAAACCATTAATTACTAGTGGGACTACCAACGCATATTCAGAAATGTCCTTGCGGGGAATGAAGCTCGACTTCCAACTCCAAAAGTGGATTCCTTAACCACTATGGCACAGGAGTCAGTAATTCTATAATTTTGATCAAATAGAATAATAATTATCCTTTAGGTAAACTAACATCGTTTGAGGTGGGGGGAAATATGGTAAGAGAAAATCGGTGCCATTGTGCCAAATAAATTCTAACCATTGGTTTCAGAGAAGACGATTTCTGAAATTTTCTATATGGAGTACATAAGGCCAGAAAAAACATAAAAAACTAGTTCTGTTTCTGGTCTCCAGCAAATAAAAAAAAAAGGTTGGTAGGCCGGGATTTTTTATTATTTTTTACATGAAACGAAAGATTAAAAAGGGGAAATATTTTTTTAAAGCAGTAAGGTTAAAAAAAACCTTTAGGGTCAGTCGTTAAAAAAGAGGGTCGGTCGGGAGACCAAAAAAGGAACTTTTTTTTTTGGCCTAAGAAAACTAGAAAACCCCGGGGGGGGGGGGGGGGGGGGGCAACATTTTAGCAATTATGGTAGAGAAAAAGTAGATGACCATTTATGCCAAAAGAAATAAAATTCTGACCATTGGTTCATTGAAATTTATCCCCGTGGGGGCCTAGTTTTTTAATGAATCAACTTCATTTTAGCAATTATGGTAGATGAAGGAAATTAAATTCTGACTATTGGTTTCAGAGGAGATGATTTTTAAAGTATTTTAAATAATATAGTTTTGGTTCCATGGCAACCAGAGTTCTGCATCGATCAAGTTTATTATAGTAACTTTTGTAAAGATCCACCAAAAGATCATTCATGCCAAGTTTCATCAATTTCTAACCAGTGGTTTCTGAGGTGATGAACTAAAAATGAGGTAAAATGAAAAACTTGATCAAGACTCAAAGTAAAAGAAGGGGAATAATTTGGTCAAAATCCATGACAGAGTTATCCACACTTGTCTACAGGTGGGGGTGATGGTCATTAACAAGTACAGTGAAACCTTGTTAGTACGGACACTTTGGTTCCATGGATAAATTTTCAGATTAATGAATTTTCCGTATTAATGAATCAAATCATTTCTCTTTTTTCTTTTTTCTGTCTTTAATATTTTCTCATTGTACTCTGTGTGTGTATGTATGTTTGTTATATTTGTATTCCATTAATAATAAATATATGTAAAATAATATACTTAGGCCTATATATGATTATGTATTTAAATTGATGTTTACAGATGATGCATTGGTTTGAATTTATTTTAATCCATCCTTGACATCAGCATACTTTGGGAGAAGAAAAAGATACCTAAGCAAGTGACAGCATAACTGTGACCCATTTCTTGTTCTGTATTTGTGAGCAAAATGAATTGGGTTTTAATTATCTCAATACTGATTAGTGTGAATCGCTTGCAGTTATGTGTTAACAATCTGCAGGTGACACTTCAATGGCAGTCACGCGCCAAGAGTAGTCCGAATGACAAGAGGGCTAAGATGGCCCTAAATCGCTCACCTGAATTTGGTTTGTTGTAGAAAGGCTGGAACCATGAGAGAATACTATATACCAAATATCAAAACTTATGTCTGTATGTTTCTAAGAGAAGGCATTTTATAGTTATGCATTCTGGTTGCCACGGCAACAAAAGTTGTTCATGGTATTTTTATTTTCCTTATATAGTTCCATACAAAATCTGGGTGTGGTCCTGGGAGTGTCCTCATGTAAACCCTGATGCACATACTTGTTGATAGTGTTGAGGCACCAGAAGCTGATGCTATGTACCAAATATCAAATCTGTAGGTCTGTATTTTTTGAGAAAACACATTTTGAATTTATGCTTTCTGGTTGCCATGGCAACCAAGGTTCTTCATGAAATTCAAGAAAAATTAGGAATTAGCCTAAGGCTAACATACATATCATTTTAGTAGAATATGGTGAAAATCCATGGACTAGTTTCTGAAGAGAAGTTTTTTCAAGAATTCCCTATATAGTTCTATCCAAAAATCCAGGTGTGGCCATGGGTGTGGCATATTGTTACCCCATGGATAAAAATTTTGCACTGATGTTGAGGCAGCATTAGCTGATGCTATGTAACAAATATCAAATCTGTAGGTCTACATATTTTTGAGAAAAGGCATTTTAAAGTTTAAAAAGATTTTATCTCCTGGTTGCCATGGCAACCAGAGTTTTTCATGGAATTGAAAAAAAAATAGGAATTTGCATTAGGCTATCATAAGTATCATTTTCGTAAAATTTGATGAAAATCCATTAGGTAGTTTCAGAGGAGAAGAATGTTGAAATTGTTGATGCACAACAACACAAGTTATGTTTTTTGGTTGCCATGGCAACCAAAGTTCTTCATGAAATTCAATAAAAATTAGGAATTAGCCTCAGGCTTACTTACATAAGTATCATTTTAGTGAAATTTGGTGAAAATCCATGGAGTGGTTTCGGAAGAGAAGATTTTTCAAGAATATAGATCTATACAAAAATCTGGGTGTGGTCCATTGTGACCCCAGGGGCAAAATTTTGCACTGATGTTAAGGCAACATGAGCTGATGCTATGTACCAAATATCAAATCTGTAGGTCTATATGTTTCTGAGAAAAGGCATTTTAAAAATTTAACTCCTATCTTCTGGTTGCCATGGAAACCAGAGTTTTTCATGGAATTGAAAAAAAAATAGAATTTGCATTAGGCTATCATATATTTTTTGGTAAAATTTGATGAAAATCCATTCAGTAGTTTCAGAGCAGAAGATTGTTGAAATTGTTTACGCACAACAAGGTAATTAAGTAAGGTGGTACAAAAAACATGCCCTGTTATGCAGACGCCGACTCTCACCCCAGTAAACTAGCACTCCTTAATCTTCAAATAGTCGATGTAAAAAAAAAAAAAAAAGCAACTAAAAAATTGCATTTCTTAATTAATATTGATTGTTATTAAGTTAACAATTTATGTTAACTTGGACATGTACATGAACATTTCATAAAAGTGGAAATGTGGAATGCATTTTTACATAATTTAAGAATTTAAGTGTTACACAGCACTAAGTATAGTTAGTGGAATCCATGCTTGTGGAAGTTTAATTATTAACTTAACCTGAAAATTAAAAATCTATCAAATCATGACAATCAAATCAGTATAAATATCTTAGTTACAAAGAAATGTTAAGAAAAAGCAAAAACCAGATAAGATGTAAGCCAATTTAGGGGGAAAAAAAGTTCCACTGGATAATCCAATTTCTTCCTCTATAATTTTCTGTTTGTTTTTTTTTTCTTTCAAGAAATGATACAATGTGGACCTTGAATATGGTTCTAAAGACAATAAACAAATTCATGAAGCCTAGTGAGTAGCTTATTTTCTTACAAATATTTCAACAAGTTTGCTGTTTGGCTTCACTAGTAGAAGTACCACTACAACACTACCCTACATGCTGTATACCATGTGTTACAAATTGTCTTATATCCTGGTGAAACTAACTTCATGAGACACATATAGGATGGGTGAAGTGATGTACAGTTGACTGCAGGCTGAGAAAAGTCACACTGGAAGCCAAGTAGCCAATAAAGATGCAAACTGGTATAGCCAGATATCAGCATGTTGGTCTGTAAATGACTTGACTATTTGAGTTTACCGTCGCTTCGACAGTATTTCAGTCATATAGCGACGTCCAGCTAATTACAGGTGGAGGAAGACCCCGAATGCACGGAGGCATCCGGGTAGAACCACCGACCTACCGCAAGCCAGCTGAAAGGCTTCCTCACATGAAAATCCAAATGTCCCTGCCGGGATTCGAACCCACGTGGTGAGGGGCTGAGTGAGTGTTAAAGTCAGCAACTTTACCCTCTCGGCTTACCCTCTTACCCTTGAAGGCTTAGCATAAAACAAATTGCATCTTGTATCTTGTCTACCCTTATTCAGTCTCGTGTACCATATTTATTTTTTAAATGAACTTCTATCATTAGTTTTCACTCAATTCTGCCTTTATAAAACAGTACTGCATAAACAAATCAAAATTAGTTTTCTAAATGATAGAACCAAATTACACTTATATACTGATAATAAACTTCAAGACTAAAATCTGAATTATTCTAGTTGCCTCTAACAGAGGATAATGAAGTAATGAAGATTTGAAATACAAAACAAAATTCAAGTTCAGATCAAATATTTCAGACAAGATAAAAAATATAAACTAGGTCCAAACAGAAATTTATTGCAAGATATTAATCCTAAATCACTGAGAACTTAAAATATACAAAACATTTGAATTGTTTTCCTTAACAAGATTGAAACCATGTTTGTCCTGTTTTCTAGAAAAACAATGTACAAATGTAGACAAGTCATGCAATTAAAATTGAGATTGTTAAGATACTTATAGTATTAAAATAGTCATTATTAACCATGTAGAAGTAAGTTTTATCAGACTTTAGAATGTGATCATAATACATGTGCATTCGATCATTTTCTTGGAAGAGTTTCAAAAAATATACATGTATTTCCATTTAGAAAGATTTATTATGCTAAATTACATAGAGTTTCATCTGAATGTTACACTAATGTTGGCAAGTTGCAAGAAGTTTTGAGTTTCATCTGAACTACAAACATATTGACATAATATATGATTGCTATGTACATTGTGTGACAATATATTCATAAATAGTACATAAATATATACAGATACATGTCATAAAACCCAGCTAGCTCACTCAAGTTATTCATTTTTGCATACAAAAACTCAGGCATATGATTTCAACCTAAAACTTCTTTACAATAATCTGTAGTTAAAAGGTTTAAGGAATTAATGACAAATTCATTCCTGATTGCACATTTCATCTAAGAAGTATTCAGAAACCCTTCCCTACAAGAAATATTTCTGGGATTTGTTTAAATCATTTATTAATTTAAAGCAACCACTCATGTTTTTGAGATGTGAATTTGGACAATAAAACTTAACCTTTCTAGATAATAATAAGCTAATATGAATAAGCTAATATGATACAGCTATATATTTAAGGTTATAGTGATGCAATATAAAGCGTAATTTAAGCATTTTAAAAAATACCCTATTTGATATTTTGCTTTGAAGCACCATCTACATATATTACTATGATGGACTAAGAGCAATCCTAATCAAAAGCCTGATAAAATGTTTTTAGATAGAAAGAAAACCTTTTTTAACTTATGTTTATCCACGAAATCAAGATGTCTAACTTGACATAAACTGCTTTGTATCTCAATGGCAGGGACGCATAAAGTCAATTTCAAAATGCTGAAGTGGTGTACATAAAATGACAATGGTCTTCCTGAATCTAAAACTAGTATGCTGAAAGTCAAGCATAAAACTAAGTGATGGTTCTACACTCGGATACTCTTTTCAAGACAGTGTCAATATGGTGTCTCCAATCTATATATGCCATACTTTAAAAATTTTTTAAAAAATTTATCTGTTACCTTGTAATGTAAATTATCAACAAGTTTATTTTACATAGAAATCTATCAAACAGATCTAGATAACCAGAAATTAAAACACTTCAGTAATGGATGTGCAGAATCCATTATTTTGTACAAAGCTGTACTTTCACATATTTATTTTCAACACAGTTTCTTTACAAAGCAAATCTATTATTATTCTTAGAGGGGACCATGGGCTATGTACAAATTACTTCAAAAACATAGCAAGACACACCCATACATTAACAGAGAAGTCTATATTTTTAAATGGTTGTATATTTTGACCTGGTTTAAATTGAAAAAAAAATCTAAAACACTGCTGGTTTTGTTATTACATGTATTTACAATGTATTTAAAGAAACATTTATCATATATTCGTAATTAAATCGAACACTTCCCATGATAAGATTCAATATTCCATATTTATTAGAGTATTAAAGTAGAATATGATTATCTCGCTTAGGAAACTAAAACACACTGGGGCCTCTTTTCCAAGGGACCAAATTCATTTTAGTAAATATTGTAGAGAAAAATCAGGTGACTTTGTGTCAAATGAAATTAAATTCTTACAATTGGTTTCAGAGATGATGATTTTTTAATTTTTCTATATAGAGTATATAAGGAAACTTGCCAACCTGTAGGGGCCTAAATTTTTAAGGGATCAACTTCATTTTAGCAATTATGCTAGATGACTATGAGGTGACAATTTGTGCCAAAAGAAATTGAATTCTGACCATTGGTTTCAGAGGAGATGATTTATAAAGTTTTTAAAATAAAATGGTGTTGGTTGCAGTGGCAACCAGAGTTCTGCATGGATCACAACCAGAGTTCTGCATGGATCAAGTTTATTTTAGCAATTGTTGACAACACACATTGTGCTCTGGTGAGTTAACAATTAATAAACTTTTAATGCCCATATTAATTTTTCAGAACATTATTTTCAACAGGAAGCTGGTTTATGAATAAGCATTAGCAAATGTTTCAGGTTAAAGTATAAGATGAACATGAAAAAGTAAAATTGTGATAAAATAAAGCTTTAAAATAAAATTAAAGCAAATCACTGGCAAATAAAAATACTGGCTTTTTTACTCAAAATATAACAAAAAACTTGTATATACAACACAATGCATCCACACATTAAACTGACCTAATCATTTATAAATACAACTTAAACCGTACCTGTAACATTAAAATAATACAGAAAATCAAATAAATGAGTATCACAATAAGATGTCTGCATCCCTAAGCAACAACTACAGGATCACATTAACAAATCACATGACAATGATGTTAAACTGTAGTCTGGGATCACTGTCTGGTTGGTTTCAACAGTATACAGGTCACAGAAACTGGGCAAATCTTTAGGGCCATACAACTGGGCTTATACATTCCACTCCATTAAGAAATAATGTATTTTAAACCCAACATTTTGCATGTCCTATGCAGTCAAAAAAACAAGATGCTTCCAGAATGTCTGACTTGACATGGTCAGCATCTCTTAGTTTTCACTTTGTACTAATCAGAAAAAATCCCGATCAATCTTCAACAGTTTATTTCTTGGACTATCTAGTTTTATTCTAGACATTTCTTAGTGTTGCATTCTCCCAAAAAAATGTATGCATTTCACCATATGTTCTTTTGGCCATATATCTAAAAAAAACAAAAAAAAACACATATTTTCAACATTTCAGGCTGGAAAATTGACCACTTGAACCTTTTTCCCTAACTTCAACTAAAACTACTTATAATTTCTGACCTTAAAATCTTTCCTGGCCATCGTATTTCCTAGAATTCCTTCTTTTTTGTACTTTCCCTTTAATCATCATACAACTACTGAACAACAACCCATCTTAACACAATGATAATAAACTGAACCCTTTACCACTTGGTTATTTCATTTAGCACAATGGTATACATAGTAAAACCAGATCAGATTTAAAGAATCTCACTTTAAATCTTACATCCAGAAACAAGTTCGTACAAATTATATTAAGTCCCTTTCAATAGTTCCTGGGTTGTAATAGCAAACGGTACAAACCCTGATCAGTAACTTACAGTCTGATCTGGTTTGACAGAGATTCAGCAATTTCGAAGTTCCCAAGTTTCAATGCAACATCCAGCAACAACTTCCACAGCCTTCCCTGAATACCTCATCAATAAACCATAATGATCATGTCAACCATTCATTTTGAGACAATACTTTTCTATGGTCTAGCAATTCTTCTGAAAACTGGATGGAGTTATCCCTAAAATCACTTTTTCTTTTTCTGATATCTTGGGACATTACACTTTTACAAAGTCAACACTTTTTTCTTTTTCTGATATCTTGGGACATTACACTTTTACAAAGTCAAAATTATAAAAGATATATTTCCTCCTAATTAATTTAAATTTACTGGGAGAACTTAAACAAATTCATAATAGCTATAATACAATTTAATTTTATTGAGAGAACTTATACAATTCAGATTTTTTGCATTACATCATTAAACATAATGAATGTTTAAGATAACTTATGTTTTGTCAATATTGTGATCTAACAAGATGTAAATTTGACCTAAATATGATATACATGGTATGTACAAGTAATTTATAATTCAGTCAAGTTGGGCAGGAATTGTCTGCACCAGAAACACCTTATAATAATGTCTTTCAGATGATAACTATGATAAGAAAAGCTGTTATAATTGTTATATGGTACATTTTTGGAGTCATACAAATAGAAGCAATAAACACCACTAGATCATTCTTATACAGCCTTTGATATAAATCTGGTGTAGATTTGCAATAACACATAATCAATTTATCTATATAATTATCATTTTTCCCTAAAAATTTCTAACAATATAATGCATTTTCCTTTCAGATTTCATTAATTCAATATTATCTATGTATCATTTTGTTGTTTTCTAAGACAAGTATCTTGAAATATATCTGTGTATACAATTTATGTTGTGAACATAAATCAGTTCTAACATTTTTCCCCCCAATAGGTCTCAAGTAAATGATACTGAAACACAATCCATGGACCACATTTTCCTTAACAATGCAAACCACTGTGAATTACATATCCCTTCTTGCACAACCTAAAAATCCTGTGCTATCTTTGACTGAACATGCATCTAATACTGAACAGAAATGTGAAGAAAACAACACTCTAATCATTGTAAATGCAACCTTAACGTCTCTGTTGAAAAATCTATGATGCCAACATTTTTCTTTTCATCTCTGCATTCTATCTCATGGCCACCAATTGTCTCACCATTACACACATTTTTATTACTATTCTAGATCAGTGTATTCCCTGGTATACTGGGGTACCTTAAGTGCTAGATTCTTGGTTCCTTTGTTCTATACAACCTCTACAGTATTTACTGAACTACAATTCAATGCCGATGTTCATGTCTGTGCTAACAAATGGTACTTAAAATATCAATATTGAATTTGAAAGAAGCTACTTGCGTGACATCTAATATTGCAAGAGGAAAAAAAAATCACAATTAAGTCTTTGTACAAGGTGATTTTCTTTATGTTCCAAGCAAAATGGTATCACAATATCTGGTCACATGACTGTCACAACATGGTCACATGACCCCAGTCCGGTTCTCTAGTCCTCCTTGTCGCCAGTGCAGACTCGCTCGGTGAAAATTTTCTGAATTATTGTTGGAGATTTGAGAGTGGTCATCACAGATTTCAGTCCAGCCTTCATGCCCTGCAAATGATCATAAGATATTCAAGTGCCAGAAAGATTGTAGAACAACACAATGTTTAATAAAGATATACCATCTGCCTTACCCATCCTCTGGGCTGCATTAAAACTAAGGATTTCACTACATATGACTTAACCAATACACAACACTAACACTTTAAAACAACAGCAGGGATTGAAAGAAACACGATTATTGAGTAGAAATCAAAAAACAAAATATAACGTTTAATAAAGATTGGTAAAAAAATTAAAAGATATAATGTAAGAAATATGAAATTAAAACAAAATCTCAAATAACATTTACAGGTAGTATTTCTCAATCAAAAATTGATTTGACCATAAAAAAATCCACTACACATTTACGTGATTCTATGATACATGTACTAGATAATGATCAATTATGGCTGGACTGGTTTTGATTATTCATACACTACCTGCCTATATCACAGGCATAAGACACCTAGACACAGTCTGTGCTAGGATGGTTCTGCTCCCTTTCTACTCCTGAATGAGGTCAGCATGTTTGACACACTGGCAACTCCAGCCTTGACACCGGACTGGACTCCCTGGACCCCGGTCTTGAGACCAGAGCTCATGGTTTGAACCCCAGACTTCATCCCTGTCTGGACCGTCTGAAGGACCGGCTTTACTGAGCTCCCGACTTTCTGCATACTCTGTTTGACCTCAGTCTGGACTGTGACCAGGTTAAGTTTCTTGTTTTCAGCTGTCGGGGTTAGATCCTCTTCACCAGACTGTGTCACCACCAAAATCAGGGTAGAGGTAAAGAGTGCACAACATCATACAAGGTGTCACAAAGCAAAATAAAATGTGCGTGAAGAATTATGAGAATTGTGAGATGAAAATTAACAGAACCCTTTACCTCATGAATATTCCAATCTAAATTTTGACCGGATTAATATTTATTTACTTAACATTAAATGTTTTCAGAGTTTTTCTTTGCAGACTGTTTAGAACCTAAGTTATAACATTTCATGAGCAAACAGCGGAGATCCTGATCAGAGAGCTCCAGGAAGGAACTGTCTGATCTTGGTCTGCTCTGTTTGCGAAGAAATCCAAACATGTCTACGTGAGCTAAAGAGTTAAGATTTATATATTTAAATAAAGAAATGATTCTGGACTTATTAAATAAGCATATAAGGAAAAGAAATACAACATATATGCACAATCATGCCTTAAGATTGAGCTGCCATGATTACACAATGAACTTGAGAAGTGAAATTATATTGCAAACAAAGTGTGACAAAATCTCAACTGATCTTTTGATATCTTTTCACAAATTAAATATAATCAATTTTTAAGTTTTTCCTTTTTTTCATTTATTTCCTACACAGAATATAATCCAATATCCCATAATTAATATCAGTTGGGCTGGACTAATGCACTTTTTTCATGTTTAAATATTTCTACCACATAAGATTTCTTACCAATATGAGTCATGCTCCCAGACTCCATGTATATATTGCTGTAAGAGCATATTGGGACACTGGATATTCATAATACCCAAGTACAGTCAAAAAAGAAATGAAGGAAGGAACCACTTTCAACAAATCACTGCACAACATTCAAACACTATACCAGCATAAAATCTTTTACAAGAGAACTAACTTCCAGAAAGGCTTCCACTATTTCTTTTCTTTATCCCTTTCTTTATGTTTGATAATTCATTAATACCTCTCAACTAGAACACCCCCAAATCTCACCTTCTCTCAATGTGAGTGTAGGAGCAGGCAATATGACAGGACATAATAAACATGACAAGTGCTATTCCTATAAAGCCCCACTTCTTTCCAACAGTGGTATAATCATCTACAAATATTTTTATTTTGATACAGAACTTCTTCAAACAGCAGTAATATGGCCATATAAGAAGCAATAATTTGAATACCATTTCTATTCTCAACTTAATTACAATCATGTTCTTTTTCAATTTATATTCCCTCTGGAGGTCTTCAAAGTATAGTAATTTTACTGTTTGTGTATCTATTTTTTTTCCTTTATTTTCTTCACAGTCAAAATGAAATGATTCAAATCATACTGACCATTGGCATTGAAATTGGAAACAAAAAAAGCAATATTATTCAAAGAAATTAAAAAGAAAAAAACAGAAAGGCAAATCATAAACAAGAGGGCCATTGGAATTGCTCACCTGAGAACCAGGTATTGGTGGGTGAAAAAAAAACACATCAATATCATAAGATAATTTGGAAAATGGGCTCTGCCCCCTCCCAGCCATTTTTTTAGACAGATTCAAATAATTCTAACTATCAAGGTAGAGAGTGACCCTAGGAACATCTGTGCTGAAAAAACTTTGAAACTCAATATGCACTTTTGGACACAAAGATTTTTCAAATGTGTACTATATACATATAAGGAAAACAGGCTCTGCCCCCCTGGCCACCATATTTTTTTCACCAATCAAAATAATTTTTACAATAATGATAGAGGGTGACCCAAGGAATATCTGTGCAAGGAAATCTTTGAAATCCAGCCAGTTGTTGTATAGTATTTCAATCATATAGCGACGTCAAGCTAATTACAGGTGGAGGAAGACCCCAAGTACCGGAGGTACCCGGGTAGAACCACCGACCTACCACAAGCCAGCTGGAAGGCTTCCTCAGAAATCCAGCCAGTACTATTAGACAAAAAGATCTATATGCATGTAAGGAAAACTGGCTCCAACCTCTGGCGGCCAATGTTTTTCAACCAATACAAATATTTTTTTTACAATCTTGGTAGATAGTGACCAAAGGAACATCTGTGCAAAAATATTTTAATATCCAGCCAGTACTTTTAGAGGAGAAGTTTTCACATTTTTTTCCCCTTTTAGTTGCGATGGCAACCAGATTTGGCATGGAATTTAATTCTTTGTACAACTTTGGAAGAGGACCACCCAAGGAACATTCCTGTAAACTTTTATGAAAATTGGCCCAGTAGATTT
>CM037777.1:64978446-65028446 GCA_021229015.1 Solen grandis
TTAATTGCAAAATATTCCAGAATGAATATAACACTAAACTTAACCAGTTTTGTATACAACATGGATTCGATTCAGATTTTATTTAGTTGAGGTGGCATTAAAACTGACCTTTCCATTACGAGATGAAAGTAAAATCAAAACTACTGACAACTTTCACCTGCTGGAGTATTACAGAATCAATCTCAACAACCTGTCCTTAAACATCAAAACTAAAATTAAAAAAAGAATTTGCCGTTTCAATTCACTTGACTGCTTCATCTCCTTCCACAGATCCATTCACTTTTTTGGTGTAAGTTTTAAGCATGATGTATATACTTCCACAGTTTCAAAGTCATTCCATCTATTAAAGGCAGTCGTGAAAGATAATTACCCCTAAAAATGCGTCAATGTCTCAAAATGGCAATACAGGCAATTTCTATTTTATTGTATTATTATCAGATTTAAGCCAAATTGCTCATTTGTTTTCAAAAGTCATGCACATTCCCATGAGATGAACTGGTCTTAAACAAGACGCATGTGCCGATAGCCTTGTTAAATATGATAACTTGATTACCAGAAACAATTTCACATGCAGGACTTTGGAAAAACTGCTGCTTAGATATCGATGATGTTAATAGAGAAAAATGAGATTTTAACGAACACAAAATACACACATGTTCAAGTAATGGTATTTTTCTTTTGAGTTCTCAAAGGCATAACGCAAGTTGGTCATCAATTTTTGTTTCCTTTTGTTATCTTGTTCGTATACAAGCCTTTTATTTTTCAATTTCAAGGAAATATTTGTTTCTATTTTTTTATATATATAATGCTACCGCTAGCAACGTGGGTTTATCATGAAATAAGTTTATTAAAAAGACGGAAGTGTTTATAAAAAAATCAACGGGAACAAAATAAAGTGTCTGTTCCTGATGTATTATGATATCGTTTGCCACATTTTAAGATGGCATACCATAAACAACAATACACACTATGGAACAGCGCCTTACTCAAACGTCGCTACAAAGTAAAGGCTAAGCCTTTTGGTATTTTCTATAAAAAGAGAGAAGACATGATATCAGGCACGAAAATGATATATGCCTCAAGCTTAATGGTTTTTCTCAATGATATCATTTGTACTGAAATGTCAGCGTCTTGTCTCATGCTTTTAAAATCTATAAAGTAGGATTGTATGCCTGCCTTTGTAGTTTTATGGGTGGGTACATTGTACTGATCTATGCAAAGTCTAGCTAAACTTATGCTGTTGGTTTCATAAACGACATACATATTGAAACATACTTTACTTTGATAAATCTCATTCAAGATACGTTTTGTGGACGTTTTTAAGGACGTTTCAGCGGGTTACAGCTGATTTTGATTTTGTGATTTTTTTTGTTTGAATTTCTGATTTATTTTAAGTAGAATGATAGAAGAAAGCCGAAATTTTAAGATATATGTGTTAAGAATATCAATAAAAGTATATTTGCCAAATTTTAAAGGTACAAAAAGTCACGTTTTAGTTTTTTATGCAAATTTGGCTTAAATTTCAATAAAAGATCAGTTTAAGTTAAAAAAACAAACCTGGTGAGGTATGTCTCTTTTACATTTTCAGAAAGCATTTATATCAAAGGACTGACTCTGGAAAAATAAAGGAAATCTGTCCGTTGATTTTTTTTTATTTAGAAAAATATATATAAAAATTTACAGTTTTGGGATATTTTTTTGTATACACTTTGATCCGGGCACAAATGAGATTTAGTGCCTGTTTTGTATTTTCAATGCATATTTGACAGTATTTTTATCAGTAACTTATAGAATACATTATAAGTTACAAATGGTGATAAAAATAATTTAAAAATATCATTTTAATATGCTATTACAGTATTTAGAATCGAAATCTTTCTTATTTTTTAACGCCTCCGTGGCCGAGAGGGTAAAGTCGCTGACTTTAACACTCACTCAGCCCCTCACCGCGTGGGTTCGAATCCCAGCAGGGTCATTCGGATTTTCATGTGAGGAAGCCTTCCAGCTGGCTTGCGGTATGTCGGTGGTTCTACCCGGATGCCTCCGTGCATTCGGGGTCTTCCTCCATCTGTAATTAGCTGGACGTCGCTATATGACTGAAATACTGTCGAAGCGCCGGTAAACTCAAATAGTCAAGTCAAGTTAACGCCATGTTTTTTCGACAAATATTAGCATAAGCTTAATCAGTCTCTAAAACATTTTTAATTCATATATCTTTTAGTTAAAGTCTAAAGTACTTACATGCAAAATTTTAGAACAATCTTTACCTTTTCTCTATACTGTTGTTGACATAGCCTTTCTGGAAATCGCTTCGGTACTATATAGCCAGTTTACCATGACCATGGTCCCATTATTTGTCAGCAGCTTACTTTAAGTACACCAGCTATTGATGATCAATTTCAATTTGGACACAAGTATCTTGGAAAGCCAGTTAACATGCCCGCGTAATCAGGTTAGATAAGCTATCTTTCTTTTGAAGCTATTTTGTCGCCTTGAGAATCTCCGATACGAAGTAAGTGAATAAGCCATCTATGTAGTGAGGCCAAGAAAAGAATAAACGTGTGCAGACAAAGTGTCGGGCGATCTCCTATACCAAAGTTGCCGTTATTATCAAGTTGTGTAAAGAAAAAAGTATCTATCGTTTGTCAGATCGCTCGCTCATCTTTTCATTTCTTTCACGTTGGTATGGAAATGAAGTTTGTGAAGTGATTTAGAATGTACAAAACACACATCGCAGTACGGAATGCAGATCCCACCATACATCCAAACATCTCGTTTAATGTGTTGAGTAGAATTGAACATTGCTTGTTCAGACACGAAATAATACTTTAGTACTTGATGTTGACAGATCAAACATAACTGTATTAATTCCGTCTAAAAAGGAAATAATTACATTTAAGATATAATTATTCTATCTCAGTATTTAAGATTTATCCAAACAAGGGAATGCGGGAATTGATTATTTTATTGTGTGTGGTTGTCCTTGGTAACAGTGAAAGAAGAATGTAATGTAGAGACATATTGACTTTTTTGCATGTTTTACAGTGTGCTTATTTAAAATAGATATACAACATTAAACCAATCATTGTATTACAATAATTTGGCAAGGCTATTACCGGGATTTTCCCAGGAATCGGGACGTCGTGAGGCAACAAAAAATGGTACCTCAAAGTGAAAACATTTTGAGATAGTTTCGCCTATTTTTAAATGTCCTACATGGGAATATGGGAATATATATATATATATATATATATATATATAGTCAGATTGGTCCTTAATCATTTTCCTTAATTCTATTGTAACATGAAATATAGAAATTTACCCTACGAAATTCATAAAAAAGAGAGGTCAGGAATACCCGCTTGGAACATGCAAACGTTTTTATATTCCCGATGGGTCATTTTAAAATTTGAAAAATGTATTTGTCCC
The DNA here is from genome assembly GCA_021229015.1 of Solen grandis. Taxonomy (NCBI): domain Eukaryota; kingdom Metazoa; phylum Mollusca; class Bivalvia; order Adapedonta; family Solenidae; genus Solen; species Solen grandis. Next base: position 64,981,876 of record CM037777.1, read on the forward strand.
TGTGGAGGGTAATATGAAAACGTGTTTAAGTTAATTGAGGATTAGTTGGAAAAGGGGAACTTGGAAACGTTACGCCGATGTCAGGATAATGTGACTGGGTGTGGTATCCATAGGTCTACGGCGTGATACTGTAGTGTGGCAGCACTATATCTATCTCAAGTAGACATAGTCTCCAAATGACTGATATACTGTCGCCGGGACGTTAACAAATATTACCAGGATTTTGAAATTCAGAAATTCATAATTATATTTTATCCCATAATTTGACTGTTAAGAAGTATTTAACAGCATCAAAGAATTTATGACTGCATCATCCATACATCTGGACTGTGTATACTGTATATATATACAAGTATTAGCATTTCAAAAATGCTAAAAATCGCCGTTAGCCAGTTGAACAGGAAGTTACACTGTGGCGTAAAGGGAAATTATATGTCGAAGTATTTGCAGTTGAAGGAGATGTTCATATCTGGGAAATGTTATCAAAGTAACTATTAAAAATATTTTTGCTCGATAGTATAATATCGCCGCCCTGGGCCGGCGATAATCAGGTCCCTAATCAAACTGACTATTTAAATTACACGATCTTCCAACGGTAAGATCTGAGGATGACGTATTTGAATTGTTCTGCTATGAGACTGGTTTTCCAATATTAGCTATTAAAGGCCCATTATATATTTCATAATGATCCAATTTACATAAAAAAGAAAATATAAAATAACATTGACATATTGTAGACTAACTCAATGGTACATAATGTGGAAATATCTGCTGTTAAATAATAGTTAAACGCAATTAAAATTTTGATCAAATCACGCAATTCAGCATTTTGGATGGAGGTCAAATATTATCATTGTTTACTTTTTGATTTGGCGAGTATTCCCAAAGACGGTCTGTAACCGGAAATAATAATCACAATCACTGCTACGCCATCAATTTATGTACTCATGATTCGTTAACGGAGATATATACGGAAGGTTTATGGAAAACGTCAGTAAATTGACAAAGATATGCGGAATATGAGACTGAGATGTAAACAGCTGAATGATCAAAGGTGAAATTCTTTCTTATCTGTTCATCATTAAAGAGTATGAATAGATTGCGTTTCGTAACAAATTTGTAGCACTAACTTTTTTCTGCCTAAAGGATATACACTGTTTTTTGCTTTAATATCTCAGCCAATCAAAGAACGTCTTTCAAGGATATTCGGCAACATGTCAAAAGAAAGACAACGACATAGCGTTAGACAGTTTGAGAGAAGAAAGGGAAAAAACGCTTTAAGTTATTAACTTAATAAACATTACTAACTTCATAAACAGCTTTCACTTCGCAAAAGCACGCAGTTTTGGGGTGAATTCTGCGATCTGGATTAGTGACTCGTGTAAGGTAATTCCGTCACAGTCTCTATTTATAGATTGCCTGTGTTTCTGACTGGTTTACTGTAAACACAACTTTGGGAAACCAGCATATGACGTGTACACAAACAGATACGCTCGGCTAACTGCAAAATGCAATATGTCCGAAATATTGCAAGAAAGATGATAAGGGAATCACAAAATAAATGAACTGAAACCTAAGTAATCCGATATATTTAACTGTAAGAGTATTTTGCGATACTCTTTCTTTTTTCAAAAATGGGTTTCTCGTGCATTGTCAGTCCCAATTAAATAACTTTTCTTGACTCGCCCCCAAGTACAATATTCAATTAGTGTATGCATTGAATAATCATCCGTTTTGGACTCAACCGTGTAAAAGACAGACAGTTTTGTTTAAGACTGAGAAAAAAATATCAGTTTTCACTTTAAACATATTTGGCAAAAAATAAATGATGGTATTAGGTTCGATTTTTGTGCGGTGGTTTTAACGCGCTTTGGGGTCAGCTCCGAAAATGGATCCCAAAGTGCGCTATGTCACATACTAACGCACTTTGGAGTTTAACCACGATCGATAAATGATCGACCGTTACAGATACTTCCATCATTATAATCACTTCCACCTCCACTTTTCATTAGCATCATCGTCACTATAGTGTTTGTCATGATCAACGTCTTCACTATCAGTATTATACAAGAAGCAATGTGTATTACAGTTGTGTCAGTTATATTGTACGGGCCGCGACATACCAACGTTGAAGTAAATGGTACTAGTAGCTTCAATGCTTGGCATGTAATAGGAATTCCACGAAAGGTTTGCTCAGAGTCAGGATAATGGGATTTAGTTTTTACCCCCCCCCCCCCCCAAAAAAAAAAATAAATAAATAAAACAAATAGTGTTATCCGTCTTCATACTAGCATCATCTTGATTAGATTATTGTAAAGATGAAAAAATGAAAAGGTCACATTCCAAGTGTGAATTTAGAGGGGGCGGAAACGGCGTACGTCAGTCAATTTGATCGAAATGTCATTTTCAGTTTGTTTTTTACTTAAGTTTTCTCGTATCAGTTTCATTTTCCCTGGTTTGGCACCTCTCCGCCATTGAAACACGCAGTAGCAGTCAATACAATGAAAATTGTCCGGTCCATCGAAGCGGAAAAGGCTGGATCCATTCAATTATATCTGTGTCAGACAGATTTGAGATGTTCATTTTTTTTTCAACAAGTGAGAAAGAAAAGAATATGATTGATTTTGCTTTTGCTTTAAAATATATTTTTAGATGTAGCACTAGTAAATTACTTGATTATCATGCGTGCCCATTATAAATCGGATAAATGAGTTTTTAACACATCACTGGTGCCGCCGATTTTCGTTTTTAGGCAGCAAAAGTGTTTATAAAGTGTATAAATTCAAGCAAAGTATGCATTTTTGAAAAAAGAAAAAGGAGAAAAAAATGTCAGTGGAATACAAATGAACAATGTATTGAAGTTGTGGATAAGTTCTGTTACCTGGGTATTAATATGTTTTATATTGGAAATATGTCCTATGCAATTAAATCATTGTCTGAACAAGCAATGAGAGGGACGTCGGATTTGTTATATATTTTTCAACGTTAAAAAACTTTAAATTTTGATATATCTGTACAGTTATTTGACAGAATGATTACACCTATCCTAATTTATTGTTCAGAGATATGGGGAGTATCTGAAATGATGAAAGTTAACGTATACATATATAATAAAGTATTGTAAATTTATTTTAGGCGTAAAATCACACTCCCCCAATGTAGCAGTTTTGGGAGAACAAGGAAGATATTTATTATCTACAATATATGTAAAGAACGCGCATTAAACTTTTTTTAATAGAAGGAAAAATCAAGATTCGCTAATGCTAAAAATACTGAATAGTCAAGCGATAAAAAAAAATAAAAAAAATAAAAAAAATAATAATGGGTCTTTGAAATTCAATCGCTTTTAGAAAACTTGGAAAAGTTTTGGAAAAATATGGAATAATTCTGACGTAGATACTGACTATGTACCGATGATAAAACAAATTTTGTACAGAAATGGCATGTTTTGAAACGTATTTTGAAATAATAAAAAAAATGATTATTAAAGATTTTGAGTAAATTTCATTTATCTAGCCATGAACTAAACATTCTTGCTTGTGTGTCCAAAATATAGATGTATTAGACTCAAATACCTAAAAAAAAGTACTTTCGATAATTATACGTGAAAACAAAATAATATTAAAAGTTAGTGCTCTGTTTGAAAGAGAGATTCCGGTTGCGGAAACAATTCATTAATGTATTAAAGGACTAATATTGACATATTGAATGTGGTATAATTTTTTAAAAATGAATATATACAAATTATTAATGTTTTACCCATATATTATGCTAACTGCCATGAATTGTACACATATAATCTTGTAATGTATTGATGTATTTGCCAAAGACAGCTGCGCTGCCAACTTTGAAAATAAACTATTTGAGTTGAGTTGAATTAAACCAGTATTTACTTATTGTTTTGTGTGGAACTATTTAATGATTTAGTAATTTCTAGTTATATGTTGTAAAAATATTTTAATAACTATGAAACAAAATATTATTCCGATAGAATACCTGTTTTCTCAGTTAAATCAATATACGTGTGTGTTTGTATATATATGGTATTAAACATGCTATATATATACTCGTATTATTAATACAATATAAAAACCGGTAGTTGCTGGACTTAGCACCCCCCCCCCCAAATTCCTGGATCTGCGCCTGCATTCCAATGGCTAAAAAAAGATAACTGGGTATTGAAAGAATTAAGTCGTAATCATTTGCTAGAGAGTCCGTCGCAGTCGATGACACCTTAATTGCGACATCTTTGACGACCGGAATTTATTTGAAAGGAATCTTATTTCGTCATATAAAATACATTCAAATATAAAAGGACATTCACCTTCTAACTTGTTGCATATGTTACTAAGTAAAGGTATATAACCAGCCCATCTTCAACTTCAAACAGTAAATGAAAAGATACTCTCAATTTAGTTTAACTTAATCTAAACTTATTAATATTGATAATATTTACGTAAAATATGGCTGAACTCATATTTATGTCTATCAAATTAGCCCTTAATCACTCAATCCCCGTCTAAATCCACGAATAAATAGGTATAATTTTAATCTTTGTTTAACAAGAGATAAATTAGTTCTTTAATATGATTATGATACTGATGCTGACGCTGGTGATAGTGATGGGGTAAAAACGTTTTAAAAAGTGGAATAAAACGATTTTTTGGTGTGTATAGATAAGGCTAGATTCCGTGCTGTCTTTATATTTTAATATATCTATAGCAAATTGGTCAAAGAAAATAATATCGAGGTGCTAAATGAGAATCAAATGTCTATTTATTGATGACAAATTAAAAAAGATAGTCCCACCACTACCTCCAATAAATCTCCTTAAATCATCCTATAATTAGCAAACCAACTGATGAAAAAGCCGTGGAAACCATTTCACTTCATTCAAATGCATGCTATTTCTTAAACATATGTTTAAAGATCTGACCCTAAAGTGAGTTGGATTTGCTACTACGTTGTATTCGATTTTTTTAAGCAACAAATTCCAATTCTGACCATATAGTACTTTGGACCCCAAAGTGCGTTCCCACACAGCACACTTTGGTACATGAATTGTTCCTGTCTTGTAATGCTTTTGTAACATAAAAAACAATACCAGGATGAAAAAGTAACATGGGGTCTCTCTGTTATCATTACGACTCCCAATCGTTGTGCCCGTAATACCATATACATAATTCTGCTATCAGGTTTTGAACATTATAGTATATCATTTTCCTGTTTGGAGTATGACATGCTTATCGTGGTAAACTTAAGGACTATATTATATATCTATGGCATTGAAAACCACGTTAATATTGGCGATATCTAGATATTTCTTAAATACATTTGCATATTACGTCATTTGTTTGTTGCCAATAAATACATTTGTATATTATGTCATTTGTTTGTTGCCAATTAAAAAAGAGCTGCTGAAAGTTAAAGATGAGGCTACTGAATGCTTGGCTATGTCATTCACGCTATAGACACATCCAATATAAACATCAGTTAGTTCATGAAATATATTTTATATTTCTGACTACATATTTGTTTTACTTATTTATTTCAGTGACACCTACCTGCCCCATGGATACTGACCATTGGTCCGGATGGTGGTCGTACAACGGGGAATCGTCCGGTAAGTAAAGGTAGTGTTCACCTGGTACTATCAATGACTGGAATCTCATCCCCGCTTTACTTTCTCATCCCCGCTTTTATAAACTGTTGTATGCAATATATTCTTACATTAAAGGACAAGTATTATCATCATTCTTTTATGGCAATAAAAATATTGTCCTTTAGGGTAATTTTTCGAGGATTGTTATATGTTTCCTTTGACTTATTTAGTCTTTATCCTCCACCAAACTTAGAGTATATCTAAATCAAGTTAGTTTTACGGTGGTATATACTTATTGAATTACCTAATACAATTCCTTCCAATTGTGTTTTCCAATATGTTTGTTCCTCTATAATGTTTACGTATATTTAGAGCTGAGCCAAAAATTATCTTGGCGGTGACCAATTATTGTCAAATGACGAGATATTTCATTAAACCCACCAAGCTGATGGTTTTGTTGAAGTGAGGACATTGTGATACACTGTCATGTAATTGAAACACTATTATATTAAGCTGTCACAAATACCATCATTTATTTTGCCTCAGTTCGGAGGAGGAAAAAGTATGTTTTCCTTTATCAATTTTTATGGGATAATGTACATAATGGTGCTTTATATATAGGTGTTGTTAATGATTCCTTTGTCAGATGTACAGGATTTCAAAACATTTAGAGTTTGCTGTCACGATAATCACATCATTAGTGATGTTTTCCCAAATGCTTGAAATTGGTATGGTCACACTGAATTAGAGATCGTTTGAGAATATGGAAGAGAGTCTATCGGTGACAAGTTAACTTGTGATAAGAAAATATTTTCCGCACTCTCGTTCACATCCATGGTTAAACGCGAAACCTAACAACTTTGACAGATTATCAGCACCAATTCAGTACGTCCTTCTCTATTCAAAGGTACTTGATTATCTGTACGGAAGGCACCGAAATGTGAGGGTTTGTTTCAAAAGAGTTATTTGCTTTGTTAAGAGGAAACTTACCTTCACTGATTGGTCATTTTTCACGGGGTTTTCTTTGATACCCAAAGCGCTCAACATCTTGGATCATCTGCATAAAAACGTCATGAGACCGTAGTACCGCCCCCTTCCTTCATTTGGCCATGTTACAAGTCATATTTGCTTCACTCCTGATCTTGATTAGCCCACCCACATACATTCGTGCGCATGCGCACACTCATGTCCTCAGTACTCAGGTAATTCACCACCTTAAGTGATAGTTTTAGTTGTTTATGACGTCTGTAATAGTGTCTGTATGATATTGCCTACAGATTCATATTCCAAAACAAAACAATCAAGCTCATTTATTTCATGTCTAAACCTGATCGTTCTTGCATTATTCCATCGACAACGTGACTGTCGACACGTTATATTATTAAAGTTAACAGTTATTTTAAATTACAAAACTTTTACATAGTGATTTAAGATTTTAGTCGCTGTACTATGCAGTTGTGTATGTCATTGTATAGAATCGATGTCTTGCCGTAGCTAGGATGGAATCGTTTGTTTGATCTCTGTTTCTGAACTAGCTTTTTAACAATCCAAAATGGGTAAACTAAATAAGAGAGAAAGAGAGCTGCAGCAGCAACTACATACTCATTAATTGTGCAAAAGGAATATCTCAATTAATCTATATCATATTACAAATGATGCCCCAAGATTATCATATAGGGGGCTCCGTGGCCAACAGGGTTAAGTCACTGACTTAATATCACTCAGTCCCTCACCGTTGTGGACTGAGATCCCAGCAGTTTGCAATTAGCTGGGCCTAATTTTGAAAACTTGAAAGGATACGTCTTCTATACCTATTCATAGGTTGGTTAAACAGATAGGTTGGTTAAACAGGAGCAAAATATCGAAACACTAGTGATATTAAAATACAAACGCCTAACTGCAAGACAAACAATTTCATAATCGCACATTTTTCAACCTAGTGTTTATACGTATTATTACACGTGTCCCCTCTAGGGTACAAATAACTTTCTATTCACATTAGATTTCTGTATTTTTGTTGATATTATAGTAAGTTTTTTTTTCTTCTAAGTATGTTCATATTGTTGCTAACATATGTACGTTCTTAATTGTAAATATTGAAATATTGTTCGTATTAAATCCAAAACTCTTATTATACTAAAACTATATGTATAAATTTATATTAGAAAAGGGTTTGGGATTTTAATACGAGCAAAATACCTGTGTTTAAACATATTTCAATGTATATGCATGTGTATTTTATTTAAACATTTAGCGCATAAAACACAGCCAGAGCATATTGGCTTGTCGGTCAGTCTTTGAAAAGCACAGATGCAAGGATGCAAGAGGAAAAAGGGGGACGGTGATATTATTGCTTTCCTTAAAATGAAGTTTTCTAAAAAAAAAAATAAAAAAAATTGGTTTTTAGTTTTTAAGGAGCCCAAAAGTGGCATAGAACACCCATATTTTCTTGTGCCACATATTTCTCCTCCAGTATATATGAGCATTAATTACTATTTCACAAAAGACACACAAGCATGCAATAATATTTACGGTAACACAGAACGGCCTTCATTTGACAATATGTTTTGCACTAAGACGACTCTTCTTTTATTACGGCTTTCCGCAAACCTGCGGAAAACGTATAGGGTTTGTTATGTTTATTCTTTTTATTATTCTTCTTCTTCCAACCTTATTCAAGCGTTAATTTATATATGTTGCCAATGGCAAAGCAACATGAAAATTAAAATGCTTCGACAGAAAAGTATAAATTTTTAAAATCAAGTGTTTTCAATTTTCAATGTAGTCAAATGACGTCAAATATTTTTACAGAAAATGTATTTCAGAATGTAGATGTGAACCCTGGCATTCAAATTTCCAAATTCGAAAAAACTGAAATTTTATGGCAAAACCGAGTTTCGAACTTAGGTCCAAAAATTGTTTTTTAATGTTACAAGGCCACCTAATGCGATAGAAGCATGAAAATTGGACAGCATATTGGCCAAGAGGTCTGCTTTCTATTTCCTAAAATATTTTATCTCAAGTCACGTGGTTATGACGTCATACAATAGATAAAAAGCATATTTTTGAAAAATTTCTTTCGCTCTGGTATCATTACTTTTAACTCAATCTTTTTGAAAATTGTATTGCAGCGATTAAAAAGTTTAAATTTATAAATTCATTTATTTTTAATATTCAATGACGTCAAATGACGTCAGATTTGACGTCAGCTTTAAAAGTTTTTTCGCGCTCTAGAGCCTTTTATTCTGGTCCGATTATTTTGATATTTTCACAGAAGATGTATTTTAGGATGTAGATGTGCACCTTGGCATTCATATTTCCAAATTCCAAAAGATTCCAAAAGATGAAAGATGAAAATTAGACAGCATATCGGCCTAAAGGTCTGCTTCCAATTTTTTTAAAGGCTTTTTCCTTAAGTCACGTGGTTATGACGTCATAAAACGATAAAAACATCTTTTTGAAACATTTCTTTCGCTCTGTTGACCTAATCTTTTTGAAAATTGTATTGCTGAGATTAAAAAGTTTAAGTTTATAAATTCATTTATTTTTAAATTTCAATGACGTCAAATGACGTTAGATATGACGTCAGCTTCAAAAGTTTGTTCGCGCTCTAAAGCCTTCAATTCTGGTTCGATTATCTTGATATTTTCACAGAAGATGTATTTTAAGATGTAGATGTGCACCTTGACATTCAAATTTCTAAATTTGAAAAGATTAAGATTCATGGCGATACCGAGTTTCGAACTTTGGTTCTTAAGTTACATTTTAATGTTACAAAGCCTCCTGATATTAGTATTAGAGCCAGAAAAATATGGATATAATATTGCATTTGTTATCACAGCTTTCTGCAAACCTGAAGAAAATGACAAATACATGTTATTCTACTATTTTTTTTCTGTTTTCCAAATGTTTAACGGTTTCTTTTTCTAAATCTGTAAAAATAAGCAAATTGATAAAGCAAATGAAAAGTTGAAAGTTTCAAGATGTTTATAACGTTAATTACATAGAAATGAGAAAGTATTTTCATAATTTTGCTTACACCTCTGCCTTTGTTTCCATCTAATTTTGCACATGTAAACTCAATCAATTTAAAGGTTGAAGTCATGGATTTCAAAGTATTTTTTTTTTCTTTTTACAATTTCAATTGTGGGTCAAATTGCAATGAATATTTGTTAAGTCATATGCTTACAAAGAGAAAGATATTAAATAAAGAATAAAAAAAATTAAATCGATTGAATAACGTAAGAAAACAATTCTTGGGGATATTATTATCTATTATTATCTTAAAATTTTCCTCTTTTTTTTTCTGAATGATAGAAAACGGGTGCATAGTCAAATAAGATCCATATTTTTGCTTTCTCAATAATATCTTCCTTAGATGAAAATGAAAAAAAAGAAAGATCTAAAGTTTATTTTTGAACATAATCGTAAGTATATATCTAATATAATGATGATTTACGTATTAAATCATACATTATTATGCATCATTATTCCATTTTTTTTGTATTAAATTATTTATTTAATACCTTTGAAATAAGCAAACGGAAAGCCGCTTCGTTTGTATCTTAAACAAACGACTTCTAGTTAGGACTTTCTGCTATAGCAGAAAGTCCTATTGGGTTTCTACTGTTTATTATTCTTCTTATTATTCTTTTTTCCTCCTTTTGAGGTTGTAATTAAACAAAGTTACAATTGAGATAGAGTCTTCAAATTATTTCAGTGATCAGCTAAATAGAGTCCCTTTCGATCTGCATTGTTTCAACTATTAGTGACGTCATATGACGTCATAGCTGAAAACTACTACAAAAGTTTGTTCGCGGTCTACAGCCATTGGTTACCCATGTGGGTTCAAAAAGTATGTCATGAGGTCCAAAAATAGGTCAATTTAAAGTAAAATCCTGTTTACACTCTAGAGGTCATATTTTTAAGCCAATTTTTACCAGACTTGGCCAGAATGTTAATCTGCATGAGAGCTTGGACAAGTACGAAACTGGGTCATGTGGGGTAACAAACTAGGTCACTAGGTCAAATCATAAAAATTGTGTTAGCACTATTCAGTTTGCTTGTTAACACTCTACAGGCCATATTTTTGATCCAATCTTCACCAAACGTTATCAAAATGTTTATCTGCATGAAAGCTTGAACAAGTTCGAAACTGGGTCACGTTGGGTCAAAAAGTTACGAGGTCAAATTGATGTAAAATCTTGTTTACACTCTAGAAGCCATATTTATGATCCAATCATCACCAAACTTGGTCAGAATGTTTATTAGCATGAAAGCTTGAACAAGTTCATTTGGGGTCAAAAAGTAGGCCATTGAGAACAATGTTTCTCAGGTGAGCGATTTATGGCCATCTTCTTTTCTTTGGAGCTTCATATCTCAAAAACGAAATATATATTCTATCAAGAGACTATGGGTATTATATATATATAGTGCTTTCAAAAAGACCTTTCAGATGACATCCGGTTTTTGAAGATCAGGCTTGAAACGGTTTAGTTATGGCGGGAAAACTAAATATGTAGTGACCCCAACAGCATTTCACAACTGATATCGCGTAAAGTATTGATTTTTGTTGATAATAATATGAGCAAATATTTTAGAGCACATTCTTATCTTTCTGCTGATGTGCAGCATTTTAAGATCGAATCAGAAATGACTATTTTTTCTATTGCAAATTTGCAGTTTTCTCGAGGTTTAACAGCTTATATCTCGAAAACAGTTAAACATAAGTTCATATATAAAGCGTACGATATGTAGAGAATTGAAGTCCGTTCAAATGGTACCCAGCATTATAAAATTAGACTTCACTGAAGAAAGTTATTAGAAAAATAATAGATCGCAATAACCATTTTGTCTTACTTTTCTGCAGTTATTCTTAACGTCTTTGCCATGTTGATATTGATTTTTTTAAATAACAATATGAACAAGTGTTTTAGAGCACATTTGTACCTTTCAATAGGTATGCATCATTTGAAAATCATTTCAGTAATGACAAAGTTATAGTGCAAAAACCATATGACATGGACATAATTTTGACTCGATATTTGGTGTTTTCTCAAGGATTAGCCGTTTTTATCTCGATAACTGTAAACAATAAGTTTTTACATAAAGCATATGAAATGTAGATAATTTGAAGACCTTTTGAATGGTACCTAGCATTTTAAAATTAGACTTTATATAAGAAAGTTAAATTGAAAATAATAATTTCTGCATGCAAAAAGAGGAAGGCCTGGCATTGAACCTTGGAGGACACCATTTCCCTCCACTCTTTTATGCATTAATTTTTATGTGATGCAAAGTAACTACGGTCATGAAATATTAATGGGAGAAAATTAAAACAACGACTTTTGCAATGCAGTGATATTTTTCGTCTGACGTCACCAGACATTCAACTGACATTGTCAACAAGTATATGCTCTACAGCTGATACTTCTGTACTGATCTCCATAGTTTTTAAACATATAGATTGATATCTTCTACAGGTGCATGTCATTTCAAGATTGTCTGACATCCCAAGATGTTTAACTACGAATTGTGCAGGACAGAAAGTCCTATCGTTTGTTCAACAAACGAAATTTCTAGTTCTTATTATTATTATTCTTCTTCTTCCAACCTAATTCAAGAGTTAATTTATATATGTTGCCAATGGCCAAGCAACATGAAAATTAAAATGCTTCGACAAAAAAGTAAAAAAATTTAAAATCAAGTGTTTTCAATTTTCAATGACGTCAAATGACGTCAGATTTGACGTCAGCTTAAAAAGTTTGTTCGCACTCTAGAGCCTTCAATTCTCGTCCGATTTTTTTAATATTTTTACAGAATATGTATTTGAGATTGTAGATAAGCACCTTGGCATTCAAATTTCCAAATTCGATAAAACTGAAATTTTATGGCAAAACCGACATTCGAACTTAGGTCCTAAAATTAGTTTTTAATGTTACAGGGCCATCTAATGCGCTAGAAGCATGAACATTGGACAGCATATCGGCCAAGAGGTCTGCTTTCTATTTCGTAACGGTTTTATCTCAAGTCACGTGGTTATGACGTCATACAATAGACAAAAAGCATATTTTTGAAAAATTTATTTCGCTCTGGTATCATTACTTTTAACTCAATCTTTTTGAAAATTGTATTGCTGCGATTAAAAAGTTTAAATTTATAAATTCATTTATTTTCAATGACGTCAAATGAAATAAAGGTTGAAAGTCATGGATTTCAAAGTATTTTTTCTTTCTTTTTTACAAGTTCAACTGTGGGTCAAATTGCAATGAATATTTGTTAAGTAATATGCTTACGAAGAAAAAGATATTAAATAAAGAATAAAAAAAAAACTTTTAAAATCGATTGACTAACGTAAGAAACAAATATTGAGGATTGTATTATCTTAAAATTTTCCTGCTTTTTAATCTGCATGATAGTAAACGGTTGCGTAATCAAATAAGATCCATATATATGCTTTCTCAATATTTTCCTAAGAATATGAAAATGAAAAAAAAAAAATAAAGCTTAATTTTGAACATAAGTATATATTTATGATAATGATGATTTACGTATTAAATAAAACAGTATTAGCCAACATTATTCCATTTCTTTGTATTAACTTATAAATTCAATACCTTTGAAATAAGCAAATGGAAAGCCGCTTCGTTTGTATCTTAAACAAACGACTTCTAGTTCATTTTGATATTGAATTGACACGTTTTCGCCTAATTAAACCATTCAGTCTTTTTAACAAATACTTGCTTAGGGATTAATGCATTTTAATTTTCAATATGAAATATTTCGACAAGTGAGATGATTAAGATTATTTTTCGCCAATTCGTCTAAAATACAACGCTAAATCATTATATACATCACGTCATGTTGTCTTACGTCAGGGTTGTCTTGTGATACGTTGATACCATGCACTGCCATTTACTCCTACCCGCCTTTCAAAATCAACCATGATTATTTAAAATAATGTCCATTTTACCACCGTATAGGAGCGACACCGGTTAATGGTACTAAGTGAAGCGAGAGAAAGTCTAAATCAACTTAACCGAAGGATACATTTTATCGAAATTAGTACATTTCTATAATTTGACATCTTATGACTTTTTACATGTATTCATCCATAACAAACTCAGCCAAACTTTAAATTATTCCGAAATGGTGCCATACATTTAACATGACATCTAGTCCAGGCAAAAAATTATATCCGTCAACTTCATTCCCTTTAAAAATAAGTTAATTTCAGCTCAATAATTGCATGTCTTGTCAGTTTTTATCCGACATTATCCACAAATTACGTATATGTAATTTCTTCTTAGTTTTGATACCAATCAACGATAAAATCTATATATATATATATATTTTTAGATGTGTATACGGCTCATTGATATTCCGCATAAAGGTTTACGGCTTCTTAAAAAGAACATTTATATCTTCCACACTATAAAGTCTAAAACGTAAAAATTGTCACTGCGGTGAAATTTACAAATACGCCAATGAATTCAAGTTGATTTAATGAGCTTGTTTTGGTAAAATATGTTGCTCTGTCCCAGTTTTACATGCCTGTTTAAGCCTTTTCTTTTCAATGAAGATCACTTAACACCATCATGAAAATTGGTACAAATAAACATCATGATACAAACTTTTAGAAATTCAAGCAACTAAAATGGTTCTGGCCAACATTTAAAGACAAATTTTGACAAAACTGTAGTAAACAGCTTTTGATGGCATTGTGACAAGATGAGAATGGATGCAACTGCTCAATTTTCTATAAGGTTTTCAACTCTTAGAAATATTTATGAAGGTTATCTAAAGTCTCAAATAATGGAAGTATGTAAAAAAGTATATATGTAAGTCGATTCAATATATATATATAGAATCGACTTAGCTTTTTTACAAAACTATTTATTAAGGGTTTACTGAGATTCATTTGACATGGACCCATTTCCACACATAATTAGACTTTAACAGCAAGTTTCTTAAAACTTGATATCATTGCGAGGGAATCAAGAGCATCGCCAAGCGGATGTATACGCTCATCTTATTTTCTAAACTGTGTAATAAAACATCTTGTCCTACCTTTTTTCTTGTAAAGATGATACATGTTTTAAATGGACTCTTAGTTTTAATTTTCCTTTGGTTACTGGTACTCCAAAAAGCAAAACCTGCTCATGGGTAGAATAAATTGTTAATCATGTGTTTGAAATAGCTGTCGACAATGTTTCTTTGATAATAAGGCGAGATAAGTTAAAACGGGTAAAATAATTTTCAAAGAAAGAATAAGGATGTACCCTTGTTCTTGGGGTAGTACCTCCAAGCGTAACCAATAAAAAAATAAAGAAAAAACACTTTGCTGTGGGTGGGTCTAAAAAGTTATTTTCGAAGTGAATTAGGACCATAAGTCTACAAAAAGCACATTTGCAGCCAACAGTCAACTTATGATAGTGAATAAAATTCCAGAGTTTCAAAGTAATAACCATGATAGTTGAGGTGGAAAGTTAACATTAATCATAACCAGAGATGGACGCAACGTCGCTATAGTGATGACAATAGTTTATCTTTTTTATCCCTCGCCGCTTTCGAGAATATGGTTCATGTAATAGTCTCCGTCCATCCTTCCGTCCTACATTTATGTCCGGAGCATAACTCAAAAGGTATTTGAGATATCAACTTGAAAATTCATGGTGGATAGATCTCATTGAGGAGTGCAGTGCACAAAATGATAAATATACGTTTCATGTTTTAGTTGTTGCCCTTTGTTTATAAGTGAAATAGTTATGGTAAAGGATTCATTACCATTTTTTAAACGAATAATTCTACTCTCCAACGCATCTTCAAACGAGCAAGCATTCGATGGGGGATGGCCATGTCAACATGGCTCTTATTTTCCTTAAAAATGTATATGGATAAAACAGTGGAAAACATAATTGTGCGAAGTTATATCATTTCAGCTCATTATATTTTGATTTGAAAAGATGTTATCAAAATCGTCTGCTTAAGATATGCCTGAAACAAATTTCTTTGAAATTTTATTACAGGTTTGAGATTTTATATTATGTTCAATAAAACAAAGCAACATTTTCCCACATTTAACGTTTGAAGTTTCATTACAATAATATTAGTATAAAAATATTTATGATATTGTGCAGCAATAAATAAATAAATTAGAGGAAGATGTTTTTTTGTTTTTTTTAATATTAACGTAGGCATAACGTAAAACTATGTTAACTTGAAAATCTGAAAAAAAATGTGATTTCAATACAGTATGCCGTAGAATACAAAAGCAAAAAAAACATTCAGTTGTCAATAACTTTTAAGCCGCCGTACGCTTAGAAGAAAAAATAAATTAAGAAATTAAGAAACTAAAAAGAAATTATATCTACATAATTAGTAGATAATTACGAATAAAAACTGACCAGACATGCAATTATTGAGTTGAAATTTAACTATTTAGTGGAATGAGGTTGACGAATACAACTTTTGCCGGTACTAGATGTCATGTTTTATGAGTAATATAATGTATATGACATCCTTTCGGAAAATATTAGGTTTGGTTGACGGCGGAGCTTGTAGTGGATAAATACACGTAAGGTTATAAGAAATGTCTTTATTTTAGATAGAGTTTACCCTTTGGTTCAATTCAATTCAAAAATTTATTTCCAAGATTTACATACAGTAAATAACATTGGACAAATCACATAGTTACAAAATGGTCATGGCGGTTTTATTCAATGAATAAATTATGTTATTGAATATAATGGTATATATTACCAAGCAAAATAATACATCTGGGGGAGACGTTCAAGAAAAAAGAATAGATAAAAGAAAATCATGCTGCTTTATCTTATTTATTTGGTAAATATAAAAAATAAACCCCATGGTTGTGCTACTGATCTACTCTATTAATAATTATAATTATTACATGTCCGGAATAGCCATGTTCATGTCTTGGTCCATATAATTGCATAACTTTTTTTCACGTTGTTTTGTTTATTTCCGGTCAAGTTGCTTTATTTCTTTTCTCGCTTCACATAGTACCAATATCTGGTGTCGCTCCCATACGGTGTTTACTAACAGATATTCAGAGTATGATACTGATATATATCCGTAAAGTATAAATGAAGTAACGTAAATGTAAACAGTAAAGCCATTTTATGTTCTAAACCAACTTCAACTTTAACTTAAAGACGTTTTCAAATTCCCATCCCCGGGGAAATAAAAACGTTTTTAAAATTTCCTTCCAAGATTTGGGAACGTTTTCAAATGACCAACGCTGTAGACGTCGGGAACACGTAAAACTTAAATACTTATAATGTAAAAATAAAATATGTATTATTTTTATTCCAATGATTATTCAGTTATCCAAAATTGAATTTATTTTAGGTTGAAATAAGTCTGATGAATTCCACCGGCCCGGGACTTTAAAACGTTATTTTATAATTCACACTTAAATGTGTTGTTATCAAGTATAATATACACAGTATATCGTTATTTCCTAAATTGAATTTAAATAATGTTAAATAGAGGAACTTTAAAAAACGTTTCAAAGTCCTCCGGAGTAACATAAGCAGGACAGTTGAAACATGCCCAACCCAGGAATGTAAAACGTTTTCATGATCCCGCTTGGGGGCATTTGAAAACGTTTTTATATTCCGGGGTTGGGGGGAAGCTTGAATAGGCAAACTCCACACAGTGATCATCCTTGCAAGGTGACGGTTTGCATCCAAAAGATGGGACGCCATTTTGTTGATATCATGTCTATTTACAGAAAAAAATGAGGTCATATGTGTTACTATTTATAGGAACTCATTTGCATATAGAGTATGACATAGGCGTAGCAGCCATGTTGCTGATGTTATTTTTATTGATAGTAAAAGTGCGGTCATGTAGGTTACTATTGGACTATGACGTATGCGTGGGTGGAGGTGGTCATTTTAGTTTAGATTCTACTGTGTGTATAGCGTGGCGGTCATATTGAAATTGAGTGGCGGTGTTATTGATTTTGAGGTATTGATAGTCCCAATAATATACAGAGCTGACTTGTATATTCAGTCATAGGGCTTAATCGTGGACAATGATGGTCAGGTCCTCAGCCCTAGGCGGGGATTATACAAAACCAAAATAGTATTAAAACAATAATGATATAAAAAGATCAACATATGATCATCATACAATAAATAAAAAGACCTTAAATTAACAGGGTCATGGACACGCAATGAGTAAATATAATAAAAAATGTATCAAACAATGTTGGAACATGTTTTTTGAACATGTCTGTTCACGTTATTTAAACATGAAACTATCAGAAATAAAGATCAATTCCCTGAATAAACGTGTAGGACGTGGAGCATAATTTTTGAACTTGTCTGTACACTTTATTTCAACATAAAACAATAAGTAATAAAGATCAATTCCCCTGAATTCAGACGTGTAGGGCATGGAACACAATTTTTGAACATGTCTGTACACGTTATTTTAACATATTGACTTCTTTGCGAATATTAAAATCATTTAAAACAGGCACCAGTATATTTCATAATCTCATACACAGTGACTTATATACCAGAAAGTAAAAAAAAACACAACATCTCACCTTCCATGCACGAATACGTTTTACTACTCCGGAGAACACACTTATTGACCTCCATGAGTAACTTTGTTTAATTCTCTCTTAATTTCTGGGGAGTTTGTATATGATCATATAAGCACATTCTCATACTTACACCTACATAAATCAATTTTTATGAAGTACATGAACACACACATGTAATACACAGTATATATGTGTATACACAAATACATTTTCATGTTATTAGGGCTTTCTGCCTCAAGCAGAAAGACCTATTGGGTTTGTTATGTTTTTTCTTATTAGGGCTTTCTGCCTAAAGCAGAAAGTCCTATTGGGTTTGTTATGTTTTTTCTTATTATTATTATTAGGGCTTTCTGCCTAAAGCAGAAAGTCCTATTGGGTTTGTTATGTTTTTTCTTATTAGGGCTTTCTGCCTAAAGCAGAAAGTCCTATTGGGTTTGTTATGTTTTTTCTTCTTCTTATTATTATTATTATTTCACCTTTTGAGGTTCAAATTAAAACAGGTTGCCAATAAGCCAGCAGCATGAAATTTAAACAGTGATCAGAGTGACTTTGGCCCTTTTGAATGCACTAATTTTAATCTTCATATGACGTCATGTGACGTCACAGCTAAAAATAGTGAAAAATGGTGTTCGCGCTCTACAGCCGTCATTTATGGTCAGATTTTCTTCAAATTTTCACCGATGGTACATCATGAAACTAAGGTGTGCATATCCTGTCAGCTAACCGAAATTCCGAAAGACCGAAGTTCTGTGGCTGAAATAAGATTCGAACATAGGACCGAAAATTTCATTTTAGGATTAAAGAGCTTCAGGATGAGATAGAAAGTTGAAACTTACACAGATTGCAGCTCTGCAGAATTTCTACATATATTTTGAGTCGTGACGTCAAATGACGTCAAGTGACGTCATAAGCATACTTCTTAATTTTCATTTTAGGGCAATGATTTCGACATGGTGCCAGTTGTTCAGAATAATGAAAATTTCAGAGTTATGACAGTAAAGTATGCGCTTTTGAACAAAAGCATCTTCAGCACCCTATGACATCACTTAACGTCAGAGCTAAAAATAGTGAAAAATGGTGTTCGCGCTCTACAGCCGTCATTTATGGTCGGATTTTCTTCACATTTTTACAGATGGTACATCTTGAAACTAAGGTGTGCATATCCTGCCAACTAACCGAAATTCCGAAAGACCGAAGTTCTGTGGCTGAAATAAGATTCGAACATAGGACCGAAAATTTCATTTTAGGATTAAAGAGCATCAGGATAAGATAGAAAGTTGAAACTTAAACAGTTTGCAGTTCTGCAGAATTTCTTAATAAATTTTGAGTCGTAACGTCATATGACGTCATGTGACGTCATAAGCATACTTCTTAATTTTCATATTAGGGCAATGATTTCGACATGATGCCAGTTGTTCAGAATAATGAAAATTTCAGAGTTATAACAGTAAAGTATGCGCTTTTGAACAAAAGCATCTTCAGCACCCTATGACGTCATGTGACGTCAGGGCTAAAAATAGTGAAAAATGGTGTTCACGCTCTAAAACGGCCATTTATGGTCGGATTTTCTTCAAATTTTCACAGATGGTACATCATGAAACTAAGGTGTGCATATCCTGTCAGCTAACCGAAATTCCGAAAGACCGAAGTTCTGTGGCTGAAATAAGATTCGAACATAGGACCGAAAATTTCATTTTAGGATTAAAGAGCTTCAGGATGAGATAGAAAGTTGAAACTTACACAGTTTGCAGTTCTGCAGAATTTCTAAAAATATTTTGAATCGTGACGTCATTTGACGTCATGTGACGTCATAAGCATACTTATAATGAGGATTTTCTTCAATATTTGAAGATGGTGTATGTCAGAAAAGTAAATATGTATGATCAGGTTTGACATAGTTAGCAGAAAGCCCTTTCTTTTGTTCAGAACAAAAGGAGTCTAGTTATTATTAGGGCTTTCTGCCTAAAGCGAAATTTTTTTTTTTGGGTTTCTGCCTAAAGCAGAAAGTCCTTGGGTTTTTATGTTTTTTCTTATTAGTCCTATTGGGTTTGTACTGTTTATTCTTCTTCTTCTTCTTCTTATTAGGACTTTCTGCCTAAAGCAGAAAGTCCTATTGGGTTTGTACTGTTTATTCTTCTTCTTCTTCTTATTATTCTTTTTTTCTTCCTAACTAAACGCTTATATTTCTATGTTGCAATACTCCTAGGACGATGAAATTTTTATGACTTATTAGTCACGTGAGGAAATTTTGATTTCTATGATTTTCATATGCCTATGACGTCATATGACGTCACATTTTAAATATGCTACAAAAGTTTGTACGCGGTCTACAACCATTGTTTATGAACCGATTTTCATCAAATTTTCACAGAATGTGTATATTAAGTTCTAGTTGTGCATCTCGGTGTCCGATTTTCAAAATTCGAAAAGTTCATGGTTCTATAGCGAATCCAAGATTCGAACCAAGGTCGTAAATTTTTAAAATGCTTATAAAATCTGTCCTATTTAAGATAGAAAGTTGATATTTAGTCAGTATATAGGTCTCTAGAAGTTTTAAACATTTTGTGAAAATATATGTCATATGACGTCACGTGACGTCATTATATGATAATGTATTTCTAATATTAACAAGAATATTTCTATATGTTGAAATTGTCGAAAGGCAATGAAAATTTAAAGACACATGCTTCAAACGGTTGAAATTTTGATTTCTATGATATTCATATGCCTATGACGTCATATGACGTCACACTGGAAATATGCAACAAAAGTTTGTACGCTGTCTACAGCCACTGTTTATGAACCGATTTTCATCAAATTTTCACAGAATGTGTATATTAAGTTCTAGTTGTGCATCCCGGTGTCCGTTTTTCAAAATTCGAAAAGTCCAAGGTGCTATAGCGATTCCAAGATTCGAACCAAGGTCGTAAATGTTCAAATTCTTATAAAATCGGTCCTATTTGAGATGAAAAGATGATATTGGGTCAGTATATAGGTCTCTGGGAGTTTTAAACATTTTGTGAAAAAAAATGTCATATGACGTCACGTGACGTCATTATATGATAATGAATTTCTAATACTAACAAGATTATTTCTATATCTTGAAATTTTCGAAGGGCAATGAAAAATTAATGCCGCATGCTTCAGATGCTGAAATTTCGATTTCAATAATTTTCAGAAGCCTATGACGTCATATGACGTCACATTTGAAATTGACTACGAAAGTTTGTACACGGTCCAGAGCCATTATTAATGGGCCGATTTTCATCAAACTTTCACAGAATGTGTATATTACGTTCTAATTGTGTATACCGGTGTCCGGTTTTTCAAAATTCGAAAAGTCCAAGCATCTATGGCGGATCCAAGATTCGAACCAAGGACGTCAATTTTTAAATGCTTATAAAAACTGTCCTATTTGAGATAGAAAGATGAAATTTTGTTAGTTAGTAGGTCTCTGGGTGTCTTAACAATTATGTGAAAATAAATATCATATGACGTCACGTGACGTCATTTTTTATTATTATTATTCTTTCCTTCTTCCCAACTAAACGCTTATTTTAATATGTTGCAATAGTCCTAGGAAGATGAAAATTTTATGGGTTATTAGTCACGTGATGAAATTTTTATTTCAGTGATTGTCAGCACCCTATGACGTCACATGACGTCACAGCTAAAAATAGTGAAAAATGGTGTTAGCGCTCTACAGCCGTCATTTATGGTCGGATTTTCTTTAAATTTTCACAGATGGTACATCTTGAAACTAAGGTGTGCATATCCTGTCAGCTAACCGAATGTCCGAAAGACCGAAGTTCTGTGGCTGAAATAAGATTCGAACATAGGACCGAAAATTTCATTTTACGATTAAAGAGCTTCAGGATGAGATAGAAAGTTGAAACTTACACAGTTTGCAGTTCTGCAGAATTTCTACATATATTTTGAGTCCTGACGTCATATGACGTCATGTGACGTCATAAGCATACTTCTTAATTTTATTTTAGGGCAATGATTTCGACATGATGCCAGTTGTTCAGAATAATGAACATTTCAGAGTTATGACAGTAAAGTATGCGCTTTTGAACAAAAGCATCTTCAGCACTCTATGTCGTCATATGACGTCAGAGCTAAAAATAGTGAAAAATGGTGTTCACGCTCTACAGCCGCCATTTATGTTCTGATTTTCTTCAAATTTTCACAGATGGTACATCTTGAAACTAAGGTGTACATATCCTGCCAGCTTACCGAAATTCCGAAAAACCGAAGTTCTGTGGCTGAAGTAATATTCGAACATAGGACCAAAAATTTAATTTTAGGATTGAAGAGCTTGAGGATGAGATAGAAAGTTGAAACTTACACAGTTTGCAGTTCTGCAGCATTTCTACAAATATTTTGAATCGTGACGTCAGAGGACGTCATAAGCATACCACTTATTTTTAATTTGGGGCAATGATTTCGACATGATGCCAGTTGTTCAGAATAATGAAAATTTCAGAGTTATTGCAGTAAAGTATACGCTTTTGAGCAACAGCATTTTCAGCACCCTATGACGTCACGTGACATCAGAGCTAAAAATAGTGAAAAATGGCTTTCGCGCTCTACAGCCGCCATTTATGATCAGATTTTCTTCAAATTTTTACAGATGGTACATCTTGAAACTAAGGTGTGAATATTTTGTCAGCTAACCTTAATTCCGAAAAACCGAAGTATTGTGGCTGAAGTAAGATTCGAACATAGGACTAAAAATTTCATTTTAGGGTTAAAGAACTTCGGGATGAGATAGAAAGTTGAAACTTACACAGTTTGCAGTTCTGCAAAATTTCTACATATATTTTGAGTCGTGACGTCATATGACGTCATAAGCATACTACTACTACTGCTACTTTTTTTTTTTCTTCCTAACGAAACGCTTATTTTTCGCGGAATACAATGTCAATTGTTCAGCATGAACATGAAATACTACCAGAGGTGAGTCATTACATGAAACTTCTATCTCCTGCTTTTTGCATTAACACAGGTTACAGAAAGTCCTATCATTCGTTAAGACGAATGACATCTAGTTATTCTTTTTTTCTTCCTAACTAAACGCTTATTTTTCTATGTTGCAATACTCCTAGGACGATGAAATTTTTATGACTTATTAGTCACGTGAGGAAATTTTGATTTCTATGATATTCATATGCCTATGACGTCATATGACGTCACACTGGAAATATGCAACAAAAGTTTGTACGCTGTCTACAGCCACTGTTTATGAACCGATTTTCATCAAATTTTCACAGATTGTGTATATTAAGTTCTAGTTGTGCATCCCGGTGTCCGTTTTTCAAAATTCGAAAAGTCCATGGTTCTATAGTGAATCCAAGATTCGAACCAAGGTCGTAAATATTTAAATGCTTATAAAATCTGTCCTATTTAAGATAGAAAGTTGATATTTAGTCAGTATATAGGTCTCTAGAAGTTTTAAACATTTTGTGAAAATAAATGTCATATGACGTCACGTGACGTCATTATATGATAATGTATTTCTAATATTAACAAGAATATTTCTATATGTTGAAATTGTCGAAGGGCAATGAAAATTTAATGACACATGCTTCAAACGCTGAAATTTTGATTTCTATGATTTTCATATGCCTATGACGTCAAATGAAGTCACACTTGAAATATGCAACAAAAGTTTGTACGCGGTCTACAGCCATTGTTTATGAACCGATTTTCATCAAATTTTCACAGAATGTGTATATTAAGTTCTAGTTGTGCATCCCGGTGTCCGTTTTTCAAAATTCGAAAAGTCCATGGTTCTATAGCGAATTCAAGATTCGAACCAAGGTCGTAAATTTTTAAATGCTTATAAAATCGGTCCTATTTGAGATAGAAAAGTGATATTTGGTTAGTATATAGGTCTCTAAGAGTCTTAAACATTTTGTGAAAATAAACGTCATATGACGTCACGTGACGTCATTATATGATAATGTATTTCTTATATTAACAAGAGTATTTCTATATGTTGAAATTGTCGAAGGGCAATGAAAATTTAATGACAAATAATTCAGACGCTGAAATTTCGATTTCAATGATTTTCAGAAGCCTATGACGTCATATGACGTCACATTTGAAATTGACTACGAAAGTTTGTACATGGTCCAGAGTCATTATAAATTGGCCGATTTTCATCAAATTTTCACAGAATGTGTATATTACGTTCTTATTGTGTATACATTTGTCCGTTTTTCAAAATTCGAAAAGTCCAAGCATCTATGGCGGATCCAAGATTCGAACCAAGGACGTCAATTTTTAAATGCTTATAAAATCTGTCCTATTTGAGATAGAAAGTTGAAATTTTGTCAGTTAGTAGGTCTCTGGGTGTCTTAACAATCATGTGAAAATAAACGTCATATGACGTCATGTGACGTCATTTTTCTATTATTATTATTCTTTTCTTCTTCCTATCTAAACGCTTATTTTAATATGTTCCAATAGTCCTAGGACGATGAAATTTTTATGGGTTATTAGTCACATGAGGAAATTTTGATTTCAATGATTGTCAGCAGCCTATGACGTCACATGACGTCACAGCTAAAAATAGTGAAAAATGGTGTTCGCGCTCTACAGCCGCCATTTATGGTCGGATTTTCTTCAAATTTTCACAGATGGTACATCTTGAAACTAAGGTGTGCATATCCTGTCAGCTAACCGAAATTCCGAAAAACCGAAACTCTGTGGTTGAAATAAGATTCGAACATAGAACTGAAAATTTCATTTTAGGATTAAAGAGCTTCAGGATGAGATAGAAAGTTGAAACTTACACAGTTTGCAGTTCTGCAGAATTTCTACAAATATTTTGAGTCGTGACGTCATATGACGTCATTTAACGTCATAAGCATACTTCTTAATTTTTATTTAAGGGCAATGATTTCGTCATGATGCCAGTTGTTCAGAATAATGAAAATTTCAGAGTTATGACAGTAAAGTATGCGCTTTTGAACAAAAGCATCTTCAGCATCCGTCTGAGCTGAAAATAGCGAACAATGGTGTTCACGCTCTACAGCCGCCATTTATGGTCGGATTTTCTTCAAAATTTCACAGATGGTACATCTTGAAACTAAGGTGTGCAAATCCTGTCAGCTAATCGAAATTCCGAAAGACCGAAGTTCTGTGGCTGAAATAAGATTCGAACATAGAACTGAAAATTTCATTTTAGGATTAAAGAGCTTCAGGATGAGATAGAAAGTTGAAACTTACACAGTTTGCAGTTCTGCAGAATTTCTACATATATTTTGAGTCGTGACGTCATATGACGTCATTTAACGTCATAAGCATACTTCTTAATTTTTATTTAAGGGCAATGATTTCGTCATGATGCCAGTTGTTCAGAATAATGCAAATTTCAGAGTTATGACAGTAAAGTATGCACTTTTGAACAAAAGCATCTTCAGCATCCGTCTGAGCTAAAAATAGCGAAAAATGGTGTTCACGCTCTACAGCCGCCATTTATGGTCGGATTTTCTTCAAAATTTCACAGATGGTACATCTTGAAACTAAGGTGTGCAAATCCTGTCAGCTAACCGAAATTCCGAAAGACCGAAGTTCTGTGGCTGAAATAAGATTCGAACATAGGACCGAAAATTCATTTTAGGATTAAAGAGCTTCAGGATGAGATAGAAAGTTGAAACTTACACAGTTTGCAGTTCTGCAGAATTTCTTAAAATATTTTGAGTCGTCACGTCATTTGACGTCATGTGACGTCATAAACATACTTATAATAAGTATTTTCTTCAATATTGGAAGATGGTGTATGTCAGAAAAGTAAATACGTATGATCAGGTTTGACATAGTTAGCAGAAAGCCCTTTCTTTTGTTCAGAACAAAAGGAGTCTAGTTATTATTATTCTACTTTTTTCTTCCTTTTGAGGTTCAAATTAAAACAGGTTGCCGATGAGCTAGCAGCATGAAATTTTAATAGTATGCACAGTGACTTTGGCGCTTTTGATCGTCATATTTTTTTTCTTCATGTGACGTCACATGACGTCAGTGCTGAAAAAATCTACAAAAGCTTGTTCGCGCTCTACAGCCGTCATGATGGGACCGATTTACTTGATTTTTTCACAGAATGTATATATTATGTTCTGTTTGTGCAGGTTTATATACGTTTTGCAATATTTGAAAAGATCAAGGATCTATCGCTGAACTAAGTTTCGAACATTGGACCAGAAAATGTATTGATGCTCAGATAAGCTTGAAACATGAAATTTGAACAGAATATGTGTCCTATTGATTTCTTTCAGTTCTGAGAAGATTGACGTCGTATGACGTAAAATGACGTCATGACGCGTTATCAAATTTTTTATCCAAAATATACGGTTTTTTAGCACTGGAAGACAAAGTTTTTGACCGATTTGCATAAAATTTTCACTGAAGGTGCAACATAGCCTCTTATTGTCATCAGTCACTTCCGCTTCCGGAAAATAGCTAAGGTCAAGGTCACATGTCAATTATCGGGTTTTTCTTCGGCCTTAAATATCTCAAAAACGAAAAATATTTTATCGAGGCACTATGCGTATAATTTGTAGTGCTTTGAAATGCCTTTCAGACGATATATAGTTTTTGAAGATCGGGGTTGAATCAGTTGAGTTATTGCAGAAAAACAAAAATGCTGCAACCCTGAGCGCACTTAACTACTTATATCTCGATAATTATTGATTTTTGTTAATAAGAGTATGAATATAATTTGTAGATCAATGCCCGGCCGTTCTTTTGGTGTTTAGGTTTTAAAGATTGACCTAATATTCATTAAGTTATAAGGAAAAACAAAACGATATGAACATATTTATCCCCGATTTTTGCCGTATGCTCAAGGTTTAAACGCCCGTAGCTACAAAGTGTTTAAAGATACATACAATTATGAAGCGAGGGAATTGTGGGAAATGAAAAGACCTTTCTAACGGTATCTAGGTTTTTAAAATTGGACCTAATATAAGGAAGTTACATGAAAACTAAGAATGCAGTAAAACCGTTCTTTCATGCACTCCCGCAGTAAGTCCCGATCACTTGATTCCTTTTTTTCGAAGAAACTAATGATTTTTTAAAAACAACATACAATTTTTTTTTTTTTTGCATGATGTAATGTGGTTCTAATGATATGCAGATTTTAATGATCGGACCATAAATTATAAAGTTATTTGTCGAAAGACAATAATAGACATGAACATCTTTTTGCCGATTTTTGCCGTTTTCTTTAAAAATAACTTTCTATATCTCAGAGCCCGTAATAGAAAAGTTGAAACATGAAGCACGTGAAATGTTGGAAATTTAAAGGCCTTTCTAATGGTACCTTGCGTTTGAAAATTGGACATCGGATATCCTATAAGGAAGTTAGAGATGAGAAATAAGAATTCATTTAAACCGTTCTTTCATGCATTTCTGCAGTTAGTCCCTATCATTTGATTGTTTTTTTTTCTAAGAAACTATTAATTTTTGAAAATAACATAAGGAACAGTATTATTAGCGAGATGCAATGCGGTTCTA
Organism: Solen grandis; assembly: GCA_021229015.1. NCBI lineage: Eukaryota > Metazoa > Mollusca > Bivalvia > Adapedonta > Solenidae > Solen > Solen grandis. The sequence goes on from CM037777.1 coordinate 65,009,583, forward strand.
ATGGTATTTTAATGATCGGACCATTAATTATAAAGTTATTTGTCGAAGGGCAATCATAGACATGAACATCGTTTTGCCGACTTTTTTGCCGATTCTTTGAAAAATAACTTTCTATATCTTAGAGCACGTAACAGAAAAGTTGAAATATGAAACACGTGAAATGTTGGAAATATAAAGGCCTTTCCTTTTAGCTCACCTGAGCACTTGTGCTCGGGTGAGCTTTTCTGGTCGCCTTTTGTCCGTCGTGCGTCGTCAGTCGTCCGTCGTGAACACTCTAGAGGCCACAGTTTTGTCCCAATCTTCATGAAACTTGGTCAGGATGTTTGTCTACATGGTATCTCGGGTGAGTTTGAAATTGGGTCATGTGGGGTCAAAAAATAGGTTACTAGGTCAAATCTTAGAAAAACATTGTGAACACTCTACAGGCCACAGTTTTAACCCAATCTCATGAAAGTTGTAGGATGTTTGCTAATGATATCTCAAGGGTTCAAATTGGGTCATGTGGGTCAAAAACTAGGTCACCAGGTCAAATCTTAGAAAAACATTCTGAACACTCTAGAGGCCACAGTTTTAACCCAATCTTCATGAATCTTGGTCAGGATGTCTGTCTACATGATATCTCAGATGAGTTCAAAATTGGGTCATGTGGGATCAAAAACTAGGTCACCAGGTCAAATCTTAGAAAAACATTCTGAACACTCTAGAGGCCACAGTTTTAACCCAATATTCATGAAACTTGGTCAGGATGTTTGTCTACATTTTTAAAACAGTTTTGGCCCAATCTTCAAAAGATTTTGATCAGGAGGTTTGTCTACATGATATCTTGCATGAGTTTGAAATTGGGTCATGTGGGTTCAAAAACGAGGTCACCAACTCAAATCTTAGAAAAACCTTCTGAACAATCGAGAGGCCACAGTTTTAACCCAATCTCATGAATTGGTAGGATGTTTGCTAATGATATCTCAAAGGAGTTCGAAATTGGGTCATGTTGGGTCAAAAACTAGGTCACCAGGTCAAATCTTAGAAAAACTTTGTGAACACTCTAGAGGCCACAGTTTAAACCCAATCTTCATGAATCTTGGTCAGGATGTCTGTCTACATGATATCTCAGATGAGTTCGAAATTGGGTCATGTGGGATCAAAAACTAGGTCACCAGGTCAAATCTTAGAAAAACATTCTGAACACTCTAGAGGCCACAGTTTTAACCCAATATTCATGAAACTTGGTCAGGATGTTTGTCTACATGATATCTCAGATGAGTTCGAAATTGGGTCATGTGGAGTCAAAAAATAGGTCACTAGTTAAAAATTTAGAAAAACATTGTGAACACTCTACAGGCCACAGTTTTGGTCCAATCTTTATAAAATTTGATCAGGATGTTTGTCTACATGATATCTCAGATGAGTTCGAAATTGGGTTACATGGGTCAAAAACTAGGTCACCAGGGAAAATCTTAGAAAAACATTGCGAACACTCTAGAGGCCACAGTTTTGCCCAATCTTCATAAATGTCGGTGTTTGTCTACATATCTTGGATGAGTTCGAAAATGGGTAATGTGGGGTCAAAAACTAGGTCATCAGGTCAAATCTTATCAGAACCTTGTTTTTCTACATGATATCTTGCATGAGTTTGAAAATTGGGTCACGTGGTATCAAAAACTAGGTCAACAGGTCAAATCTTAGAAAAAAAGCTATATTTCACATTGTCATTGTCACTTTAAAATTAAAATTATAACTAAAAAACAAAGAAACATATTCCCTTTTGAATGCAATGACTTTAAAATTTATATTATGTTATATGACATCACAGATTTCCTCTGCTATTTATTTATGTTTGCACTCTACAGCTATCAATTCGGAACGGATTTTCTTCAATTTTTGAAGATGGTGTATTTCAGAAAATTTCAGAAAACTCAATAAGTATGATCAGGTTTGACATGGTTTGCAGTGCAGAAAGCCCTTTCTTTTGTCCAGAACAAAAGAAGTCTAGTTCTCTCTCTTTCTCTCTCTCTCTCTCTCTCTGTAAATTTCTCTGTGTAATTTTCTCTTTCTCCATCACTCTGTAAATTTCTCTCTCTCTCTCTCTCTCTCTCTGTAAATCTCTCTAATTAGGACTTTCTGCTATAGCAGAAAGTCCTATTGGTTTTGTACTGTTTATTATTAGGACTTTCTGCTATAGCAGAAAGTCCTATTGGTTTTGTACTGTTTATTACGGCTTTCCGCAAACCTGCGGAAAACGTATAGGGTTTGTTATGTTTCTTCTTATTATTAATATTCCTCATTTTCCAACCAAATCCAAGAGTTAATTTCAGTATGTTGCCAGTGTCTGAGCAACATGAAAATTAAATTGCCTCGACAAAAAAGTTCAAATTTTAAATTCTATTATTTTAAATTTTCAATGACGTCAAATGACGTCAGATTTGACGTCACCTTTAAAAGTTTGTTCGCGCTCTGGAGCTTTTATTTTTTGTCGTTTTATCTTGATATTTTCACAGAAGAAGTATGTTATGATGTAGATGTTCACCTTGTCTTTCAAATTTTCAAATTCGAAAAATTAAAGAATTTATGGCAAAACCGAGTTTCGAACTTTGGTCCTAAAACTATCATTTAATGTTACAAAGGCTACTGATGAGTTAGACGCATGAAAATTGGACAACTAATCGGCCCAGAGGTCTACTTTCTTTTTTCTGAAAGATTACCTTTTAAGTCACGTGGTTATGACGTCATTAAAAGGGCAAATTCCTATTTTTTCAAAGATTTCTCTCGCTCTGGCATCATCCATTTCGAGTCAATTTTAATGAAATTGAAATTACAGCGATAAAAAAGTATTTTTTTATACATTCTATCATTTTCATTTTTTATTGGCGTCATATGACGTCAGCTTCAAAAGTTTGTTCGCGCTCTAGAGCCTTCAATTCTGGTCTGATTATCTTGATATTTTTACAGAAGATGTATTTTAGGATTTAGATGTGCACCTTGGCATTTAAATTTCCAAATTCGAAAAGATTAAGATTTCATGGCAATACTGAATTTCGAACTTTAGTCCAAAAACTAAATTTAAATGTTACAAAGCCCCCTGATGCGTTAGAAGCATGAAAATTGGACAGCATATCGGCATAGAGGTTTACATACTATTTTCTGCATTATTTATTTTGAGTCACGTGGTTATGACGTCATCAAAAAGATAAAAAGCATTTTTTTTAAAGATTTCTCTCGCTCTAGTATCATGAATTTTGAGTCAGTCTTAATTAAATCTTCAGAATTGATAGAGTTAAGATTTTTTTTTTGTCACGTGGCTATGACGTCATGCATACTAAAGCAAGAATTATTTTAAAAAATCATATAAAATCGCCAATTAGACCAATGAATTTATAATTTTCAAAAATGTCGAAAATTTCAAGTAATTACGACATCAAACATGTCGGATATTCATGTTTGATGGAATGCCTACTTGAAAACAAACCTGTTCGCATTCTCGAAGATTTTTTTTCTGGATTAATAGAACGTTAGCTGAACATGTCCTTGCAAAAAAATGATATTTTTCTTTATACACTTGATTTTGACGTCGTAGAAATATAAAAAATTTAATTCGCGCTCTAGCGTCATGAGTATTGATGCCAATCTTAAGCATACCTTAAGGAATTTATGTTGTGTCACTTGTTTATGACAACATTGATTTGTAAGCAACATATTTTAAAAAGATCAAAAGATTGGATATATTAACTTTAGATAAGTAAAATTGCCGTACCTTAAGATGCGCAAAAAGTCCAGAAAATTTCAAGTGAATACGTTATCAAACATGACTTATTCATGTTTTTCGTAAAAGGGCTAATTCATGTAAATCTATTAATTTGAAGAAAGAAATGAAAGTGGTCATTGGTTTGATTGAGCAAGATCCCATTGTTCTTTTGCAGGAATGAGTGCCTGCGTTGAATAGTGAATTGTGATACGTTTTTGAGTAAATGAGTCGCATTTACGATGAAATAGTATAATTATACTAGAGCCAGAAAACCTATACGGATATCTTATTGCATTTGTTATCACGGCTTTCCGCAAACCTAAAGAAAATGACAAATACATATAATTCTATCTACCGATTTTTTGTGTTTTCTAAAGGTTTAACGGTTTCTTTTTTCTAAATCTGTAAAAATAAGGAAATATATAAAGCAAATGAATTGTTGAAAGTTTCAAGACGTTTATAACGTTAATAACATAGAAATTAGAAATTAATTTCATTATTTTGCTTACCCCTCTGCCTTTGTTTCCATCTATTTTTGAAAATGTAAAACTAAATCAGTTTAAAGGTTGAAAGTCATGGATTTCAAATTATTTCCTTTTCTTTTTTTACAATTTCAACTACATGTATGTGGATCAAATTGCAATGATTTTTTGTTAAGTCATATGCTTACGAAGAAATAGATATTAAATAAAGAATTAAAAAATAACACATTTAAAATCGATTGAATAATGTAAGAAAATTTTTTTAGGATAGTATTATCTTAAAATTTTCCTGTTGTTTTTATTGTATGATAGTAAACGATTGCGTGATCAAATAAGATCCATATTTATGCTTTCTTAATATCTTATGACAATAAAAATGAAAATAATAAAAAAAATATTAAAAGCTTATTTTTGAACATAAATATATATTTAAGATAATGATGATTTACGTATTAAAGTTAACATTATTATGCATCATTATTACATTTCTTTGTATTAACTTATATATTCAATACCTTTGAAATAAGCAAACGGAAAGCCGCTTCGTTTGTATCTTAAACAAACGACTTCTAGTTATTCTTCTTCTTATTATTCTTTTTTTCCTCCTTTTGAGGTTGTAATTAAACAAAGTTACAATTGAGATAGAGTCTTCAAATTGTTTCAGTGATCAGCTAAATAGAGTCCCTTTCCATCTGCATTGTTTCAACTATTAGTGACGTCATATGACGTCATAGCTGAAAACTACTACAAAAGTTTGTTTGCGGTCTACAGCCATTGGTTATGAACCGATTTTCATCAAAATTTCACAGAATATGTATATTGATATCTAGTTGTGCATCCCGGTTTCCGTTTTTCAAAATTCGAAAAGACCAAGGTTCTATAGCGAATCCAAGATTCGAACCAAGGTCGCAAATTTTGAAATGCTTATCAAATCGGTCGTTTTTGAGATAGAACGTTGATATTTTGTCAGTTTGTAGGTCTCTGGATGCCTGAACGATTTTGTGAAAATGAACGTCATGTGACGTCACATGATGTCATTACATGAAAATCTATTTCTTATATTTACAAGATAATTTCTATATGTTCAAAAGGTCCATGGAAATGAAAATAATATGACTTTTGTTTCAAACGAAGTTTATTTGAATTCTACAGTTTTCATATGCCTATGACGTCATATGACGTCACACTTGACATATCCTACTAAAGTTTGTACGCGGTCTACAGCCATTGTTTATGAACCGATTTGCATCAAATTTTCACCAAAGGTGTATATTAAGGTCTTGTTGTGCATCTCGGTGTCCGTTTTTCAAAATTTGAATAGGCCTTGGTTCTATGGAGAATCCAAGATTCGAACCAAGGTCGATAATTTTCAAATGCTTATAAAATCGGTCCTATATGAGATAGAAGGTTAATATTTGATCAGTATATAGGTCTCTGGATGTCTGAACGATTTTGTAAAAATGAACGTCATGTGACGTCACATGACGTCATAACATGAAAATCTATTTCTTATATTTACAAGATAATTTCTATATGTTTAAATGGTCCATGGAAATGAAAATTATATGGCATTTGCTTCGAATGCTGATGATTTAAATTATACAATTTTCATGTGGCTATGACGTCATATGACGTCACATTTGACATATGGTACAAAAGATTGTACGCGGTCTAAAGCCATTGTTTATGAACCGATTTTCATCAAATTTTCACCGAAGGTGTATATTAATATCTAGTTGCGCATTTTGGTGTCCGTTTTTCAAAATTCGAAAAGACCAAGGTTCTATGGCGAATCCAAGATTCAAACCAAGGACGTCAAATTCTAAATGCTTATAAATGCTTGACATTTTGTAAGTATATTAGTCTCTGGGTGCCTAAAAGATTTTGTGAAAATGAACGACATATGACGTCACATGACGTCATAAGATGAAAATGTATTTCTAATATTTACAAGAAAATTTCTATATGTTTAAATAGTCCATAGGCATGAACATTTTATGACTTATGTTTCAATTGCTGATTTTTTTAATTCTGCAATTATCATAGACCTATGACGTCAAATGACGTCACGTGACATCATTTTACATAAATATATTTCTAATATTTGCAGAAACATTTTTATATGTGAAAATGGTCAAAAAGCAATAAAAATTTAAGTACTTTTTCTTTAGAATCTGAAATTTCGATATCAAAGATTTTCATAGGTTTATGACGTCATATGACGTCACATTTGAAATATGCTACAAAGGTTTGTACACGGTCTAGAGCCATTATTAATGCGCCGATTTTCATCAAATTTTCACAGAATGTGCATAATAGGTTATTTTTGTGTATCCCGGTGCAGTTTTTCAAAAATCAAAAAGTCCAAGGTGTAAGTGCGAATCCAAGATTCGAATAAGGACGTCTTCTTTAAAATGCTTATACAATCGGCCCTATATGAGATACAAAGTTGATATTTTGTCAGAAAATAGGTCTCTTAGTCTCATTTGACATTGGCTTTGAATATGTACATGTATATTTCTTCTTATTATTATTCTTTTTTTCCTCCTTTTGAGGTTGTAATTAAACAAAGTTACAATTGAGATAGAGTCTTCAAATTGTTCCAGTGATCAGCTAAATAGAGTCCCTTTCGATCTGCATTGTTTCAACTATTAGTGACGTCATATGACGTCATAGCTGAAAACTACTACAAAAGTTTGTTCGCGGTCTACAGCCGACATTTTTTGACGGATCTTCATGAAATTTTCACAGAATGTGAACATTAGGTCCTAGATGTTTAAGCATAACTTCGCTTCCAGAGGTACTAGAAACCTGAAATTTGGACAGCATCTGTATCCTGAGGTTTCCTTTGCATACTGAGAAGTACGACGTCACATAACGTCATATGACGTCATAATTGCAAAGCAAACATTCGTTTTTCCTTCTTTTGGGGGTGTAATTAAACAAGCTTACCGTTGGGATAGAACGTTCAATTTTTTTACAATGATCAGCAAAATAGAATCACTTTCGAGCTGCAGTGTTTTAATTTTCAGTGACGTCAAATGACGTCATTACTGAAAACTGCAACAAAAGTTTTTTCGCGGGAACTATGGTTGAACCAAGATTCGAACCAAGCACCGCTAAATTCATTTAAGCACAACTTCGCTTCCAGATGTGCTAGAAAGCTGAAATTTGGATAGCATCTGTATCCTGAGGTTTACTTTACATGCTGAGAAATTCGACGTCATATGACGTCATAATTACCAAACATTTAATTTAAAAATAGTGGTTTTTAGCCCTACAGGAGCTACTTTTAGACTGATTTGCATATTTTTTCACAGCATGTGCAGATACGTGTTCCATTGTGAATGATAACTTCCGTTTCCGGAAAATATGAAAGGTCAAGGTCATATGTCAAATATCGTTTTTAGCTCACCTGAGCACGAAGTTATTGTGATGCCGCTTCGTCCGTCGTCAACTGTTAACATTCTAGAGGCCACAGTTTTTACCCATTCTTCACCAAACTTGGTCAGAATGTTTAATGGCAAGTTCGAAACTGGGCCATGTGGGTTCAAAAAGTATGTCATGAGGTCCAAAAATAGGTCAATTTAAAGTAAAATCCTGTTTACACTCTAGAGGCCATATTTTTAAGCCAATTTTTACCAGACTTGGCCAGAATGTTAATCTGCATGAGAGCTTGGACAAGTTCGAAACTGGGTCATGTGGGGTAACAAACTAGGTCACTAGGTCAAATCATAGATATTGTGTTAGCACTTTTCAGTTTGCTTGTTAACACTCTACAGGCCATATTTTTGATCCAATCTTCACCAAACCTTATCAAAATGTTTATCTGCATGAAAGCTTGAACAAGTTCGAAACTGGGTCACGTTGGGTCAAAAAGTTACGAGGTCAAATTGATGTAAAATCTTGTTTACACTCTAGAAGCCATATTTATGATCCAATCATCACCAAACTTGGTCAGAATGTTTATTAGCATGAAAGCTTGAACAAGTTCATTTGGGGTCAAAAAGTAGGCCATTGAGAACAATGTTTCTCAGGTGAGCGATTTAGGGCCATCTTCTTTTCTTTGGAGCTTCATATCTCAAAAACGAAATATATATTCTATCAAGAGACTATGGGTATTATATATATAGTGCTTTCAAAAAGACCTTTCAGATGACATCCGGTTTTTGAAGATCAGGCTTGAAACGGTTTAGTTATGGCGGGAAAATTAAATATGTAGTGACCCAACAGCATTTCACAACTGATATCGCGTAAAGTATTGATTTTTGTTGATAATAATATGAGCAAATATTTTAGAGCAAATTCTTATCTTTCTGCTGATGTGCAGCATTTTAAGATCGAATCAGAAATGACTATTTTTTCTATTGCAAATTTGCAGTTTTCTCGAGGTTTAACAACTTATATCTCGAAAACAGTTAAACATAAGTTCATATATAAAGCGTACGATATGTAAAGAATTGAAGTCCTTTCAAATGGTACCCAGCATTATAAAATTAGACTTCACTGAAGAAAGTTATTAGAAAAATAATAGATCGCAATAACCATTTTGTCTTGCTTTTCTGCAGTTATTCTTAACGTCTTTGCCATGTTGATATTGATTTTTTTAAATAACAATATGAACAAGTGTTTAGAGCACATTTGTACCTTTCAATAGGTATGCAGCATTTGAAAATCAGTTCAGTAATGACAAAGTTATAGTGCAAAAACCATATGACATGGACATAATTTTGACTCGATATTTGGTGTTTTCTCAAGGATTAGCCGTTTTTATCTCGATAACTGTTAACAATAAGTTTATACATAAAGCGTATGAAATGTAGATAATTTGAAGACCTTTGAATGGTACCTAGCATTTTAAAATTAGACTTTATATAAGAAAGTTAAATTGAAAATAATAATTTCTGCATGCAAAAAGAGGAAGGCCTGGCATTGAACCTTGGAGGACACCATTTCCCTCCACTCTTTTATGCATTAATTTTTATGTGATGCAAAGTAACTACGGTCATGAAATATTAATGGGAGAAAATTAAAACAACGACTTTTGCAATGCAGTGATATTTTTCGTCTGACGTCACCAGACATTCAACTGACATTGTCAACAAGTATATGCTCTACAGCTGATACTTCTGTACTGATCTCCATAGTTTTTAAACATATAGATTGATATCTTCTACAGGTGCATGTCATTTCAAGATTGTCTGACATCCCAAGATGTTTAACTACGAATTGTGCAGGGCAGAAAGTCCTATCGTTTGTTCAACAAACGAAATTTCTAGTTTTCCGTATAATTTTAGACCTGTTGTAAAATGAATCTTGTATGGATTAATAAAAAATCTGATCTTCAATAGACCGGTATTAGAGTGAGCTATCGATACCTTAATGATGTGTCTTTTCATTGGCTATACATTATATGAATGGTTTCGATTCTAATGGAACCTTTGAAGATCCTATTGCTACTGAAAACAAAGACGATTTATGATGTTACTCATTTTATTTTACACAGATACAATTCGTCAAACACGCATCATGTTTCTTTTAACATAGAGTCTTTGTTCTACACTTATATTGTCCATATTCTCATACATAGAAGTTTGAATTGGAAAGAATCCTGGTGGTCTTAATCGTTTGCTTAATTTCGCAGAAGAACTCATATTCTAACGTTTCATAGGAGTAGTCTTTCTTTCCTACAGAGGAGAGTCTTGTCTCTTGAGTTCTGTTTTGGCCAATTCGACTGCGTGTGCCACAGGGGTAACAGATTGAATGTCGGTTCTTTAGACGTTCCACCAGTCTGTATTTTTTCTACAACGTAGTGTCCTTTATGACTAGAACGTAATTTACCTTCCGCCATGAGGCGAAGATGTTGTGACCATCTGTCTACGTTCATTTATATAAATATATATATATATATATATATATATATATATATATATATGTGTGTGTGTGTGTGTGTGTGTGTGTCTATTAGTCTCCTCCCCTTATAAACTTATTCATCGTTATCATCACTAGATTCTGAATCTATCTCTCCGTGACTAATGACATTATCGAACCAATGATTGTACTTTTTCAATACTCGTTTGATCACTTTCTTTTTATTGTCTGAATCCAAAATTTCTCGGAGTATTTCTGATGAACGACATTTCCTTCTAGTTGTGCCGCTGTTCTCAAACAATCTGTATACAAGAGCATGAATTCTTTTTTTATCGTCTTCAAAGACAAACTCGTAGGCTTTTGAACGGGTTTTCTGTTCTGAGTTTCCTTCTTTTCTATATTCGTAGTATTTTTCATCCCAAATTGTTTCCGTTCTCTTACCAGCTTTTTTGGCTAAGGGCTCGAAATATTCATTAATGTCTCCCATATAGTCTTGTTCATCAATAGAATATTTATTATAAGAACCATCATCGCAGGTGATCCAATCTGGACGGCCTAGTTTACTCGCAGGCTCGTCTTCATTATTTTCAGCATTTCTTTTCAACACTGCTGGACACCATGCTCTGACATGTTTTTGTAAGTTACTAATGTCCGAAAACATCGAACCGCAGTCGTCGCAAGAAATCATGATGTTTTGCAAAGTATCGACTGGTACAGTATCCTTGTCTCTTAATGACGTATGATGGTTCCATTCTACAATCTGTTTCTCTTATAAATTCCATCACATTTGTGCGCATGCGCAGTGAAGCCGGTGTAAGTGGCTTTAAATCTACGAGTAGGTAGATAGCCATAGGGATGACTAACAGCCTTTTCAAAAGGTCTTAACAGTTCTTGGGGGTTACTGGGGTACATTTGTCGGGCTAGGGTCATTACCTGTTGTCTGTCTACAGGGTTGTTAAATAACACCAGATAATGGCAATTTCGTCTCTGGGTAGGATCTTAGCTGAGATACAGATACCTTCCGTGAATAAATCGGTCACTCTTTAGTCCTTCGCCGCTTCCGTAGCCATGTCGTCTAATATGATTACATTTCTCACTCTAGGATCCAAAAACTCATCTTTTTCCAAGTTCTCCCTTCTTGAATTTTACTTCCGGGTAAACGACTCTTTGTATTTCGTCATATAACGGCTGCCATCTCTTGTATAACCAGTAATGCGTTGTGGAGTTGTGGAGCGGGGCGTATTTTTCATACCCCCCCCCCCTGTAGTAGTTGTGATACCATACACGTAAAGGGATGTTGAAAAACAAATTCCTGTCCATCATTTAATACTGAAGGTGGCGCTTCCTTAAAATTCCCCTCTGTCGGAGCTCCCTGATTTCCAAGAGCTCTTTGAGTTCCCTGATTTCCAAGAGCTGTTTGAGCTCCCTGATCTCCAAGAGCACCCTGTGGTGTCGGTGTGTGGTGTTCATTACAATGCTTGTTCATTTTGTGGCGCTTCAGGTTAAAGGTACTACTAAAATTCTTACAGCAGATTTGACACTCCATGGTTAAAGTTCAACTATAACTTTTCAATTTTTTTACCATACTAAGGGAGACTTCTGGTTAAGAGATCTCACTTTAAACTTTCCATAGCTATGAAAATTATTCAAATCGGTTATCAACTAAGGGAAATACTACCTTTAACATTGTACCTTTTAAAACGAAAGAGAAATCAATAAAATCGATAACTGACAATGTTTCGTTTGAAAATCAAAACACCAGATTTATTTTGAAGCTACTTACTATTTGTATGCTCAAATGACTAAGTACTAGTGCAAAAAAAGAGAAAAATATTGAATTTTGAATATAAACAAAAATCGATAAATAATCAATATCGGATCAATCATCAATGTGTTTAGACTTAATTCGCACTAAAACAATATCAATAAATTTATTTCTGAAATCAAAATACCACAATTCGTTCATTTGTTCCATACTTATATACGTATGATATATAATTTGGTAACTGATAGAGAAAATGCCTTTTTAATTAGTTCCCTGCTGACACGGTCACAACTCTTTCACCCCGCTCTAGAATTATGTCGATTACACAAAAACATGTGTTTAAAGTTAAAATCGAGTGGCCCAAACCATACATTTTGTTCACACACATTTTTTCCACATACGCGCAGAGTACAACGTATGTTGTCTTTTTTTCTATGAATGTTTTTAGAGTAATCAGTTGGGATCTTTTGAGCAGGAAATTTCTATTTTTAAAATATATTGGAAATACATGTCATTAACTTTGTGGAAATTCTGTTGTGTGATATAAAAATTGGATTTTGAGGAAAAAAGATAGGTGATTTATGAATTAAAAAGTTTACCTTACTCGGCATGTCCAATTCATTTCCAGAATTCAGCATGTTTAACCTTTGTTAATTGTAGTCTCTTTTTGTTGCAATGTGTCAAGTGCATACAGAATCCATGGATACACCTACCAGTAAGTTCAGTAAAACAAATCAGGGTTTGTAGTTTTCCCGATGTGAAAGAGTTCATCAAGCCGTTGTTAAAATTGATTCTTTTCTACAGCCAATTTGTCTGGAACAATACACGAAAGAATTATTTTATATTGTAAATCTGAGTAAATATACAAAAATAGCAAACGTTATGGCTCAGGAAAATCAGATTTAAGGCAATGCTACAATATAAAAAGTTATTTCGTTTCATTTGTTTCCATTTGCAACAGCCGATATGTCCGGCCAGCATTGTAATAAGAGAATATTTGATTAAGATGTAATGCCAGATTTATTCGCTGGTTGCGATTGTTTTGTCTGCCCCATAAACCTTCGCTCACCGTTGTTTCGCGGCCCTTATTGCGAGTACCGATTTGTTAACGTGCCTATCAGTTGGATTATGTCATCGTTTGATAAAAGCCACACCAATCTACCATAGCTGTGAAATCCAATTTCTCTTTACTACTTTAAAGTTATCGAATCAGACGTTTTAGATTATTCAGTTCTGGCCTTGAGTGATGCAGCAACTCTCGAGGAAATATAGAGTTCAAATGAATATGGAAAGTTCTTTTTCCACAGATCGAAGTAGATCAGTACCATGAATCCAAATCGTTGTAACTATACCAACATTTCCCAAGAAAAACTGTGATTCTGTCGTAGTAATTTGACATTAAAACTATTACATGAGTTGGAACAAATCGGTGGTGTTTTATCAAATGAGCAATAAACGGCAAGATTAATTCAAGTATATGATGATTCTAAAATTAGATACTGAAATAGTTTCCTTATTTTTTAAGTTTGAGACATCAAGAAAAAACTTGGATTTCCTTTTTTCTTAAAAAACATAATGAGAAAATTAAAATGAGCAGAAACGAGTGAGTTCAGAAACAAGAGATGAAAATATTTTCTGCAAATACATAATATTAATGGCCTTCAAATTGAATTTGGGGTAATTGTAGATCGTAATTACACTTTTGAGGGCGAACTTTTTTAAACAATAACAAAACCTTCTTACATGAGGACTGACACACTATACATGTACTGGTTTGTGTGGCCCGAGTTTTCAGATGCCTATCATAACCAAATATGTTGTCCAATTCAATTTCTTATCAAGAATCACAACTATTTAGTAATACCATTTCGGTACCCTCCTCCTCGAGAGAGACGTGATGAAGGACATGCCTTATTCAGTTTGTCCTCCTAGTTAAACAAAAAGCAAGACACGATTTCAACTGTATAAAACCAGCAGACTTGACCTAAAAGTTCACAGAGGTAACAATTACGACTGATATGTTTAAGACAATTTGAATGTGTGCAACATTTTACAACACAACAATAACATAGATATAATAGGAGCGTGTTACTGCCTTCGATACCTATAAACCATACATGTATGCATATCCCTATATATTATTCTGGAAAAAAAGTCAAGTTGGGTATATAACGGTAATGCGAATGTTTGAGAGGCATATTGGCACATGTGACTCTTCTTGTTTCATCTGGTACATTGATTGTTCACCATATCCTGATTATCAAAATACACATGAAGGGCTATTATTTTTTCAGTTTGATTGAGGCAATAAAATCACAGATTGGCATACACATATATTTTGGTTAATTAACTATCTGTGGACGGAATTGGGGGATTATTGCATACTACTTAAGTTTGTATTCACGCTTGCATTCACTTCTACCCCAGTAAGTCATTTAGTTTATTACTTTATTCAATACTTTAGAGTTGAAGTGTCCTTATTTGATATAGTTGTTATATATTATATGTACACCCTGTCAGAATGAGCTTTCTAATGATTTCACTCTAAAGATGAATGCGTACGAGCAAAGCTAAGGATCGCAGAAGGCCGCCACTAAGACTAAGACCGCTCGTTCCACGGACAAGAAGAGGAAAATGATGATTGAGTCCTACTTAATATTAATCTACAAAATCTTTAAGAAAGTTCACCCCGACATCGAAATGTGTGTGTGTTTATTTTTATTTTTTTTTTTATTTATTATTTTTGTATTTTTTTGTTATGCGTTCATTTAAGAAATACAGACCTTATTTTATGTTTTAAGAGAATTTCGCTGAACAAAAGCACTGCTGTAAGCGAAAGTTTAGAGAATTGTCTGCTTTGCTGCAGACCCAAGTACCATAAATATCAGTAGTTTCTGGAAGGCGGTCATCCGGGTGTTAACAATCCGATCTGACAGCGACATGGTGTTATACAAGGCGAGCCAGTGCTATTAATACAAGCACGGCTGTGGTATTTCTACACAATCCTGAAAAAGCAAGTGTGTTTGTTTTAATATTTCATGTAGCATTATGAAATATTGGCAAAGAAATCACTGCTGTGTCAAAGATTTGTATAATTCCCTTGCCTGTTTTACGTGCGACACAGTTTTATAGATTTACAGATATTTACTTTTTTTTATAATCAATACATATATACAGTAATACCCTATTAAAATTTTGACAAAGAAAAAACACTTTTATCATTTTTTTATATAAAAATATAAGAAATAATTATTCGAATATCCCTACAGGACAGTATCATTAAAGAAACGTAACATGAAAGAGTCATGTTCTTCCATTTCATTTCTGTTTTATCCGTAGAATTGTAAGTAATCTTTTTTTCTCTCTGTTACGAAACGATAATCTATAAATAACGCAAATTTATACAATATCTCCAACATCATTACCACCAACTTTATTATTATTAAAAACAAAGAGAATCAAACAAGGATACACGTATTTAATATGCTAAAATTTTATGTTGTCTTTTTTTTTGTGATAAAAACATTCTACAATCGGAAAACATGTTTACAATTCAAACAAAGCTGATATCTAAACAGTTCCAAATATGTTACAAATAGAAATTAAAAATTATGTCATGCAGTTCATATTAATAATGATAATGTATCCATCATTTTAACGGGAGATAGAAGTCCATTTAAAAAAAAAACACAAAAAAAAAAAAAAAAAAAAAAAAAAAAAACGTAATTGTTTGTTTATTTATTGGGTTTAACGTCCCGCCGACAATATTTCAGTCATTTGGAGACGATGTCTCCTTGAGACAGATATAGTGCTGCCACACTGTAGTATCACGCCGTAGACATATGGCATGATACCACACCTAGTCACATTATCCTGACACCGGGTCAACCAGTCAGCGTAATTGTAGGAGATAGTTTACACATAAATACATTAGGTTTATCTTAAGATGATTATTCCTCCTTTTTTCAATCTGACTGGCAGAATGCAATGATTTTATGGTTCTACGAGGGTCTTGGTTAGCGTATTTGTCTCACTTTCCCTGAAAATAAGATGTCAGACTTGTGAATTCATTATTGAAAGTTCCTCTACTGCTGAGCATCCGAAGATTATATGGGTTAGTGAACTTTAATTACGGATGTATTATCAGAGCTAATAAATGTCATGCGCAGAACCATACCTCTGAAATTTCAATTACTCGCTAATTAAGAGTATTAAGACAATTTCTGTAGAACAGACTCGCCCTTTCCTCGTGTCACAGAACCATATGGAAAACACGACAATGCAGTTTCCTTGGTGTGAATTTGTAAGACGAACTGAATTGGCTATTAGGCTCATTTACAAAGTTCCTCTGTAAATAGATCTAGGGAGCACAGGGGCTCGAAGTTGCATGGGGCGATTCATTTCGTACTTAATGGTAACCCTAATTAAAGGAAGGGAGGACACTATTTTCAGCTTATTTTCTAATACCGCATTTTAAGGAAAAACAACGATCAGTAAAATAATTCATATGCATTTGAAATGAATAGAAATAAAGAATCGAACCGTTTCCCGTATTGTTTTTACTCTTATAAATGACTAACAAGTGTTTTTAAAGTCCGAATCGAGGTTGACAACAGCCGGGACCGGCTACTTCCGGTGTCTTTTGCAGTTAATAAATGTAAGTGCTCATTTGTGAATATATTTAAAATAAATAATGTGTAAGCAGGTATGACTTCCCTGTACCTGCTTGTCCGACAATGATTATATTGTGCCCATTTTCAATCGAATTGTTTATGCTTTTGTTTACCTCCGTTACTCAATGAGGTTTTGAAAATGTCAGTTTCGTTACATTTTGATTGACCATTGAAAACTTACCTTTATGTTCACTTCAAAAGAAACCGGAAATAGCCTTCCCCGGCTGTTGTCAAGCTAAAGTAGAGCAATAAATTCACAATATAATCGTTACAAGAGAAAAACTACCCCAAACTCGTTTAGGATTTTCCTAATTTATGCATTTAAAATACAACCTGTTTCATTTTTAATATTGAATTTCGTTATAAAAGCCTTTTTCCAAATTTGGTCTCAAAACAGTGTCTTCCCTTCCTTTTTTAATGTTACCATTAAGTACGAAATGATTAGCCCTATGCAACTTCGAGCCCCTGTGGTAGGGAGGTTTAAATGGCAATCTGTGGACTCATGATCATTGCCATATACAACAGGAATGACGTAGCCATAGAAGACTAATTATGTAAGTCTAACTTGCCAATATATGACATATACTAAAAAAAAACTCTAGTGTTAAGTATACCAAACTAAATATCCTTATTGACTAACTTTTCAGTTCAATGATGCATACCTTCATCAACTGACAGAAAAAGAAATGCACGCAGATAAAATCCTTTACTGTTTTGGTGTCGTTTTTAAACCGATTTCATTTCTATACATACGTATATGACTTTCTCAATGGATTGTCTCGTTTCTCAGTAAAGTTTCATAATGTTTGTGTCATTAAACTGAGCTGAGACTGATGCATGTGCTCTCCGCAGTGATCACCTACCGTTTATATACTACTTAAATACAACCGTTACCTTTTGGTAAACATAGATTCTTCCTGGTGATGAGTTCTGTTTTAACAAGTTATCAACCAACTGGAATATAAATGAACATACAATGAACATACACAGAAAATTGTCTTTACTAAAATCTCCATTTTAAATCTAAGCGCCGATTACTCTATTTTTTTATGAAACAAAAAAGCGATGTGGGTTAATGTTGGCACTACATGGACCTGGCTCATCTGGTAGGTAACAAGAGAATTAAATTACTATATAAAACCAAAGCTACAATTAAATATGGTTTGTGCGACAAGAGTCACTGTACTCGTAATTAAGGTGATTTCCCATACTACTTTGGTGTCCTGTATTGCTACGTCATTCCCTCCATGCAATGCCTGCTAGATGCATAAGTTGTTTTGTTCAGTACGTTTGGGAGTGAAAAATCAAGCTTTACATGTATCCTAGATACGGGTGGCCGAGAGGGTAAAGTCGCTGACTTTAACACTCACTCAGCCCCTCACCGCGTGGATTTTCATGTGAGGAAGCCTTCCAGCTGGCTTGCGGTAGGTCGGTGGTTCTACCCGTATGCCTCCGTGCATTCGGGGTCTTCCTCCACCTGTAATTAGCTGGACGTCGCTATATGACTGAAATACTGTCGAAGCGACGGTTAACTCAAATAGTCAAGTCCTTGTTACCATCTCAGATCAAAAGTATTCGTTTCATATTTCATTTGTTTTTACTTCCTAGTTATCAAGTCGTACGTTTTCTTTCATGGTTCTCGTAAAGAACTATTTTATATAAACAGTAAACCCATTGAATTTAGAGAATTGTATTCCATGACTATATACTGCATATAAAGCTTTGCAAATACATTATCCATTAGAGTTAAATTGGCGAGATGGTGACCTATTACATTTGAACAATAATTTAGTAATGAGTGTAATCTATCGGGTGACTAACTTGTCGAGAGGTATAATTAATATATGGGGGCACGAGTGACTTAGCTGTCGAGAGGTAAAATAAATCTATAGGGGCACGAGTGACTAAGCTGTCGAGAGGTAAAATAAATCTATAGGGGCACGAGTGACTAAGCCGTTGAGAGAATTAATTAATGTATAGGGGCACAAGTGACTAACCTGTCGAGAGGTATAATAAATCTAAAGGGGAACGAGTGACAAAGCTGTTGAGAGGTTTAATTAATGTATAGGTGCACGAGCGACTAACCTGTCGATGGGTATAATTAATGTATTGGGGCACGAGTGACTAACATGTCGAAAGGTATAATTAATATATAGTGACTAACTAAATTACTAATATTGTAAACGAGTAAACGACAAAAATAAATAAAATATAAAAGGAGAACATTAAAAAAAATGGACAAGGTAGTTATCTTGTTCACTGCACTACTCCGGGTAGTTATAATTATAATCACTGCTCTCCTCCTGGTTGTCGTTTATTCATATATGAAGTGTC
>CM037777.1:65028546-65078546 GCA_021229015.1 Solen grandis
AAGTAAATGTTTTCAAGTATATATAGTCAATATGTTATCCTCTGTACAGAAATTCATAATAAATTTAAATAGAGAGGGCTCATTCAAAACTTGGTCCAAGAAGAGTTAAGGGTCTTGGTCACTCACCATCAATTTATGCCAAGGTTAAAGTTGTCAGCGGACAAACAAAAAGGACAAATATAATATGCCCCACCCCGACCACATTGAAGTAGATTTAGGGTTAACCAGAAAATATTTTTGTCAGAAATGTGCAATTAAAATCAAAACAATTCATAATTTTATTGTTTCTATTGCCACAGTTTATCTTTTATCTGTTTTTTCCATAGCATTACTCCTTTACGATATGGGATACAGTCTTGATATTCGACATACTTTCTTCCTAATGTATGCCTTTCAATTGACACCTGACATCTTGGAATGGAGCCAAAAGGTGTCTATGTGCATTGTGTTTTTTGAACACACCATTGACAGCTGGATGCTTTTGTAGGGTAATTTAAATGTTTTACCATTACAATTTTTACTGAAATGCGGAAACTTATCATAAAGAAATAACATTTTCATATTTAGAAAATGTTTGTTTTAATTCTCTAGCCTTCTTTAATGCAATACTGCTTATTTCTTTACCGTAGATATATTGTGTTAAGAATTCGAGTTAATTTTAGATAATTACTTTTGACCTCCTCAATAAGCATGTGTTTCGCACTTATAAGCAACTTTTTTTGTGCAGACGTATTTTGTAGTAGATGCACAATTCAATCCTATACATACGTGTTTATATATATGTACATGTGTTCACAACCGAAGAAAACTAATATTTATCTCTGATATTACGATATATACCCCCACATGCATAAATTATAGAAAAATATATATATAAATAAATCGATAAGATAACTTGTCAAATTACTGTAATATAACACCGACTTTTTACCCCAAGTGGTTCAATTACTGATAGATTATTACTGGTTGGAGTTATAACAATCTTGGTTAAGTTGATCAAAAGACAAATCAAACGAAAGAAATCGTGATATTACGCTCTCGTTCTGTCATTTAGTGTTATTAATAAAAGCATTCATGGAAGCCCACTCGAATCCATTGTCAAATTTCTGCATTAGATGTCAGTTAACTATCTCCTATACCAGGGAATATTGGACAGCTTAGTCGCGAGAATACGTGTCTTGAAGTAAAGACTATCATTCGTCATTCTACTTCTTTCACCATATTACTGTCAAAACACTTTCTCGTAAGCCAAATATGTTTACATCAATGTTGGACAATTATGCCAAAGGCATTCTTTTGTAAAGAAATTAAACAGAGCATATTAGCGTGTGACATTCAGACATGATGCCTTGATATACGTGTATATGTCTTGACAATAGTTTGTCTTTACCGTTTTTGTCACAGGATTCTGCTTCTAATACCCGGTGTTTATTTATTAAGTTTCCAACATGAAGATCAACGAACAGAATACAATAATACAAACCCTGGTTTACCCATTTTGCGCTGAATCAGAGAAAAAAAATTATGCTTTGTTTGGTTTTCAAAGTTCCCCATACATATACTTAATAATATTAATAATAATGTACTATTGTGACTGTTTGTACTATGTGGTAAAAAAAATGCCTGTACATAGATCGTTAAACTTTTATCAAAATAAATCCGTATATTATTAGATGGTATATACACTTTATTCTATATGCCATGTATTGGGATTCAAATCAAAAGAATATATGTATGCTGTTAATGTTGCTCGATTTTTGTTGTTGTATATATCAGTTTTTAAAAAGTACACATGATATTAAAACAATTTGTCACTTTGTAAAATTGCGTATTGTGATTTCATCTTACCGACAGAAATGATTGATGAAAGCGTGTAGATCTAGCACTGATGTATTAATCTTGTCAATGAGTTTAAGTCACGTGATATGGATTTATGCGCTGAATATTGCTGTTGTCATAAATGATGGCTACTGATTATTTAATGACTGATAAAATCATCATATCAAAAGCACTAGCAGATTGTATGTGTAAGTACATCAATAAACCCTTCATTAGAAAACAATACTAATGTAGTTAAAAAAAGCGAATAATATTGACATGGCGGGAGCCCGGACAGAGAGTGACACGAAACAATATATATTTTGATATTTTTACATATGCTATTGCTGCTCTGGTAGCTTTTCGAGGTATTCATCTTAATTTGACATAGGTTTCCGATAAGTATTACACTCTCCTCTTTTTGCATAAAGAGATAAGAATAACCGTCGTCAAATGCGCCAACTATTTCCTGCAATATGCCAGGAGAAATCGACGTTATAAAATGCCCAAATTGACCATAAGTGTATCTTTATTGCACCCTATACGTGGAATTATGTATAAGCTGTACTCACGTGGGCACGGAATCAAATCTAAGAATAATTTGTTGTGAAAAAAACCTTCATTCACTTATATCGGCACGTACTTCCGAAGTCACGAAATGCTGATCATTGCTAA
Organism: Solen grandis; assembly: GCA_021229015.1. Taxonomy (NCBI): domain Eukaryota; kingdom Metazoa; phylum Mollusca; class Bivalvia; order Adapedonta; family Solenidae; genus Solen; species Solen grandis. Next base: position 65,031,040 of record CM037777.1, read on the forward strand.
GAATGGGAAAACAGACGCAGCGGTATTTTGGACAAATTTGCGGGAGACATTATCGTTTGTAGATTAGTTTGGAATGTCTTTTTCATATTCAGTCACTAAATGTCTTTCAAATTTATGCGACTCTCATGATATTCATTAAATGATACTATTTGCAGATTGAATGGAGGTGGACAACTCTAGTCGATCACACAAATGGGCAGCACCGATACCTGTACCGAGACATGCCATTAAATTAATATTTAACATGTTGTTCATTTTTATGATGGCAATGCATATTGAAGGCAGCGTAAAATTTTAAGGATATATATTTTAAAATGAAGTTAATTATTTTTGGTATTAACAATAGTCTCCATACTAAGCACGAGAACACAAAATAGGCTTATGCGAGGTTAATGAATCATTCTACTTCAAAAAATATGATTTGCAGAATTAAGGTTTTTGTGTACTGCAATTCTTCTTTGTGGGGTCTATCTACCAATGAAGTTCAAGGTTTTATATCTCATAGTGCATGAGTAATGCCTTTAAAGAAATAAGTATGAAATTGAACAAAAGCCAGTAACTCCAAACTTATAATGTGCAGAGTTACTGTTCCTGTGCATGACACTTCTCATCAATAAGATATATCAACCTGTGAAGTTTCAGGTTAATAGCAGGGCAATAACTAAAAAATGATGCGCAGAGTTACGGTTCTCCTAAATACAATACAATACAATACAATACAATAGCTTTATTGCTTTCGAACATCATCATGTTTACAGCAATCGTACATATATAATAACATTGCATTGCAGGTGTGGACTATAACCTGCAGAGAAAAAATATCCAATAATGGTTTTTTTAGAAGGGTGTTTTGTTACATGAAACATTTATCTAAACATTACATATATATCAGTTATGGATTCAATGTGTTTACATAAACATAATTGTACTAGTACAAGTAAATGCTTAATTGTTTATCTCTCTTTTTTTTTTTTTTTTTTTTTATTTTCTCTTAATACTTGCCCAATGTAAATATTTTGCTAAATTAATTATAACATGTTTTGATTTATTATTCATTAAATTAGTGAATTTTTGTAAAGTTGGCCATGTATAATAATAGTGTTTTAAGTAAGTTTTTCTTAAATCTCTGTACATTGGACACACTAACAAAAAATGATATTCATTTTCTATAACATTTAAATTGCATTTTGTACATAATCTTTCGTTTCGGTCAATATTCTGATGTCTACCTTTTTCTATATTCAAATCATGAGCTGATAATCTAAATTTTGTATATTCAATTCTAAATTTATTATTTTTTATAAAATCTAAATAATTTTCGAATGAACATGTATGTTTGAATAAACAGTACGCGTTTAGACGACTAGAGTTATTAATAGAAGAGTACCACGACTGATTATATATATCGACTATTCTTTGTCTTACATGATCATAATTGACATAGATATTTAATTGATGTTGCCAAATATAGGATAATGTAATTTTAACTTGGTAGCCCAGTTTTATTTTTTTTTGGATTTTTTTCAATATCATCCTTTAACATAATATAAGCATTAAATAATAGCGAGTTATCTTTCTTTTGCAATATGTTCGTCCAATATTTAATTATGGTTATCTTTCGATAAATATACATCGGCATTCTTCCTAAATCTCCGTACATTGCGTTTAGATTAGTTGATTTTCTTACATTAAGTATTTTACGACAAAATTTGGAATGTATATTTTCTATGTCTGGTCCTGCATGATTTCCCCAAACCGCGGCCGAGTAATTTAATATCGGTTCAATTAATGAATCAAAGAGATAGATCTTTTTGGATGTAGGTAAATCTAGCTGGTTATATGTAACAAATAAATTGTGTAAAGATCTCATTGCATGCTGAGCTATCATTTTTTGAGTACGATACCACTTACCATTTTTAAACAGATATATTCCTAAATATTTAAATGAACTAACAATTTCGATTTTTTCATTATAAAGATAAAAGTTGTAATTTGTGAAACGCCCATTCTCAAATATCATAACCTTTGTTTTCATAACATTTAATCGTAAACCGTATACATTACTATAAGTTTCAATGTCGTTTAATAACTTTTGTAATGAGTGCGGGTCTTGAGCAAAGACAGCTGCATCATCTGCAAACAACAACAAAAATAGTTTAATATCATTAACATTCATTATACCTTGCAAATTACTATTCATGTTATTTATAATATCATTTAAGAAAAATAAACACAATAAACTGCTCATGGGATCCCCTTGCTTAACACCGACTTTAGAAAAAATAAATTCTGATTCTTCCGACTTATATCGAACAGATGACTTTACTTCATTATATATGGACCTAACAGCTTTTATAAATTTAGAGCTTACTTTTTCTTTGATCAGTTTTTGCAGTAATAATGTTCTATTTATTTTATCAAACATTTTTTCCCAATCCAAAAATGCTACTTTCTTTTTTTCGAAGGTTTTGTTATTAATGCGTGTAGTATAAAAATATTGTCTATAGTTGATTTTTCTTTTTGAAATCCAAATTGATTGTCTATAATAGTTTCATGTTTCGGTGCCCACTTGCTTAATCTGTTGTACAGTAATTTTGAATATATTTTTGATAGAATATTATTGAGAGTAATCCCTCTATAATTTTTTGCGTCATCTATATTACCCCCTTTAAATATTGGTACTAAAATACCGTGTTCCCAGTCTTTCAGTTTGGGAAAAATGCCACCATTAATCATTTTATTATAAAGTTGAAGTAAAAATGGTGAAATAATATGAAAGGAGCATTTAAATATTTCTGCTGTTAGTTTATCTGTGCCAGGGCTTTTAGAATTATCTTGTTAAGGCTGTTTCAACTCTGATAACGTAAAATCATTATCCAAATCGATAATTTTTAGGTCTTCTGGTTCCGATCCATATAAATCATTAAAATGATCATATAACTCTTTTGTATTTAATAATAAAGATTCATTTTTATTTTTATGATATTGAGAACGTATTTTTTTTCCAAAACTGTTTTGGATTAGTTCTAGACAGTCCTGATATCTTAAGACTCTCTGTTTTTATAAAACTTCGTTTGCTTTTACGTTTAATTGCATTGTATGATTTCTTACTATCTAGAAATAATGTTTTGTTTTCTGTATTTTTATATCTAATATATGCATTTCTTGCTTTATTAAATTTTTTTTTTCCTTGCATCTTGACAGTCTTTATTAAACCATTTCTTTTTATTGCGTATACAGTTTTCATTATTAATTTCACAACTCCTATTGTTTTTCCTTTCCTTCCCGAATACACTAAACGCGTGTTCTTGAATGAGATTTGTAAAATCACTGATAGATTTATTTATATCCTCTGTGTTTATACAGGTAGCTATACGCTGTAATGACTCAATATTTTCCAACAGTTTTGTGTTGAAGTATTCCACGCTTTCCTCGTTCCATGCTATATATAAATTAGGGGCGGGGCTTTCGTTATTTTCATTTTTAGTGTTATTGCAAAAAGTATTTTCTTTTAAACAAAAATGAATTGCATTATGATCTGAGAATTCATTAGGAGGCATTATTTCAAAGGTTTCAATTTTTGAAAAGTTATTGTAGGAAGTTAAAAGATAGTCAACTACACTAGAACCCTTAGGGCCTATAAATGTATACTCTCCTATGCGTGCGTCACTATCTAAACGTCCATTGGCTATCAGTAAGTTGGTTAATTTGCATAACTGCATGATACGCTGACCACGCGAGTCTAGCACGTGGTCTTTGTTTACTCTAGGCTGAATGTAAACAAAATCATCTGCGGATTCATCATTGACCAAATATTGATTATTGCTCAAAAAATCTGTCTCTGATGCTGTTCTACCGTTTAAATCACCAATAATAAAAATATTCCCATGCTTTTATATTTCTCTATACCACATTCTATAAGATCAAATACATCAACATCATCTGATAGTTTTACCTTTGAATCTATTGGTCTGATGTACGTACAACACATATATTTATCATCATTAGAATGAAATAAGGTTTTGTCCAATTTCATCCATATTAGACCACAATTATTTTTATCTATAAACTGAATTTTGTTTTTCAAACTTTGCCTGAAATAAATAGATATTCCACCACTGTATCTCCCTTTCTTGGTATTAATTGATTTATTTCCAAATAAATGGTATGAATCCATGCCTTGAATTTCTAAATTGTAATGAGTATATTGTGATATCCAAGTTTCATATAATATAACAATATCATGTTCTTGGATTTTTTCTGTAAAGTCACAATCTGACACTTTTTCTGGCTAAACCATGAATGTTCCATGGCAGAATGTCAATTGACCCTTCATGACCTCTCTAGGCTGTCCCTGCCGGTGGTTTATACAGGTACCCGTTTATGTAAAGTTTGTCTGCCGTGAGCCGCACTGTATTTCCCTTCTGTCTTTCCTGCTGCATGATGGGATACAGTGCCTTCCCGGCGTCGCGCCACTCCTTCGGTAGCTGAACACCGATTCCCAGGTTGAGTTTCTTGAGATCATCTTTTTTTTTCATTCGCTGTGATCCGGATCTTCTCTCTATCCTTGTAAGAGTGAAATTTGGCGACTATCGGCCGCGGTCTGCTGGTACTCGATTTCACCCCCCATCCTGTGGGCTCTGTCAATTTCAATGTTATCCGTGCTGATTTCCAGGCTGTTTTTTATTATGTCTTTTATAACATTTTCACAGTCCCCTGATGCTGGTGTAGTATCCTCGGACACTCCATAGAAGATCAGATTATCCCTCATTGATCTGTATTCAAGGTCTGTCAGTTTAGAACAAACATTTTCTTTAGATTTTTCTAGATAATCTACTGATTTTGACAGGTTTGAGCATGATAACTGAAGAGTTTTTATTTGTTCTTTAGCATTATTTAATTCTGATGAGTTAGATTCAAATTTGGAACTTATAAATGAGCTTGCTGCTTCTACCTCTGATACTCTTTGATCAATGCTGCTAACTTTGTTTTCAAGATCTGTCAATTTATTACTGATCTTATTTACAGTTTTTTCAACACTGTCAATTTTTGCAACGGATTGTTTAATAGATCTCAGATCCTCTATGATGCTCGTTGCCCATGGTAGCGGCTGGTTTAGGGATGGAGATGCTGTTAATTGAGGTGAAAATCCCGGGGGAGATTGCATAAATTGTCCGCCAAATGGTGTCTGAAAAAGTCATGTCAAAATACCCTTGTTTGATGTAGTTAATATCAAAGTCAAAATATGGCGTGGAAGTATCAAGTAAACTCTCGTAAGATTGTTCAGTGTAATCTGTGTTTACAACATTGTGTATTGGTTCACTTGCCTGTTTCAAACCTGTAGAACTGGTTTTCGCTGTGTTCTCGCTGTCCTTGAACAAAGGCGATATTCCCTTCCTTTTCTTGCCTTTTTTCTTCTGACCTGAATCTTTTTTGTTTATTTTTTGTGATTACGACATGAACACATGTATTCATCATAAGTTTAGTACCTAAAACATTCACATAAAATCCTTATAAATTGCGTTAAATCCAATTTTCTCTCAGAGGTTTACATCCCATGTCCACACCTGACCAATCACGTGACTAAATAAGATCTATCCACCTGTGAAGTTTCAAGTTGTAAGCTTTGATACTTTCTAAGGTATACAAAAAAGTGTGACAAACAGATAGACGGAGAGACAGACAGACAACTCCGACAAAAACAATAGGTCTCCCAATATAAATATGGGGAGAGACATAAATGACCCGTATGTTACTTAATGAGAGAGCACAGGTCATTGAAATGTTGACGGCAGGTTCATTGTATCATTAGGTAAGTGCCTTTATGTAATGTTCATTGATATTTCATTAAATGTTTGTTTTCTTTCAATACCAAGACTGGTTTCTGTCTCTGTGGTAAATATGGTTAATATTTTTTCTGTCATTTTAATTAAAATGAACCCACCAGTACTATGTTATAATGCTGTAAAGATACAGGTGGTAATTATTTAGCTATTTAAGCGAATGATTGATTGCTAATGACGCCGCCTACTTAAGCAAGATTGACATCTCTGCGTGTTCAGTCACTTCTTCAAATGAGATGTAATTATAATTATTATTCACAATCAACAATCACGTGGAAACCTCGTGTAATTTCAGAAATGAAAATATTTACTTTAATCATATGCTGCAAGAAATTCCTATAAAACCTCACACGTATAAGTAAGTACAAAAATCCCTTACAAGATATGGCTATGGTGATTAAGCATTTGCTTAAACTCATTTCTAATCCAAAATTTGCAAGCTCAACTGGCTTTGCACTTATTTCTACTTTAATTATTTTGAGACGCCATGCTTACATGTTTGTGTATATTGAAACCCGACTTATATTTTAGATTAATTTGCGCCGAATACCGATTTCAAGTTACCAAGGGTGTCTGATGAAAATAAACAGTTTATGTCTTTCCTCGGTTGCTGCGCGTTTAGCGTTCATTCAAAGCTGATAAATATAAAGTGACATGCATGCAATGCTACAGGTTGAATCTATCATTTTAATCTAATTATGAGACTGACTATTCTTTAATGGTTCTATCACGTTGACACGGGACGATGGAAAAAGGAGTGTGATATACATTTCGACAGAACGTCAGTCTGTATTTGACAATTACACCACGTGCCTGAGTGTAGATCAATAACACCCAATGACTTTCCGTAAGGGAAAGACACTGCATATAAAACAGATGCATATATTGTTCTTGAATAAAGTAGTGATTGCACTTTTACTATCAGCAGTGAAACTGCTGTATTGATAATACCATTCAACATTGATATTATGGCTTTAGTTTTTTCTTTAATTATACACGGGAGAAATTGGTGTGATTTTGTTGGTCAGATCTCTTCAGACCAAACGTGTTTTTTAATTCGCAAACATTTTTAGGGCGGTTCCTCAGGCAAACGGATATTTTTTGTCCTTGTATGTCTTTATTCATTTTTTTTCTCGTAGAATAAGACCAGTTATATAAAAAAATCTATCCACGGTCAAAAGAGTTACGGCAAATGAAACGACATATACGATTTCAATGGAAAACGTTACCTACCTTCTTATTATAGAACAGAACATACTTTTATTGAATATAACTTGAACAACATTCTTTGACAAATAAATACACATGAACGAAATGGCAATGCGAGAATGAAGGAAACATGACAGAATACAACAGATCAATACATATGTTTAAATATATTTTTTTTATTTTAATTATGGCCTTCCGCAAACCTGCGGAAAACGTATAGGGTTTGTTACGGCTTTCCACAAATCTTCGGAAAACGTATAGGGTTTGTTATGTAATGGTCTACAGCCATTATTTCTGGACCGATTTTCATCAAAATTTCACAGAATGTGTATATAACGCTTTTGTTTTGCATCCCGGTATCCATTTTACAAAATTCGAAAATGCAACGGTTCTATGGGGAATCCAAGATTCGAACCATTGACGTCAAATTTCAAATGCGTATAAAATCGCTTCCATATGAGCTAGACAGCTGATATTTGGACAAAATATATGTCTCTGGGTCCTCTTTATATATTGAGAAAATGAACATCATATGACGTCAAAAGACGTCATAAGGTAAAAAGTAATTTCTAATTTCTACGTTTGAACTTTTATATGTTGCAAACGTTCAAGCACCGTGAAAATTGAAAAGCATATGCTTCACATAGAACGTTTTGCATTTCAAAAACTTTCCATTGCCTATGACGCGTTTTGACGTCAAACTTGATATTTGTACGCGGCCTACAGCCGTTATTTCCGGACCAATTTTCAAAAAAATTCACAGAATGTGTATATTACGCTCTTGTTGTGCATCACGGTGTCCGTTTTCCCAAATTTGAAAAGGCAATGGTTCTATGGCGAATCCAAGATTCGAACCATTGACGTTAAATTTCAAATACCTATAAAATTGCTTCTACATGAGTTAGAAAACTGATTTTTGCACATATAATAAGTCTCCTATTGTGTATTACATTCTGTGAAGATGAACGTCATTTGACGTCCTATGACGTCATAAGGTCAAAAAGAATATCTGATATATATGCTCATATTTCAGATACTGAATATTTCATTTCATTGTTTGTCTTATGCCTATGATGTCATGTGACGTCAAACATGACATTGTCTACAAAAGATTGTTCGCGGTCTACAATCATTATTTTCGGACCGATTTTCATTTAAATTTCACAGAATGTGTAAGTTTCGTTATAATTATGTATTCAGGCGTCCGTTTTTCCCAAATTCATAAAGGCACAGGTTTTATAGCGAATCCAATGTTCGAACCATTGACGTTAAATTTCAAATACGCATAACATCGCTTCCAGGCCCCGTGTTCTTGAAAATACTTAAGTACGATCTCAGGCTCAACTTTGAGTATCATGCTCAAATCCCTATTGAAACTAATGGGCATAGTTTGAGTATAAGTATGAAAATCATACTTAAGTACTATTTTTATTTTCGAGAACACGGGGCCAGATGATTTAGAAAGCTGATATTTTGACTGAATATAAGTCTCTACGTATTTTGTACCTTATAAGAAGATGAGCGTCATATGACGTCATGTGTCGTTACAAGTCCTTAACACTCTTTTTAATGAAATTAAACGGTTTTTACGGCATGAAGTTTTTATTGAAGGTGCAGCATTAGATGCTATGGCGTAATGCTACTTCCGTTTCCAGAGAAAGCAACGGTCAAGGTCTTATTTTAATTATCGATTTTTTTATTTGGCCTCAAATATCTAAAACAATATATATTCTATCGAGACACTATGCATATAATTTGTAGTGCTTCGAAAGACCTTTCAGCTTTTAATGATCGGGGTTGAATCAGTTGAATGATGACTGAAAAACGAAATTTCTGTTAGCCTCAATGCCTTTAACAGTTTATATCTCGAAAACTTTTCATTTTCGAAAATATGAATATTAATTGTAAAGCAATGTTGGGTCGTTCTTTTGATGCTTTAAGTTTAACGATTGACCCAAAAATCATGGAGTAATGCAAATATCAAAATTCGTTTATGTTATTTTATGACAGATCCAAATACATTGCAATCGGATTGAATGGAATTTAAAGACATTTGTTTTGGTAACTAGATTATTGAAATTAATCATCTTATAAGAAAGTGATGTCAAAATAAGAATTGATGTTTAGTTAATTTTGTCATGCAATATAAAGCTCTTACGTTTGACAAATTTAGCAGAAAGTCCTATCTGAATGAAATCTAGTTATTATTATTATTCCAATCTAATTCAATAGTTAATGTAGATATGTTGCCAATATCCAGGCAACATGAAAATTAATCTGCCTCGACACAATGTATAAATTTTTAAAATCAGGTATTGTCTATTTTCAAGGACGTCAAATGACGTCAAATTTGACGTCAGCTCCAAAAGTTTGTTCGCACTCTAGAGCTACCAATTCTGATCAGACTGTCATGATATTTTCACAGAGGATGTGTGTTTGATGAAGATGTGCACCTTGGAATTCAAATTTCTTAATCCGAAAATATTTAAATTTTATGGCAATACCGAATTTCGAACTTATGTCCTAAAAATATATTTTAATGTTACAAGGCCACCTAATGCGTTAGAGGCATGAATATTGGACAGCATATGGGCGTAGAGGTCTTCTTTCAATTACTTAAAGGATTTTTCTTAAGTCACGTCGTTATGACATCATAAAAAAGACAAAAAGCATCTTTTCAAAAAATTTCTTTCGCTCTAGTATCATGACTATTGACTCAATCTTTTTGAATATTATGATGCAGCGATTAAAAAGTTTGAATTTATAAATTCATTTATATTTAATTTTAGTGACGTCTAATGACGTCAAATCTGACGTAAGCTTCAAAGGTCTGCTCGCGCCCCTGAGCCTTCAATTCTGGTCCGATTTGATTTTCTTGATATTTTCACAGAAGATGTATTTTAGAATGTAGATGTGCTCCTAAGCATTCACATTTCCAAATTCGAAAAGATTAAGATATCATGGCAATACCGAGTTTCGAACGTTGGTCCTTAAATTACATTTTAATGTTACAAAGCCCCCTGATGTGTTAAAAAGACAAAAAGCATTTTTTTTAAAGATTTATCTCGCTCTGGCTCTGGCATCATGGATTTTGAGTCAACCTTAATTACATCTTTGGAATTGATAGAGTTAAAATTGAAGTGATGCATACTGCAAGAAATGTTTGTTTTGTCACGTATTTAAGACGTCATATATACTAAAGCAAGAATTGTTGAAAAAAAATCATATAAAATCGCCAATTAGACCAATGAACTTAAAATTATCAGAAATGTCGAAACTTAGTACGCTCATAAGGTCTTTAAAATTCAAAGTGATTACGTCATCAAACATGACAGATATTCATGTTTGATTGAATGCCTACTTGTAAATGTGAAAAACAAAACCTGTTCGCATTCTCGAAGATATTTTTTTCTGGATTAATAGAACGTTAGCTGAACATATATTTTTCTTTAGTCACTTGATTTTGAAGTCGTTAAAATATAAAAAAAAATCATTCATTTCAATTTGTATTCGCGCTCCAGCTTCGTGAGTATTGATAAATATCTTAAACATACCTTTGCATACTTTGTAAGCAAATTATATTTAAAAGATCATAAGATTGGATACATCAACTTTAAATACGTAATTTTGCCGAACCTTATGATGCGAAAAGAGTCCAGACAATTTAAAGTGATTACGTCATCAAACAAAATATTCTTGCCTTTCGTATAAGGGCTAATTCAAGAAAGCGGTCCTTGGGTTGGTTGAGCAAGATCCGATTGTTCTTTTGCAGAAAAAAGTGAATAGTGAGTTGTAGTGAATTAGTGATACGTTTTTGAGTAAATAAGTCGCATTTAAGATGAAAAATAATTATACTTGAGGCAGAAAACCTATACGGATAACTTTTTCGTAAACCTGAAGAAAATGACAAATACATGTATATCTATCTATCGATTTGTTATGTTTTCTAAAGGTTTAACGGTTTCTTTTTCTCAATCTGTAAAAATAAGCTACTATTTAAAGCAAATGAATTATTGAAAGTTTCAAGACGTTTATAACGTTAATTACATAAAAATAAGAAATTATTTTCATGATTTTGTTTACACCACTGCCTTTGTTTCCATCTTTTTTTCAAATGTAAAATTCATTCAGTTAAAAGGTTGAAGGTCATGGATTTCAAAGTAATCTTATTTTTTTTTTACAGTTTCAATTAAGTGCAAGAAAATGCAATGAATATTTGTTAAGTCACATGCTTACGAAGAATTTGATATCGTAAGAAAAAAATTATTGAGGATAGTCATATATTGAAATGTTCCTGTTTTTTTTTTCTGCATGATAGTAAACGGATGCGTCATCAAATAAGATCCATAGTTATGTTTTCTTAATATTTTCTTGAGAAGATAAAAAGCTTATTTTAAAATATAAGTATTTAGTATGGATAACAATGATTAAAGTATTAAATCTCCCATTATTAGGCATCATTATTCCATTTATTTGTATTAACTTATATAGTCAATACCCTTTAAATAAGCAAACAAACGGAAAGCCGTTTCGTTTGTATCTTAAACAAACGACTTCAAGTTGATATCTACAGCTGTAATTCTGGATTGATTTACTTTATCTTTCCAGTGACCACTGATGGTATAGGTCAGAATATGTAGATATGAATATAATCAGGTTTGATAAGGTTAACAGAGCAGATAGCCCTATCGTTTATTTGGAACAAACAAAATAAAGTTGTTGTGTTTTTCCAACCTACTTCAAGAGTTAATTTTAATATGTTGCCAATGTCCAAGCAACATGCGTTGACAAAAAAGTAAAACTAATTTCAAATGACGTCAGATTTTACGTCATCTTCAAAAGTTTGTTCGCGCTCTAGAACCATCAATTCTGGTCGGATTGTCATGAAATATTCACAAACGATGTGTGTTAGGATGTAGGTGTGCACCTTGGCCTTCAAACTTCCACATTTGAAAAGTTCAAGATTTCATGGCAAAACCTAGTTTCGAACTTTGGTCTTAAAATATATTTTAATGTTACAAAGCTCCCTCATGCGTCAGAAACATGGAAATTGGAAAGCATATCGACCAAGAATTCCACTTGGTAAATTCTATATTTATCAGGATATTTCTTTCTTAAATCACGTGGTTATGACATCAAAATGTTTTAGATCACCTGCGCACATGTGCTCAGGATGAGCTATTAGGATCGATAAATGTCCGTCCGTCCGTCCGTCCGTCGTCCACAATTAGGTTGTTTGTACTCTAGCATCTTCATTTCTTGAGCAAGCATCTTCAAACTTAATGACAATATTTATAATCCTTATCTCGGCCAAGTTTGATTATGGCTGATTTCGGCCTATTAGGTCAGGAGTTATGCACCTTTTAATATATAAAATGCCAGATTCCATTTTGTTTGCACTCTAGCACCTTCATTTCTCAAGTAATCATATTCAAACTCTATGACAATGTTTATTAATATAATATCCTGGCTAAGTTCGATTATGGCTGATATCGGCCGATTAGGTCAGGAGTTATGCCCTTTTTTCATATTGAAAAATGTCCAATTTTACTTTGTTTGCATTCTAGCATCTTTATTTCTGAAGCAATCATCTTCAAACTCTATGACAATGTTTATAGCCATATTATTTTGGTCAAGTTCAATTATGGCTGATATCCGTCAATTAGGTCAGGAATAAATGAATTTCAAATGAGTATAAAATTGCTTCCAGATGAGCTAGAAAGCTAATATTTGAATAGAATATAAGTCTCTAAGATTTCTTTACATACCGAGAGAATGAACGTCATATGACGTCATGAGGTGAAAAGAAATTTCTAATTTTTACGTGTTAAATTCTATATGTTGAAAACGTACGAGCACCTTGAAAATCCAATAGCTTATGCTTCAGATAGAACATTTTGCATTTCAATGATTTTCATTTGCCTATGACGTGTCTTGACGTCAAACTTGACGTCGTCTTAAAATGTTTGTACGCGGCCTACAGCCATTATTTCTGGACCGATTTTTTATCAAAATTTCACAAAATGTGTATGTTACGCTCTAGTTGTACATCCCGGTATCCGTTTTTCCAAATTCGCAGAGGCAAAGAATTTATGGCGAATCCAAGATTCGAACCATTGACGTCAAATTTCAAATGCGTATAAAATCGCTTCCAGATTAGCTAGAAAGCTTATATTTGGACAGATTATAAGTCTTTAAGTGTCCTATACAATCTGTGATAATTAACGTCAATTGACGTCATATGACGTCATAAGATGAAAAAAAAATGTTTGATATCTGCGTGTTAATTTAAATATGTTGTAAAGTTCTCAGGACCATTAGAATTTAATGGCATATACATTAATCCATATGCGTTTTGAATGTAAGGTATTTCATATTAATGTGACGTCATATAACGTCAGATTTGACGTCAGGTCCAAAAGGTTTTATGCAGTATACTGCCATTATTTCTGGACCGATTTACATCAAAATTTCACAGAAGGCATATGTAATTGTCTAGTTGTGTATCCTGGTGTCCGTTTTCCGAATTTAAAAAGGCAATGGTTCTATGGCGAATCCAAGATTCGAACCATTGACGTCAAATTTCAAAAACGTATAAAATCGCTTCCAGATGACTTAGAATGCTGATATTTGGTCTGAATATTAGCCTCTATGACTTCCTTCTATTCTGTTAGGGCGAACGTCATTTGACGTCATATGACGTCATAAGGTCAAAAATAATTTCTGATAACCACACGTTAATTTCTATATATTGCTAAGGTCCCAGGGGCATGACAAATTTTCTGCATATATTTAAGGTAATGAAGATTTCATTTTATTGATTTTCTTATGTCTATGACATCATATGACATCAAACTTGACGTTGTCTACACAAGTTTGTACGCGGTCTACAGACATTTTTTTCTGGACGGATTTTCATCAAAATTTCACAGAATGTGTATGTTACGCTCTAACCAGTGTCCATTTTTTTTAAATTCGAAAAGGCAAAGGTTTTATTGCTAATCCAAGATTAGAGGCTTTGATGTCAAATTTCAGTATAAGTCTCCAAGTCTTCTTTATATTTAGAGAAGATAAGGCCAAAGTTATTTTTTTTCTGTTGAAATTCAACGGTTTTAAGACCTGAAGGCCTTATTTTTTGTTTGATTTGCATGAATTCTTATTGAAGGTGTAGCATTTGATCCTGTGGAACAATGTCATTTCCATTTTGATAAAAATGTTAAGTTCAATCATTGTTTATATCTTGAAAACCTCTAAAGCTGGACCGAATTATGTGACAATCGAATTGTAAGCATTTACAATAAATTTGTTTTGTTACATAGATTATAAGAAAAGGACAAGTTAAATGAAATTTAAAAAAAACACAAAAAAACAACAATGATTTTAAGTTACTTTTGCCATACCCTCCAAGTTAATCGGTTTATTTTTCAAAGTTTATGGAGTTATGGCGCTACAAAAACATGTTAAAAGTAGAAAATTGATATCCTTTTACTTTCTTCGCTTTTAGTGTTTGACAAATGTAGCAGAAAGTCCTATCATTCGTATCAACGAATGGAATCTAGTTAGGACTTTCTGCCCTTTCGGCAGAAAGTCCTATTGGGTTTGTTATGTTTATCATTAGGGCTTTCTGCTTTCCATAAAAAGACCTATTGGGTTTGTTATGTTTTTTCTTCTTCTTATTATTATTATCCTACTTTTTTCTTCCTTTTGAGGTTCAAAACAAAACAGGTTACCGAGAAGGCAGCAGCATGAAATTTTAACAGTATGCACAGTGACTTTGGCGCTTTTGATTGCAGCAATTCTTTTCTTCCTGTGATGTCACGTGACGTCAGGGTTCAGAAAAGCTACCAAAGCTTGTACGCGCTCTGCAGCCGCCATTTATTGACCAATTGACTTGATTTTTTCACAGAATGTATGGATTGCGATTTAGTTGTACAGGATTATATACATTTTGCAACATTCAAAAAGACCAAGGATCTATGGCTGAACCAAGTTTCGAACTTTGGGCCTGAAAATGTATTTAAGTATTACGAAGCTTTCAGATAAGCTAGAAACTTAAAATTTGGAGAGACCATGTGTCTTATCAATTTCTTACAGCTCCGAAAAGTCTGACGTCGTATGACGTAAAATGACGTCGTGACGCGTTAACGAACTTTTAATCCAAAATGTAGGGTTTCTAAGCCCTACATGCCTTAACTTTTGACCGATTTGCATAAACTTTTCACTGAATGTGCAACATAGCATCTCATTTTCCGTTGTCACTTCCGTTTCCGGAAAATCGTAAAGGTCAAGGTCATATGTCAGTTATCGGTGGTTTTATTCGGCAAGGTTTATCTCAAAATGAAAAATAATCCTACCTGGACACTGGGTAAAATATGTAGTGCTTTGAAAGGCCTTTCAGGTGATATTTAGTTTTTGAAGATCGGGGTTGAATTGGTTGAGTTATGGCAGAAGGACGAAAAGTGTACTTTTAACGAAATTGAAACGCTGTTATTTTCATGAACTGTCAGTCAAACATTATGATTTTTTCAGGATTAACACTCTGTAAAGTGAAGTGATGTATACTGCAAGGATTATTTGTTTGGTCACGTGATTATGACGTCATGCATACTTAAGCAAGAATTATAAAAAAATTCATATAAAATCGGCAAGTTAATGTATGAAGTTGAAATTTGCCTGAATGCCGTAACCTACCTAAGTGATTCCGTCAACAAACATGGAAGATATTCATGTTTTTCGGATAAGGGCTTGTACACGAAAATCTAGCAATTTGAAGTAAGAAAAGAAGGCGGTTATTGGGTTGGTTACCCTCTATCCGGACGTTTATACGCAGGAAAGAGTGCCTGTGTTGAAAGGTGAATTGCGTTGCGTATTTGA
Source organism: Solen grandis (assembly GCA_021229015.1). Taxonomy (NCBI): domain Eukaryota; kingdom Metazoa; phylum Mollusca; class Bivalvia; order Adapedonta; family Solenidae; genus Solen; species Solen grandis. The sequence goes on from CM037777.1 coordinate 65,046,966, forward strand.
GAGAATGAGGTGCATTTTAGGATGCAATTGTGTACACCAGGACCGATAAGCATATTGCCTTTGTCATTACGGCTTTCTCCAATCTTTTATTAGGGCTTTCTGCCTCAAGCAGAATGACCTATTGGGTTTGTTATGTTTTTAGGACTTTCTGCCCTTTCGGCAGAAAGTCCTATTGGGTTTGTACTGTTTATTAGGACTTTCTGCCCTTTCGGCAGAAAGTCCTATTGGGTTTGTACTGTTTTTTATTATTCTTATTATTCTTTTTTTCTTCCTCTTATATTTGTGTTAATTTCGAGGTGTTGCCATTGACTCAGAACAATGAAAATTTTATGGCATATATTTCAAACCATGATCTTTCGGATGCAATGAATTTCATATTCATATGACGTCATATAACGTCAGATTCGACGTCATGTGAAAAAGTTTGTACGCGGTCTACAGCCATTATTTCTCGACCGATTTTCATCAAAATTTCACAGATTGTTGTGCCTTTCGGTGTCCGTTTTTCCAAATTCGAAAAGGCAAAGGTTTTATGGCGAATCCAAGATTCGAACTAATGACGTCAAATTTTGCAGAAGAGCTAGAAAGCTGATATTTGGACTGAATATTAGTCTCTAGGTCTTCTTGACATTCTGAAAAGATGAACGCCATATGACGTCACATGACGTCATAATGCTAATAAAACTTTCGTATTAAAACTTAACGGTTTTTAAGCCCTGTAGGCTTTATTTTTTGTATGATTTGCTTGAAATTTTGTCTGAAGATGCAATATTAGATTCTATTGAGCCATGCCACTTCCATTTCCGGAAAATCCCAAAGGTCAAGGTCATATATCAATTATCGGGTTTTTCTTCGGCCTTAAATATCTCAAAAACGGTAAATATTCTATCGAGACACTATGCGTATAATTTGTAGTGCTTAGAAAGACCTTTCAGATTATATTTAGTTTTTGATGATCGGGGTTGAATCGGTTGAGTTATGGAGGAAAACCGAAAATTTGGTAACCCTCAGTGTGTTTAACAGTTTATATCTCGAAAACCTTTGATTTTTGAAAATATGATGATGAATATTATTTGTAAAACAATGTTTGTCCGTTCTTTTGATGCTTAAAGTTTAATGATTGACCTAAGATTCATGAAGTAATGGGGAAAAAACGAAATTCGTGCATATAGCTTTGGTGATTTTTTTCATTTTTCAGGTGGTTTAAGTGCTTGTATCTCAAAAAATATTAAAGAAAATTCCTATAGATAAAGCGTGTGAAATGTAGAGAATTTTCAGACGATTATTTTGGTACCTAAAGTTTTGAAATTGATCAAAGTATAAGGAAGTTACATCAAAAACAAAAAAATAAACATGTAGAATTTCAGCGATTTTGCCGTTATGTAAGAGTTTCACGGTTTATATCTTAAAACTCATATGGAATAAGTCAACACATTAAGCAAGTGAGATGTAGAGAATTTTAAGACGATTATTTTGGTACCTAAAGTTTTGAAATTGATCAAAGTATAAGGAAGTTACATCAAAAATACGAATTTAAACAAGTAGAATTTCAGCGATTTTGCCGTCATGTCAGAGTTTTACGGCTGATATCTTAAGAATCATTAGAAAAAAGTTCATACATTAAGGAAGTGAGATGTAGAGAATTTTAAGACGATTATTTTGGCACCTATACTTTTGAAATTGATAAAAAAATAAGGAAGTTACATAAAAAATACGAATTCATAGCCAATTGTAAGAATTTTCATAAAATATCCTACTTTCGCTTTCACCTTAATTGAAGCATTTTCGGAAAATGTAAGTTTACAGATATGTATTAGTCATATAAATTGAAAGAAAAAACTTTTTACTTATATCATTATGATATTTCTAGCTAAACAAGTGTACCGTTCCCGGTGGCCGAGTGGTTAGAGCGTCCGCCTCGGGAGCGGGAGGTCGTGGGTTCGAAATACAGAAATACAATATTTCCAACAAATACCCATGTTAAACAATAAATTATGTATTTATTTAATTCTCACAAATTATGCTGTGAAGTTGCCGTTGAAAAAAGCATTGACTGTGATATGCATTGATTCGGTCACATCGTGTCCGAGTACAGTTTCCATTGAGTTTCGTGACTTGTAATGTCTTTGTAGTTTATCTTAGATAGAAAATCGACTCGGCAACAAAAAGGCCTAGTGTTTCTGCGTTGAACAAGCATATTTGAAATCGGCTGAAAATTGTGTCAGATACGAAGCTCAGAATACGACCATGTCAGTTTTCCTATAGATTTTAAACGGAGAGTTACATACCTTTTCTTATTTTATGATATCAATTTATTTTCTTGAATTGTGAAATTTTCTTATAAAATGTGTTTTGAATTGTTACTTTGTATCATTGGGGGGTCCCACGCCGGTAGCCTGTGCGTGATACTGCACTGTGGCAGCACTATAACAGCATTAAGTAGACATCGTCTCCAAATGACTGAAATAATGTCGGTGGGTCGTTAAACCCAACAAAAAACAAAAAACAAAAACAACTAAAAAATAATCAACACATGTCATCCGTTCAAGACGCTGCAAGCTAATTTGTCCGTTACTTAAAGGCGCAATATGGAGTAACTTTGTGTAATACAGTCGTCTCGATCGTATGAACAAGCGTTATTGGAATTTAACTAACGAGGCTACACGCGTCGACGATTCTATTGCATGGTAGCATTTACTTTTTTATTTCCGCGACTGTACACGAAAATAAAAAAAGAATTTTGATATGCAGAATTAATAGATTTAAGTTTAATTGCTTATATTTTGAATACCTATAAAACTAGACCCAAATATGCTACAATGGAATTGTCGGGATTTTCAGGCCATTTATTTTGGTACCTAGAATACTAAACTTGGTCAAGTTATAGGAAAGCGATATCACAAAGTTCATGCATGAGAAGTCCATACGCTTATTTTTCTATGTTGCAATAATCCTAGGACGATGAAATTTTTATGGCTTATTAGTCACGTGAAGAAATTTTGATTTTTATGATTTTCATATGTCTATGACGTCATATGACGTCACAATTGACATATGCTACAAAAGTTTGTACGCGGTCTACAGCCATTGTTTATGAACCGATTTTCATAAAAATTTCACAGAAAGTGTATATTAGGTTATAGTTGAGCATCCCGGAGTCCGTTCTTCCAAATTCAAAAATGCAAAGGTTTTATGGCGGATCCAATATTCGAACTATTGACGTCAAATTTTAAATACGTATAAAATCGTTTCCAGATGAGTTAGAAATCTAATATTTGGAAAGTAAATAAGTCTCCAAGAGTGCTTTACATTCTATGAAGATGAACGTCATTTGACGTCATATGACGTCATAAGGTCAAAAATTATTTCTGATATATACGCGTAAATTTAATATGTTGTTAACTTCCCAGGACCATGAAATCTTATGGTATATACTTTAGAAATGCTTTAGAATGCAGTGTAATTCATATTAATTTGACGTTACATCACATCAGATTTGACATCAGGACAAAAAGGTTTTACGCGGTGTACAGCCATTATTTTTGGACCAATTTTCAGCAAATTTCAAAGAATGTATATGTAACGCTCTAGTTGTGTATCCCGGGTCCTGTTTTACAAATTCGAAAAGACGAAAAGGCAATGGTTCTATGTCGAATCAAAGTTTCGAAACATTGACGTCAAATTTCAAAAACATATAAAATCGCTTCGAGATGATTTAGAAAGTTGATATTTGGACTGAATATTAGTCTTTAAGACTTATTTATATTCTGTGAGGATTAACGTCATTTGACGTCATAAGGTCAAAAAGAATGTTAATATATCTACGCGTTAATATCTATATGTTGCAAAGTTGCAAGGAGCATGAAAAAATTACTTGATATATTTAAGATACTTAATATTTCATTTCATTGATTTTCTTATGCCTATGATGTCATGTGACATCAAACTTGACGTTGTCTACACACTCTTGTACGCGGTCTACAGCCATTATTACAGGATGGAATTCGAATTGTAAGCGTTTTAAATAAATTTGATTTGTAACATAGATTATAAAAATAGTCCAAGTTAAATAAATCGATATAAAAAAAATGATTTTCAATTACTTTTGCCATTTCCTCCAAGTTAAACGGTTTATTTTAGAAAGTTCATTTAAGTTATGGCCATACAAAAGCAAGTTAAAGGCTGCAATTTCATATCCTCTTTCTTTTTTTGCTTTTAAGTATTTGACAAATGTAGCAGAAAGTCCTATCATTCGTATCAACGAATGAAATCTAGTTCTTCTTCTTATTATTCTTTTTTTCTTCCTCTTATATTTGTGTTAATTTCAATGTGTTGTCATTGGCCCTGAACAATGAAAATTTAATGGCTTATATTTAAAACCATGAGCTTTCGGATGCATTGAATTTCATATTTATATGACGTCATATAACGTCAGACTTGACGTCAGGTGAAAAAGTTTGTACGCGGTCTACAGCCATAATTTCTGGACCGATTTTCATCAAAAGTTTACAGAATGTGTATGTTAGGCTCTAGTTGTGCATCCTGGTGTCCATTTCTCAAAATTCGGAAAGGCAAAGGTTCTATGGCGAATCCAAGATTCGAACCATTGACGTCAAATTTCAAATGCGTATAAAATCGCTTACAGATGAGCTAGAAAGATGATATTCGGACAGGATATATGTCTCTACGATTCCTTTATATTCTCAGAAGATGAATATCGTATGGCGTTATATGACGTCATTAGGTGAAAAGAAATTTCTAGAATTTACGTGTTAATTTTTATATGTTGAAAACGTCCGAGCACATTAAAAATTTGATAGCTTATGCTTCTGATAAAACATTTTGCATTTCAATCATTTTCATTTGTCTATGACGTGTTTTGACGTCAAACTTGACGTCGTCTTAAAATATTTGTACGCGGTCTACAGCCATTTTTTCTAGGCCGATTTTCAACAAAATTTCACAGAATGTGTATGTTAGGCTCTAGTTGTCCATCCTGGTTTCCGTTATTCAAAATTCGAAAAGGCAATGGTTTTATGGCGAATCCAAGATTCGAACCATTGACGTCAAATTCCAAATGCGTATAAAATCGCTTCCAGATGAGCTAGAAAGATGATATTTGGATATAAGTCTATAGGATTTATTTAGATTCTCAAAAGATGAACGTCATAAGACGTCATATGACGTCATGAGGTGAAAAGAAATTTCTAAATTTTACGTGTTAATTTTTATATGTTGAAAACGTCCGAGCACCTTGAAAATTTAATATCATATGCTCCAGATAAAACATTTTGCATTTCAGTCATTTTCATTTGACTATGACGTGTTTTGACGTCAAACTTGACGTCGTTTTAAAATATATATACGCGGTCTACAGCCATTATTTCTGGGCCGATTTTCATCAAAATTTCACAGAAAATGTGTATGTTAGGCTCTAGTTATGCATCCCGGTGTCCGTCATATGACATCAAACTTGACGTCTACACAAGTTTGTACGCGGTCTACAGCCATCATTTTAGGACGGATTTTCATCAAAATTTCACAGAATGTGTATGTTACGCTTTAGATGTACCAACCCGTCTCCGTTTTACCAAATTTGAAAAAGCAAGGATTTTGTTGGGCATCCTTACTTTCGTTTTCAAAATATTGAAAAGACCGAGGTTCTGTGGTAAAACCAAGTTTCGAAAATATGACCTCGGAATTAAGTTTAGTATTTTAGAGACTCTATTCGAGGTAAAAAGCTGAATTTCACACATGTTGTAATTCAAAACGTTTTCTTTCGATTTCCATAGGCCAGACGTCATTTGACGTAATGGGATTATAACATGTTTTCATTTCTTGTGCAATAAATTCAATGTGATTCCAATGGTTCAGAATTGCAAAAATATTATGGCATATGTTAAATATGCTGAATTTTCATATGACATCAGAATAGACGTCAGATCAAAAAGTTTGTAAGCGCTCTGCAGACATTATGAATTGATGAATTCGTCTAAAATTTTCAAAGAATGTATAGGTTACACTCTAGAAACCTAATATTTTCTGCGTATGCCATATCAATAATTATCAGTTTGATTGAGATTTTAACGGTTTGCAGAAAGTCCTAACGTTTGCCGTGCAAACGGAATCTAGTTATTCTTATTCTTCTTATTCTTTTTTTCTTCCTCTTGTATTTGTGTTAATTTCGATGTGTTGCCAATAGCCCAGAACAATGAAAATTTGATGGCATTTATTTCAAACCATGAGCTTTCGAATACACTGAATTTCATATTCATAGGACGTTATATAACGTCAGATTTGACGTCAGGTGAAAAAATTTGTACGCGGTCTACAGCCATTTTTTCTTGGCCGATTTTCATCAAAATTTCACAGAATGTGTATGTTAGGCTCTAGTTGTGCCTCTCAGTGTCCTTTTTTCTAAATTCAAAAAGGCAATGGTTCTATGGCGAGTCAAAGATTCGAACCATTGACGTCAAATTTCAAATGCGTATAAAATCACTTACAGATGAGCTAGAAAGCTAATATGTGAATAGGATATAAGTCTCTAAGATTTCTTTGGATTCCGAGAGAGGGATCTTCATATGACGTCATATGACGTCATGAGGTGAAAAGAAATTTCTAATTTTACGTGTTAAATTCTATATGTTGAAAACGTTCGAGGACTTTGAAAATCCAAGAGTTTATGCTTCAGATAGAACATTTTGCATTTCAATGATTTTCATTTGCCTTTGACGTGTCTTGACGTCAAACTTGACGTCGTCTTAAAATGTTTGTACGCGGCCTTCCTCCATTATTTCTTGATCGATTTTCATCAATACACAGAATATGTATATTACGCTCTAGTTGTGCATCCCGGTATCCGTTTTCCAAATTCGCAAAGGCAAAGATTTTATGGCGAATCCAAGATTCGAACTTTTGACGTCAAATTTCAAATGCGTATAAAATCGCTTCCAGATGAGCTAAAAAGCTGATATTTAAAAAGATTATAAGTCTTTACGTGTCCTATAAATTTTGTGATAATTAATGTAAATTGATGTCATATGACGTCATAAGGTCAAAAAGAATTTTTGATATCTAAGCGTTAATTTAAATATGTTGTAAAGTTCTCAGGACCATTAAAATTTAATGGCATATACATTCATCCATGTGCGTTTGAATGCAATGTATTTCATATTAATGTGACGTCATATAACGTCAGATTTGACGTCAGTTCCAAAAGGTATTATGCAGTATATAGCCATTATTTCTGGACCGATTTACATCAAAATTTCACAGAAGGCATATGAAATGCTCTAGTTGTGTATCCTGGTGTCCTTTTTCCAAATTCAAAAAGTCAATGGTTCTATGGCGAATCCAAGATTCGAACCATTGACGTCAAATTTTAAAAACGTATAAAATCGCTTCCAGATGACTTAGAATGCTGATATTTTGACCGAATTTTAGTCTTCATGACTTCCTTCTATTCTGCTTGGGCGAACGTCATTTGACGTCAAATGACGTCAAAGGTCAAAAATAATTTCTGATAACTACGCGTTAATTTCTATGTATTGCTAAGGTCCCAGGGGCATGAAAAATTTTCTGCATATATTTAACGTAATGAAGATTTCATTTTATTGATTTTCTTATGTCTATGACATCATATGACATTAAATTTGACGTTGTCTACACAAGTTTGTACGCGGTCTACAGACATTTTTTTCTGGACGGATTTTCATCAAAATTTCCCAGAATGTGTATGTTTAACTTCTAACCGGTGTCCATTCATTTTAATTCGAAAAGGCAAAGGTTTTATGGCTAATCCAAGATTAGAGGCATTGACGTCAAATTTCAGTTTAAGTCGCCAAGTCTCCTATATATTCAGAGAAGATGAACTTCATATGACATCATGTGATCTCATAAGGCCAAATTTTTTTTTTCTGTTGAAATTAAACGGTTTTAAGACCTGAAGGCCTTATTTCTTGTTTGATTTGCATGAATTCTTATTGAAGGTATAGCATTTGATCCTGTGGAACAATGTCATTTCCATTTTGATAAAAATGTTAAGTTCAATCATTGTTTATATCTTGAAAATCTCTAAAGCTGAACTGAATTATGTGACAATCGAAATGTAAGAATTTACAATGAATTTGTTTTGTTACATAGATTACAAGAAAAGGACAAGTTAAATGAAATTTAAAACAAAAAACAAAAGAACAACAACAAAAAAAAACAATGATTTTCAGTTTCTTTTGTAAGTTAATCGGTTTATGTTTCAAAGTTTATGGAGTTATGGACCTACAAAAACATGTTAAAAGTAGAAATTTGATATCCTTTTACTTTCTTAGCTTTTAGTGTTTGACAAATGTAGCAGAAAGTCTTATCATTTGTATCAACGAATGAAATCTAGTTATTCTTTTTTTCTTCCTCTTATATTTGTATTAATTTTGAGGTGTCGCCATTGACTCAGAACAATGAAAATTTTATGGTATATATATCAAATCATGTCCTTTGGGATGCATTGAATTTCATATTCATATGACGTCATATAACGTCAGATTCGACGTCAGGTGAAAAAGTTTGTACGCGGTCTACAGCCATTATTTGTGGACCGATTTTCAACAATATTTCACAGAATGTGTATGTTAGGCTCTAGTTGTGAATCCCGGTGTCCATTTTTCCAAATTCGAAAAGGCAATGGTTTAATGGCGAATCCAAGATTCGAACTAATGACGTCAAATTTCAAATGCGTATAAAATCGCTTCCAGAAGAGCTAGAAAGCTGATATTTAAACTAAATATTAGTCTCTATGTTTTTTTTACATTCCAAAAGGATGGACGCCATATGACGTCACATGATGTCATAATGCTAATAAAACTTTCGTATTAAAACTTAACGGTTTTTAAGCCCTGTAGGCTTCATTTTTTGTATGATTTGCTTGAAATTTTGTCTGAAGATGCAGTATTAGATTTTATGGAGCCATATCACATTCGTTTCGGAAAATCCTAAAGGTCAAGGTCATATATCAATTATCGGCTTTTTCTTCGGCTTTAAATATCTCAAAAACGGTAAATATTCTATCGAGACACTATGCGTATAATTTGTAGTGTTTAAAAAGACCTTTCAGATGATATTTAGTTTTTGATAATCGCGGTTGAATCGGTTGTGTTATGGCGGAAAAACGAAAATTTGGTAACCCTCAGTGTGTTTAACAGTTTATATCTCGAAAGCCTTTGATTTTTGAAAATATGATGATGAATATTATTTGTAGAGCAATGTTTGGCCGTTATTTTGGTGCTTAAAGTTTAATGATTGACCTAAGATTCATGAAGTAATGGGGAAAAAACGAAATTCGTGCATATAGCTTTGCTGATTTTTTTCTTTTTTCAGGAGGTTTAAGAGCTTGTATCTCAAAAAGTATTGAAAATTTCCTTACATAACGCGTGTGAAATGTAGAGAATTTTCAGATGATTATTTTGGTACCTAAAGTTTTGAAATTGATCAAAGAATAAGGAAGTTTCATTAAAAACAAGAATTTAAACATGTAGAATTTCAGCGATTTTGCCGTTATGTAAGAGTTTCACGGCTTATATCTTAATACTCATATGAAATAAGTCAACACATTAAGAGAGAGAGAGAGAGATGTAGAGAATTTTAAGACGATTATTTTGGTACCTTAAGTTTTGAAATTGAACAAAGTATAAGGAAGTTACATCAAAAATAAGAATATAAACCCAAGTGTAAGAATTTTCGAAAATTATCCTACTTTCGCTTTCACGTTAATTGAAGCATTTTCGGAAAATATGTAAGTTTACAGCTATGTATTAGTCATATAAATTGCAAAAAAACTTTTTACTTATATCATATTGATATTACTAGCTAAACAAGCGTACCCTTCCCGGTGGCCGAGTGGTTAGAGCGTCCGCCTCGGGAGCGGGAGGTCGTGGGTTCGATCCCCGACCACGACATACCAAAGTCGTAAAAAATGGTACTGGCGCTCAACATATTAGGGTATTTGCAGGACTCGGTATCAGGATGATGTGACTGGGTGTGGTATCATGTCACATGTCTACGGCGTGATACTGCAGTGTGACAGCACTATACCCGCATAAAGTAGACATCTTCTCCAAATGACTGAATTACTGTCGGTGGGACGTTTAACCCAAGAAACACACAAACCAACTTAACAAGTGTTTACAATGATTTAATGTTGTGTCAAATCATTTTATTTACGTTACTTATACATATCAGTTGCAGCATTGCGTTACCCATAATCCTTTGAGCGTTTTGACACATGTCATTTAGACCGTTGTTGAAACATTGCAATTTCCCGACTTTATTGTTGCATCAATCCAAATTTATGATAAATGATAAGCTATGTGAAAATATATGTAATAGTACAATGTAATTTAATTGCCAGCTTGAGATACAATGGGCGTGTATAGTGTAGACGTTTGAAACAAAATGATCAACACATGTCATCCGTTCAAGACGTTGCAAGCTAATTTGTCCGTTAGCTAAAAGGGCCAAATGGGGTAACTTTGTTTAGAGTTTGCCCGCTGTTTCTATCTAATCAGTGAGTCCAAAATTTCAAATTCATGGTCGATTTAATTTGTTAAGAGTTCGAGATTTTGCGAGACTTGCCTATTTAATTGTGATTTAACTGTTAAGAGTTTACGGCAAAATGCGCATGTCATTATTTCAAATTATGCTCCGTCCTATTCACGTGATATCATATATGACAGTGTTTACTACACCGATCCCTACACACGAGGTGTGCACACTGGCGCATGTTGACGTCTTTTGTAAACATTTAGTAAAGTTGCTTAAATAATCATGTTTATAGATAAACATTTACATAAGAATGAGGAGTTTCGGAAATATTTTTTTTGCAAAAGGATGATTACCAGCTCGATCCAAACAGACTCCTAAGGAAAGAAAAAGATGCTAAATTAAATACTAAAATACAAGTACAGTTTATTAGGTTTAACGTCCCACCGACAGTATTTAAGTCTTTTGGAGACAATGTCTACTTGAAATGTAGTGTTGTCACACTGCACAGTATCACGTCGTAGACAGTTGGCATGATACCACACCCAGTCACATTATCCGGACACAGGGCCATCAATCCTGGAACTACCTTAATAAGCTGAGCGCCAAGCAAGGGAGCTATACCAGTACCTATGTTTACGAATTTGGTAAATACAAGAATTGAAATTGATATAACGTTTTTAAACAACTTACAGATCATGTAATGACTCGTTTGATTTGGTATTTCCGGGGTATTCCTAGCCTTGATATCTTCCGCTGACACAGACTTTTTTAAACGATTATTATTTACATATTTCGTTCTTTCCTTAATGTCAATCAGTTGATATTTTCTGATGACTTAAGTAATTAAAACAAGATAAATAAATAAAAAAAAACAGCCATCACATAAATTGATTGAAATCTGAAAAAGAAATGAGCCGACGGTAAAAAAATGCGCGAAATTTATGTGTTACATCCATATTTGGAAAGCACGTGCACGTGTGTGATTACTTTAACAACACGCTGACGTAACACTTACATGGCGCCATCTCCTAATATAGCAGCATAACGCAGTAATAGGGCGGGGCAAACTCTAAGTTAGTGTTAATTAAGTATAGGTTAGTGTTTTTAGTAAGCATTAATGAAATTAAATCGGTCTGGCGCGGCAAAGCCGCGCGACCAATTTAATGGACTTAATGCTTACTTAATAACACTAACCTACTTAGTGTTTGAAATTATGTTTTGAAATTTAACGCAGTCGCACATTCCAAATATAATATTGATTTTTTAGACTCCGCCCTATCAACCTGTTCCCGGCGTGAATTACATCACGTGACATGTAACATGTTATGTCAAAGGTCAATGCGTCGCTCTAGCTGTGCATAGCTGTGTAGATCTACGCCCCAAATGAGCATTGAACCGGAAGCCGACTTTGATCTCTTCGGCAAAAAAAAAATGGTGACTGAAATTTGAATAAAAGATACTGTTTAGAAAGGTTCATATATCTGCACCTATATATGTTGTGTTTTGGACATTATTTTTTTATATTTTTTTTTATTTAAGTAACCCTTGTTTTTTTTTCTTCTCTTCTCATTATTTATATACATTTTTTAATTTGAATTTATTTAATCGGATATTTACATAATTGCTTTGTTTAGTAATTAGTTATATATTGCCCATTCTGTGTTAACATGTGTAGACATTGAAATTACACAAGTGTCTTTAAAGCGATGACCGATACTAATGTTGTTAGAACTTGTGGTCAGACCCTCTTACTTATTTTTTAAAATCTTCAATGTTGTATCATCATTACTTAGGCAATAATACATGATTAAACTAAACTAAGCGGAAGTGTAGAGTTCTTTTGTTATTTTGGATTAATCAGAATGCTGGTGAGTAAATGTTTGTTCTCTATGGTTGCTGTGTATTATTTTTTATCGATGTTCATGCGTTTACATCAAAAATCCCTTACACGTTACACATGCGTGATATGAACTAAGACCACAATTTAAATTTACAATATGTTCTATATAAGCATATATACAAATGACAATTTCTGTAAGGGAAATTGGCATCCACACTTACTCTCATTAGATAGACCTATTCAAGAGAAATAATTCTGTACATTTTAAACATGGGGTCACCCGACTACCTTTTGACCTATTTAAGGCCAAATAACATGCGTATGAATTTAGTGCACCGGTCGGCCATTTCACACCAATTTTCTCAAAAATTCCCCTCTCAGTAATGCTAAACTATTAAGATTGTTGTGCAAGAAGGCCTCCAAATTGGACAAGTTGATGCCGATTAAATGAATTAAATGGAGACAAAAGTTTGAAAAATGGAATGATTTCATTGGACAAAATATAATTTCAAACACTAAGAGAGAATTTAACCGTTAAGAAGCCGCCACTCGCTACGCTCGTTTTGGCTTCTTAACTGTTAAATTCCTCTTAATAAACACTAACTATAACGTACTACAGTCGTCTCCATCGTATGTACAAGCATTATTGAAATTTAACTCACGAGGCTCCACGCGTCGACGAATCTATTGCATGGTAGCATTTACGGTTTTATTCCCGCGGCTGTACACGAAATTAAAAAAAAAAGAATTGTGATATGCAGAATTAATAGGTTTAAGTTTAATTGCTTATATTTTGAAAACCTATAAAACTAGACCCAAATATGCTACAATTGAATTGTAGGAATTTTCAGGATATATATTTTAGTACCTAGAATACTAAAATTGGAATCTCTCAGCCCCTCACCGATGTGGGTTCGAATCCCGGTAGGGACTTCGGATTTTTCATGTGAGGAAGCCTTCCAGCTGGCTTGCGGTAGGTCGGTGGTTCTATCCGGGTACATGTACCTCTGTGTACTCGGGGTCTTCCTCCACCTGTAATTAGCTGGACGTCTCAGTATGATTGAAATACTATCACAGCGACGGTAAACCCCAATACAACAACAACAACAACTAAAATTGGTCAATTATAAGAAAGCGATTTCAAAAAAAAGATGAATTTATTTTTGACATATGGCTTACTTCACAAATTTCATGCATGAGAAGTCCATTCGAAAAAAAGAGTAAAAGGTAGGAAATATAATGTATATTCTTTCTAACGGTATTAATCTTTACATTTCAAAATGTTGCAGAAAGTCCTATCATTCGTATCAATGGATGAAATCTAGTTAGGACTTTCTGCCCTTTCGGCAGAAAGTCCTATTGGGTTTGTACTGTTTTCTTCTTCTTTTTCTTCTTCTTATTAGGACTTGCTGCCTACAGGCAGAAGAAAGTCCTATTGGGTTTGTACTGTTTTTTTATTAGGATTTTCTGTCTACTGGCAGAAAGTCCTATTGGGTTTGTACTGTTTTTTTATTATCATTCTTCTTCTTATTCTTTTTTTCTTCCTCTTATATTTGTATTAATTTTGAGGTGTTGCCATTGACTCAGAACAATGAAAACTTTATGGCTTATATTTCAAACCATGAGCTTTCGGATGCATTGAATTTCATATTCATATGACGTCATATAACGTCAGATTCGACGTCAGGTGAAAAAGTTTTACGCGGTCTACAGCCATTATTTCTGGACCGATTTTCATTAAATTTTCACAGAATGTGTATGTTAGGCTCTAGTTCTGCCTTTCGGTGTCCGATTTTCCAAATTCGAAAAGGCAAAGGTTTTATGGCGAATCCAAGATTCGAACTAATGACGTCAAATTTCAAATGCGTATAAAATCTCTTCCAGAAGAGCTAGAAAGCCGATATTTGGACCGAATATTAGTCTCTAGGTCTTCTTTACATTCTGAAAAGATGAACGCCATATGACGTCACATGACATCATAATGGTAATAACACTTTCGTATTAAAACTTAACGGTTTTTAAGCCCTGTAGGCTTTATTTTTTGTATGATTTGCTTGAAATTTTGTCTGAAGATGCAGTATTAGATTTTATGGAGCCATGTCACTTTCGTTTCCGGAAAATCCCAAAGGTCAAGGTCATATATCAATTATCGGTTTTTTCTTCGGCCTTAAATATCTCAAAAACGGTAAATATTCTATCGAGACACTATGCGTATAATTTGTAGTGTTGAAAGACCTTTCAGATGATATTTAGTTTTTGATGATCGGGGTTGAATCGGTTGAGTTATGGCGGAAAAACGAAAATTTGGTAACCCTCAGTGTGTTTAACAGTTTATACCTCGAAAGCCTTTGATTTTTGAAAATATGATGATGAATATTATTTGTAGAGCAATGTTTGGCCGTTATTTTGATGCTTAAAGTTAAATGATTGACCTAAGATTCATGGAGTAATGGGGAAGAAACGAAATTCGTGCATATAGCTTTGCTGATTTTTTCTTTTTTCAGGAGGTTTAAGAGCTTGTATCTCAAAAATTATTCCTGTACATAACGTGTGTGAAATGCAGAGAATTTTAAGACGATTATTTTGGTACCTAAGAAAATATCCTACTTTCGCTTTCACCTTAATTGAAGCATTTTCGGAAAATGTAAGTTTACAGATATGTATTAGTCATATAAATTGCCAAAAAAAAAAAAAATACTTTTTACTTATATCATATTGATATTACTAGCTTAACAAGCGTACCGTTCCCGGTGGCCGAGTGGTTAGAGCGTCCGCCTCGGGAGCGGGAGGTCGTGGGTTCGATATCAAAATCGTAAAAATTGGTACTGTAATAGCTCCCTTGCTTGGCGCCCAGGGTAGTTGCAAGACTGGTTGGCTCGGTATCAGGATAATGTGACTGGGTGTGGTATCATGCCACATGTCTACGGCGTGATACCTGCAGTGTGGCAGCACTATAACTGCATTAAGTAGACATCGTCTCCAAATGACTGAAATACTGTCGGTGGGACGTTAAACCCAACAAACAAACAAATAAACAAACAAACTAAACAAGTGTTGACAATGATTTAATGTTTTGTCAAATCATTTTATTTACGTTACTTATACATATCAGTTGCAGCATTGCGTTACCCATAATCCTTTGAACGTTTTGACACATGTCATTTAGACCGTTGTTGAAACATTGCAATTTCCCGACTTTATTGTTGCATCAATCGATAAATGTTGTATAAGCTATATTCAAAATTTATGATAAATGATAACCTATTAAAGAAATTATATGTTATAGTACAATGTAATTTAATTGCCAGCTTGAGATACAATGAGCGTGTATAAGTGCAGACGTTTGAAACAAAATGATCAACACATGTCATCCGTTCAAGGCGCTGCAAGCTAATTTGTCCGTTAGCTAAAAGCGCAAAATGAAGTAACTTTGTGTAATACAGTCGTCTCGATCGTATGTACAAGCGTTATTGGAATTTAACTCACGAGGCTTCACGCGTCGACGGTTCTATTGCATGGTAGCATTTACACGGTGCATAACCATATCGGCAGGCTCTCTGCGGAAATCGCTATATCGGCAGGCTCTCTGCGTTCGCACCGGTCATTCTCTGCCATAAAAACTAGCAAACGCTGGACGGAAGGAAAAGAAACAGACCAATGGTCACTTTTCAAAGGTGAGTTGCTCAATATTAAGTATTGCACGGAATATTAGAGTATCTTAGCTATGTATATGGTAAACGTTTCAATTATCAGCGACTGCGACCTGAAACTTGGCCGAACAGTTTAGTGATGTACCAAAATAAACACAACCCCGGCACTTTCTACAGGCTTCAGCAGGTTATTGCTTTGATTATGTCTATAATATGACCATCGAATGTAATCTTTTAAGTATATTCTTCAAGAAGATACCGACAAATTGGCCGATTTTAATGAGTACTAAAATTGGTCAAGTTATATGAAAGCGATATCAAAACAAAGATTTAGCCATATGGCTTATTTCACAAAGTTCATGCATCAGAAGTCCATACGAAAAACAAGTGAAAGGTAGGGAATTTAATATATATTCTTTCTTACGGTATTAATCTTTATATTTTTCAATGTTAGCAGAAAGTCCTATCATTCGTATCAACGAATGAAATCTAGTTTTTCTTCTTCTTCCAAATTAATGATAAATGATAACCTATGTGAAAATATATGTTATAGTACAATGTAATTTAATTGCCAGCTTGAGATACCATGAGCGTGTATAAGTGTAGACGTTTGAAACAAAATGATCAACACATGTCATTCGTTTAAGACGCTGCAAGCTAATTTGTCCGTTAGTTAAAAGCGCAAAATGGAGTAACTTTGTGTAATACAGTCGTCTCGATCGTATGTACAAGCGTTATTGGAATTTAACTCACGAGGATACACGCGTCGACGATTCTATTGCATGGTAGCATTTACTTTTTTATTCCCGCGACTGTACACGAAAATAAAAAAAAAAGAATTTTGATATGCAGAATTAAGAGGTTTAATCATATTTGAATGTTGCTTTTTAATGTCGGGAAATTGATAACAAAATTAAATGTACAAGTATATTCAACTGTTGGTATTTAATGTCGGGAATAAAATTCGATGTAAATTAAATTGGTTTGTCGGAAAACTGATAACTATTAAAATCAGATGGAGAAATATATATAAATGTTGTTATTTAATGTCGGGAAATTAATATCAAAATGTTCAAATATATCTACCGGTCTCGATGACCGAGTGCTTAGAGCGTGCGCCCCGAAAACGGAAGGTCATGGGTTCGCATCCCGGCCGCGACATACCACAAATTCCGCACACCGGTTACGTCACGCTACGCTACTTTAACCACTGCCACCTTACAAGTCACGTGATGATAGTTGAAACCATGTGGCCAACACTCATAAGTTTATAAATTAATATCATTTGATTTTATTTTTTACTTTTCTCATAGTCACGAATGTTATTTTCGTGGAATATGACGAAACTGATATAAAATATTCAAAACTGAAGTCAAAAGTGAAATAGTAAATCCGGCTTATATCAGCCGAAATCTACTTGTAAAGGCAGTGGTTATTGACAACTGTAAGGGGAGGTAACTACTGCGGTGGAGTTTGGACATACCAAAGTCGTTAAAATGGCACTGGTATAGCTCCCTTGCTTGGCGCTCACAGCCTATAAGGGTAATTCTAGGATGGGTTGGCCTGGTGTCAGGATAATGTGACTGGGTGTGGTATTATACCAGATGTCTACGGCGTGATACTGCATTGTGGCAGCACTATATCTATCTCAGGTAGACATCGTCTACTGTCGGTGGGACGGTAAACCCAATAAACAACAAAAACAACAACAACAACAACAACAAAAAAACAACAAACAAATATATCCAAATGTTGGTACTTAATGTCGGGAAATTGATAAATAATAATTGCAGGGCACAATGAGTGATTTCTAGCTTATGTATGATTCGTCTAGGTATGTAAAAAAATCATTTCAGTTGGATATAGGCAGTTAAATGGTTTCTGTACAGCTTCTCAAGAGGTGATCGATTAAGCCATGTTGCAAATGCAATTAGTTGCAGGAAAAACACATTAGTTAAATAAATTCGACTCTGGACGTATAACTAAATAACCGTCTTACTTTCACCATTCTCCTTGTCACGTGTTCGTGCAATACATTCTGTTTTGTTGTCTGCTAGAAGTGGACGAGTTCTGAGATTTCTCGGCGCGAAAGAGATTTCAACACAAAGGAGTTTTTGCCAAAGAAGATAGACGTCTGAACACTTATTTCAATTAGCTTTCAAATCAAGGCACTGGAAAGGGTTTTACTGAGATTGGGTGTATGTAGTGCAGATTTCATTTGCGAGATGGTTAATGTAGAAGAATGCGTGTGGATTTAACGATAAGTGACACTACCCTTTCTTACACAGTTTATTTAATTCTCTGCGAAACAGGAAAATATTTTCACTAGGGCATGCACAATAACGCCGAATTATCTTGTAAAATATTAATTGTAACATGTTTTGCAACACCAGAGTACATTTAACACAAAGCTAGCAACCATGCCGTCTTGTTATTCGAGAAATCAGTTTTGATAACATTACACCTGCAATACAATCAATTAATTGAAAATGCGGATTTTTACCTAAAATTACATGTCATATTGAATTATCAAATAATGATCTATAATACTGTATCTAGCCACATCATGTCGATACTGTATCTAGCCACATCATGTCGATACTGTATCTAGCCACATCATGTCGATACTGTATCTAGCCACATCATGTCGATACTGTATCTAGCCACATCATGTCGATACTGTATCTAGCCACATCATGTCGATACTGTATCTAGCCACATCATGTCGATACTGTATCTAGCCACATCATGTCGATACTGTATCTAGCCACATCATGTCGATACTGTATCTAGCCACATCATGTCGATACTGTATCTAGCCACATCATGTCGATACTGTATCTAGCCACATCATGTCGATACTGTATCTAGCCACATCATGTCGATACTGTATCTAGCCACATCATGTCGATACTGTATCTAGCCACATCATGTCGATACTGTATCTAGCCACATCATGTCGATACTGTATCTAGCCACATCATGTCGATACTGTATCTAGCCACATCATGTCGATACTGTATCTAGCCACATCATGTCGATACTGTATCTAGCCACATCATGTCGATACTGTATCTAGCCACATCATGTCGATACTGTATCTAGCCACATCATGTCGATACTGTATCTAGCCACATCATGTCGATACTGTATCTAGCCACATCATGTCGATACTGTATCTAGCCACATCATGTCGATACTGTATCTAGCCACATAATGTCGATACTGTATCTAGCCACATAATGTCGATACTGTATCTAGCCACATCATGTCGATACTGTATCTAGCCACATAATGTCGATACTGTATCTAGCCACATCATGTGATATTGTATCTAGCCACATCATGTCGATACTGTATCTAGCCACATCATGTCGATACTGTATCTAGCCACATTCGATACTGTATCTAGCCACATCATGTCGATACTGTATCTAGCCACATCATGTCGATACTGTATCTAGCCACATCATGTCGATACTGTATCTAGCCACATCATGTCGATACTGTATCTAGCCACATAATGTTGATATTGTATCTAGTCACACCATACTGTTCCTTATTTATAGTCAAATCACACCGATTATGCATCTAGTCACTTCATAATGATACTGCTTTAGTCAAATCAAAATGATACTATATCTAGTCACGTCATTTTCTTACTGGATAACGTTGTAGAATCGCGCCGACATTTGCCCGGTGCTTTGTTTCATCCCAATTTTGAAGGTTTTGAAAATTAAATTGGTGAAATTCTTTTTGGAATTGACTTTCTTGCTAAATACTAAGTTCAAGTTTAATTTTAGGATGTTTGAATTTAATACCAAAATATACTTTCAACCGCAAACATTAATGTTATCCTGGCATTGCAAAGGCAGAAGAAGTGGAAGCCCAGTTAACAGAAAAGGTTGAAACCTACCAGTGCGTCAGTATTTCTGAAGAAGATCCAATCGGTGAAGAAATTCATCAATACCCGAAGAGAAAAATCCATCATGTGTAAACTCAATTCATCAACTTCACCAGAAGGCAAAATTATGAATACGTCATCAAAAATTGAAAATATATAAAAAATATAGTTAGCACGAACTATAAATTAACCTATATATATTTTTGCAAAAGATCTCTCTCAGAATTAGAGGACACGCATCTACATGCAACGCCAATGTCAAGACTGTCAGAAACGCCGTGTAATGACGAATCGACAACATATGTTGATTCAGGTGTTATAAAGGAAGAAAAGTATTATTCTATAACTTATTCTTGTCGTTCTGGTAAAAAAATCGTAACAAAGAAATGGCACCTCGCATTGAAATACAAGAATATCAAAGTCACAACTTAGCCAATATAATTTCATATTCCTCAATATGACATATGTGTTGAAATCTTGGCTTCAGTCTAATATACCCTCGGTTTCACTATAGGATTTTGTCAATTCCAGTTGCATGGGTCAACAAATCACAAATGAATATTCTTTACTCAGCAAGGAATCTACAGTCTCTTAACTTCGAATACGGCAAACCTGAAACGACTAGGCATCAGGGGAGACTGAGCAACAATTAATCAACCTCATGCCGCAAACCACTTCTGAAAGAAAGGTTATTGCTTAGAAAACAATATGTGTCCGTAAAACACAATGTCCCCGCCCGTACCTAACTAATTAGATACAGGGTGATGATTGAAAAGATAAGACCAGGTAGAGTTATTGTTCCTGGTCACTGCACTTCTCCTAGTCACTATCTATAATGTATCAATAGATTTGGGGGCAAAAAAGGCAACGTATAAACCGTATATGTGAAAGAACAATTACTTGTGTCAAACGTTTGTATCAATAATCTGATATCATGCATGTTCATATCTTAAATTCCAAACAGTATATGCACGCCCTCATCACACACACAGAAATCTTATTAAAATGCATACATGTATAATCAAAAACAATAACAACAACAACACACCCTATCTTCATTACAATTTCTCAGTTTGTGTCACTTTCAGTGGTTTCGAAAAGAACTCCTTAACAAAACAAACACAATTTTGTTACTTTGTTAGTGGTTAAGATAAAGAAATGAGACAGTAACTTTCCAAAAGTGGTAAGAATGCTCATCTGCAAAGCTTTTAAAATAAAAAAAAAATAACCGAAAGGAAGCCGACCATAACCACTTGTAATACATGATTAACATATATATTTCCAATCTCCAAGCTGAGTTGTCGTTCGTTCCTCACATAACATCTCTGCAATGGGCTCAATGACAAAAATCTTGTCAAAACAGAAAACACTTATTAAACGTGTATTTAAGTGTATTTTAAGGATAAAAAATATAGAAGCATTGAATAAATACTTTTTGAATCACCATAAAACGTGTGTAAGTAACAATTTTGATTGTTATTAGGGGAACTATTTCATGCCTTATTTCGCCGATGGGAAAATTCCGCAGACGCTCGTCTGCATATGTAACTATTTACAGATTCAGCCGGATATCTTAATTTAAGACCAGCTTTTTATTTTCATAATTTGTAATTTTAATGACCATTCCGGTAAAGTTCAGCGGTGCTGTTTATATATATTTCACAGTTTATGGAGCCTATCTAGTCGTCCTTCAAATTAAATATTTGAACAACGGTCTGGATGACGTCATTTATTTGGAACTACTTTCTGAGTCCACCACAGAGTTGAATGTAATGTAAGTCGATGTGTAAGAGAGTGATATATTTCGTACATTTTGTTTATGGAAGGGGATATCCGCCAGTTCACTCATAATTATCGCCGGCCCAGGACGGCGATATTATACTATCGAGCAAGAAAGCAACCTTTTACTCCCGCACCGCTGACGTAATAGTGAAACAGGTTCTTTCTCAGTCGGTCACAGAAAGATGAACAGATAAGATGCTGGGAAATCTGGCCTGGTTTTTAGGCTACCGGAAGTACATGTTGCTAGACGGAGCTAGACTGGTAGGCGCACAACTGGGCAGATTGGAGTACGCCCCTTTGTTGTAGCCATTTTGTTATTGATTGATGCTGAACCAAACAAACATGAACTGTCATTATATGAGTAACTATAAGGAACATGGTTGTTTATGTCATTACTGTACAAGTATTTAGCACTATCGATAATTTCCAGTGTGTGCGGTATGGAGTGTATGGTATGGGACTATTAGCTTTTCTGGTACGGTATACGATATTTACAAATCAACAAGGCTTTTTCTTTTCGTCGTTGATCGATGCTGAACCAAACATGATAACATTTCCCAGCTATGAACCTCTCCTTCAACTGCAAGTACTTCGACATATAATTCCCCATTACGTAACAGTGCAACTTAATTTTCACTTAGCTAACGACGATTTTTAGCATTTATTGAAATGCAAATACATGTTTTATTTAGTATGCTATCGTTTGTTTTGTTAAGCATGCAATACTTGAATTCTTCTTACATGTTTGTTGACAAATGCCAAGCATGACCTGCCAAACCTTAATTACAGCACTTAAGTAAACACAACACTCTGTCACATTTAAATAGTGTGTTTTCATTTCTCGTCGTGTGACAAGGAATATAATGCTATTTGGCATTCAGCTCGTTCACTCTTGTGTTTAGAATGTTAACTTTAATTTACATTTAATCGTGAATATGCAATTAACAATAAGTTCGTATGTAACACTTAAAGATTGTGTAACGTGTACTGCCGAACCTGACTTGAAAACAAAACAAGTACCAAACTGATATATATACAAAATATATCTAATAACTAATCTTTCTCAAGTTTCCGGCCTATGATTATAATTAAAACTAATTAGTTTCGACAGAAATATTTATACAACGCATCGGTCGCCTTGTAAACATCCAATAATCACCTCTATAAAACAGAATAGTAAAATCAGGCCAATGACTGATTAAACAAATACAATGTAAGTAAGAAACTAAAATACACTTAAGGAATCTTGTAAGTATTCCGATTTCAAACTTGCAGAGAAGATATATATTCCAAAACATATGCCCAGTAAATATTAAAATGTGCATTGGCTCAATCTGTTGTCTGCTTAAATAATTTTGACGCATAATCAACTCTGTGTAACCATTTTTCGTGGAAAGCTATAGAAAACCGAAAATCTGTTATTTTGAATACAACAAATGCTATAGATAAAACTTTAGTCGGAGTACTTTTGTCTTGTATATAATACCAATGTTTCTATCTGAAACTTAAATTACACCCAAAGTAGTTTCAAACAACCAACAAACCAAAAAAGAAGGGTAGCCAATAAACTATGAAAAGTTAGATACAAAAGTATGAATTGAGGTTCAAAATTCCCAAATTATTTAGAGAACTCCGTTTGAACCAAGTAAAACACAGCGTCGAACCGATCAAGGTTCCAAACGAGTTTGAAACCAATGTTTCAAACCTGAAACAATAGAACTGTTCCAGCTGAAACCCTTGTTCAGTAGTCCACGACCCGGCGAACCGCACCAGCACCGGGAGAACCAACAAGAAAATCGGTATTTTAATTCTTAGTATATTATAACCCACCAAAATCCACGTATAAAAAAAGGTTAATTCTATAAGCCAACGATAGAAATAACCATATCGCTAATTACGATCTGCACACCTAGAAGATCTGCAGCCAACTGACTAAAGATAAATTCCAATCGGCTTTTATACTCTTCTTTCAATAAGAGACCTCGGTTCTCCTCGCTATTTGCATACAAACCGAAACGTCTATTTTACCGTATAAAGACGCAAATATTTAATTTATCAAGATAAATGAATAATTTTCCTTCCAAAAACAAGTTTATAGCTTCCCTTAATTTATTAAAACATAGTAAACGTATTTCTCTGATAAAAACAACATGGAAATCACTGAAATTGAAAATAAGTTTTAGACCTACGTGAAAATACCGAAATTGACAAGAACGGGTGAAAAAAAATGGTGAAAATAACGAAACGGAAAAATTCTCACAATTAAATTCGCTCATGACTATGAAATCCGTAATACTAAACCAAATAAAAAAGCATAATAACGCAATGTCACAGTCACTTCCAAAGTAAAGATGAGGCGTCTTCATTATAATAAGTATAGCTCAATAACATAAGTTTACCGTTACAATAATATGAAATTTAGGGTACCAGTATGAATGTTAAGAACCAGTTAGAATACTGAATCAGAGATCGATGCGAAATACAGCTCCGGTGTACTTAGCCCTTTCGCCTCTGGTAAATCAACCAGTTGGCTTATTGGTCGATTAATACTGACTATGATAACGGTTGGAATAGTTATAAAGTACTAAGAAACAAAGTTAATAATCTAAAAAAATATGCAAAAGAACGTTTTTATAACAATATTGAAAATGCGCTAGTATCATCTAGAAATGAAAACCCAAAGTATAACTGGAAAACACTTAGATTACTTGTTAAAATAATAAAAACTCTGAAAAAATACCAATATTAAAAACATTAAATCAAGACGGATCAGAGCAAATTCACTATCTCGACGACGAAAAAGCTTAATGCTTAAATGATTACTTTACCTCTATAGCAATTATAAATGATAAAAATGTGCGTTTACCCCCATTTATTTGTAAATCTGAAGCTAATATTTCAAATATAGAAATATCAAAGCAAGATATAGTTGATAACATTGGGTTTTTAGGCTTAAACAAAGCGACAGGCCATGATTTAATCAGCCATACAGTATTAAGAGAAACTAAATACAGTATATCAAAGCCTTTCTATTTACTCTTCACTAAATCTCTGAGTTGCGGGATATATCCTTCTCTTTGGAAACATGCACTTGTTATACCATTATTTAAGAAAGGTGAAACTTCCGATGTTTGTAATTACCGTCCTATCTCCCTTTTAAGTTGTATTGGTAAACTTATGGAAAGGTGTGTTTATAAGTATATTTATAATCACTTACATTGTAATAGTTTAATCTACCCAAAGCAATCTGGTTTTCTGAGAGGTCACTCTACCGTCTATCAATTAGTTGACATATATCATAAAGGTAGTTTCGTCAATAGACTCTAAACTTAATACTTGTATGGTTTTTTTGTGATATATCTAAAGCCTTTGATCGCGTCTGGCATAAGGGACTGCTTTTTAAACTTCGTCAAAATGGTATTACTGGAAATCTACTGTTATTATCTTTCTAACAGAACTCAAAGTGTATTAGTAGGTAATTCGAAGTCTAAAAATAAAAATGTTAGTGCAGGAGTACCACAAGGTTCTGTACTTGGTCCTCTCTTATTTCTTATATATGTAAATGACATATCAGAAAACCTTCTGAGCATATCTCGTTTATTTGCCGACGATACATGTTTAGCTAGTTCTGCATCTGAAATATCAGAACTCGAAGGTATTTTAAATCATGATTTGCATATGCTGTCTGTTTGGTCCAAACAATGGCTGGTTAGTTTCAACCCTCAGAAAACGGTTGCCATATTATATAATAATAAAACAAGTCGTCAACCAAAACTTTATTTTGATAATACTCCTATTACTGTTGTTGATAACCATAAACATTTAGGACTCACCATTAGCTCAAACGGTAAATGGCACACGCACATACAAAATAAAATACAATCAGCGTCCAAAATTCTTGGTATGATGAGAAAACTGATATTTCAAATAAACAGATTCCCTTAATCAAATGTATATCTCATTCTTCGCCCAATTATTGAATATGCCTTTGTTGTTTGGGATAATTGTACCGATTATGAAAAGGAAGCATTGAAAAAAATTCAAAATGAAGCTGTGAGAATAGTAACTGGAACCACACGATCAATAAGTCTGTCTAATCTCTAAAAAGAAATAGGTTGGTGGTCTTTATCTGATAGGAGGAAGTATCAGAAATTAATTTTAGCATTTAAGATAAAAAATGGCCTAAATCCTAACTACCTTAATGAAATTTAACCTGTCTATGTTGAAAATCGAACAGTATATCATTTAAGGGATCCTCAAAATATAAGCTCTATTCCGATTCGCACTGCAATATTTGCAAATTCTGTAATATCTTCTTTAATTACAATTTGGAATAGTATTCCACAATCATTAAAAGAGACACAATCCTTATCGACACTTAAAACAAATACATGTATAAATAAAATGTTTCCAGCACATCAGGTTCCCAAATATTATACTGTTGGCAAACGCAGACTTTCGGTTATCCATACAAGATTGAGAAACAATTGTAGTGAACTTAAAAAAACATGACTTATTTCATAATCATATAACAGATGACCCTATGTGTTTGTGTGGTGATGAAAATGAAACTACAGACCATTACTTTTTCAGATGAAAGTTATATGACAATAGTAGAATCACTTTCTTTCGAAAAACACGACGATTTCATCCACTTAGTGTTTCAAAACTACCTTATTGTATTGAATCTTTAACGTTAGAAGATAATAAGTTTATTTTCTTATGTGTACAGTCCTTTATAGAGGAAACAAAACGTTTTTCTACTTGATCATTCGTAAATGTTATTACAGTTTTATTATTAAAAACCTAAATAACCAACGCTTATCCCGGTTACCAACATATATCTATTGTTTCTGATGTATTTTGATGACATTTATTATTTCTCTCTCTTTTCCTTTTATAAAATTAGCCTCTCACTTTATAGCACATATAAACATAAAATAATGTATAGCTCAATTGTATATTTATTATATTGTCATTTTGATTTAATGCAGACATTTTCATATTTTTCATGACATATTTATTTGACATTAATTATGACCAGCCTCTTTGCAAATATATTCATGTTGTTTGGGAATGGCCTTAAGCTAAGTTGAGAGAACTTGTGGCTAGAGCCATTTGTCATCTGTATATTTATAACCATGTTGATGATATATGTATACTTGTAAACATTTTGACAATAAAATATGTTTAAACTGAAACTATGATAACGGTATTTTGCTATGTGCAAGTCATGGACAACAACAACAATACATATATATTACATATACGGATTTTTTTCAGTCTCTGGATACGATCTTTTTTGCAACGCAGTCCGTAACCGAGAGGTCGTACATGTATGTTTGAAAGGGTGCGATTTTATGCCATGTGCCTACGGCGTGATATCGCAGTATTCTTCTTCTATATAGTAATGGCTAGCAATCATTTTCTGATTTTCATGGGCATCTTTTAGACCTTGTGGTCAAGAAAACCCCCAAAGTGGGGTCCTGTTTTGTGCTTAAGAGATTGAGACTCCATGATTCTTTTACATGGTCGATGTATATCACCGATACATGGGAAGCAGGTTCATGGTTAGAACTAGTACTGAGTAATCGGAGTTGCCATAGCAACCCCATTTTGCAAGGCAAAGGTGCATCTGGTGCAAATTTTATATGTCTTTGGTTTGACGCGGTCACCGGAGGAAAATTCCCCGGCCGGGATAAGAACCCAGACCTCCCGAACGCATAGTGGACACTCTACCACTAAGCTATTGCGCCGGTCAAATTTTATCTCATGCAGACACAATTATCAAAACAACTGAAAAAGTGTCGATGTTTGCTTGGGTATACCGTTCCACTGACAATAATTTATATCAGTCATGTTCAGACTTTCGCCGATATGAAAGGCATGTGTTGTTAAACACATGTGTGAATTTTGAGAGACATCCATTTAGTGAAAGTGGAGACAATAGCAATGTAAAACAGAACTTAAAAAAGTCCAAAAAGTGCCATAAATTTGCTAAAAATATTTGTAAGAGTTACTGTCCCTGTTTCTACTAGTTGGTCTGATGATGTTCAAGGCATGCGTGAAGTTTGGGGGACATCCAGTGAGTTAAAGTGGAGATAATGGTATTATTATACAAAACTAGTTGGTCTGATGATGATAAACACACGTGAAAAGTTTGAGAGACATCCAATGAGTAAAACTGGAGATAATAGCAATGTTAAACAAACGTTAAAGTCCAAAAAGGACCATAAATAAGCAAAAGTATTTGGATGAGTTACTGTTCCTGTTTCTACTGGTTGGTCTGATGATGATAAACACATGTGTGAAGTTTGACAGACATCCATTGAGTTAAACTGGAGACAATACTAATGCTAAACAACAGTTTAAGTCCAAAAAGTTACTGTTCTTGTTTTTCTGGTTGGACTGATGATGATAAACACATTTGTGAAGTTTGCGGGACATCAATTCAGTAATAGGGCAGAACATTGCAACGTTAAACAAAACCTTAACATTTAACCTTAACCTATTGTAACTACAATAGCTTATCCTGTTCTTCGAAAAGTCAAGCTTACAAAAATGAAAGAGAGAACACAGGCTGATTGGTTTATGTGAAGTTGCAGAAACTGTGAGAAAGTCATTGTACCGGAATTCAGAAAATAAGATATGTCAAAACTTTAACTTAAATATATTGAGAATTTTGTGGACATTTTTTTTAACAAAGAGTTCCATGTTATTGGTACATTAACCATATATCATCAGCCTACCTTAAATTTTATGACATTTTAGCTTAAGACAAAGGTAAATGACTCTGAAAGTAAAGGGCCATTCTCCAAAAACTATTAAAACATCCTTTACAAGTTGTTAATACATTTAGCATACATCCTCAGCCTATCATAAATAAGATCAAAGTAATACTGTGGATATAATTTTCCAAACAAGGAGCAAATACTCTGAAGAGAAGAGCTCGTCTTGAAATATTTATTTGCAACAGGCTATTTTGATAGGAACAAATTGATGCTGCACATTTTCTGTTTAAAAAAAAGCACTAACTCTGAAAGGAAAAGAGGCCCTAATAGAAAAATTTGCTTGCGACACATCGTCTCCTAGTCATTGATACATATGCCAAATATCATCAGTTAAATTTAAATATAAAGAGAATTGCTCCGGGAAGGGAACACATTTTTTTAACAAGGGACAATAACTGTAAGAAAAAGGGGCAATAGAGGGCAGAGTACAATGCACCTAATTATAACATTTCAGGTCACTTGATTTGACCTGGTTACCTTCAGCAGTAACCAAAGTCAAATCTCGGGTACAATAAATGTTCAAAGTTTTTATACAGATTATAAGTAAAAGAAAATAAGTCAAAGATCTTGAGGCCTCATTTTCCATGGGATCAATAACATGAGAGAACCATGAGATTATCATTAGGATAATAATATTTTTTAACACAAGCTCCAGGAGACAGATTTTGAATTTAACTACATGTATATATATGAAGAGTACATAGAGAAACTAGCTGCCCCCTACTTAAGACATCATTATTCAAAGGATCAAATTCATTTTAGCAATGTGGTAGAAAACTATGAGGAGACCATTTGTGCCAAATGAAATTTAAATCTGACCATTAGTTACAAAGATTTGTTTTATAAATACATAAACAGTATAATTATTAGGAAACTAGCTAACCATCTGGTGCTCCATTTTTTAAGTAATAAACTTAAAGTAAGCAATTATGGAAGAAGGCTATAAGGTAACCATTTGAAATTTTGACCATTGGTATCAGAGGGGAAGAAATTAAAGGGACAACTGAGAGTAGATAGTCATGAGGTGGCAATTTGTAACAGATGAATTTGAATTATTCTGGCCCTTTGTTTCAGGGAACAGCATTTTTAATTTTGTCAAATCAAATTTTGTTGGTTGCCAATGCAAACAACAAATGGGCATCCTACAAGTAGTTTCAGAAGATATGTCTCTTTAAGCAAAATGTTGCCATCAGAATAGCTCACCTTGAGCTTGATGTGCTATGTTGAACTAAGAAGGGTCATGTTCAGGACATCTCGTTTTGAGTTATTTTTATTCCAAAAAAGGAATGTAGGATAGTGTTATTTCAATTATTTCAATTTAAACGAGAAGCAGTTTTGGTCCATGCAAAAGAAAAAGAAAAAAAGAGACTAACTGACTATTTGAGTTTACCGTCGCTTCGACAATACTTCAGTCATATAGCGACGTCCAGCTAGCTAATCACAGGTGAAGGAAGAACCCGAATGCACGGAGGCACCCGGGTAGAACCACCGACCTACCGCAAGCCGCAAGAGTTGTCAGTTTTGTCACAAATTATACCACATAAATGTATTGCCAAACCCCTGATGAAATGGTCTATTGATTTCTTGAGATGTTGTTAACTGCTGCTGAGGTGAACAGGATGTTGGATTTTGGCTTGAAAACTGGATATAGCTGCCCCTGGCCTTTCTTTAACGCGTATGTGTTGCCAGTGTCCAATTTACCAGGTTTTCCGTAGCCACTCCTATTTGCTAGTTATTGCAAGTTGAAAAAAAAGTCGAACAATGAAAATAATTAGTTGCATATTCATAATTTTAAATATACAGTATTTGAACATCAGTAATATATCTGCTTTGGTATTAAAACATATGAATAAAAATACTGGATTTGCATATCACTCACTATCGGGGATAAATATGTGTATGCGATATGCTACCGGCCGGGTAGCTCAGTCAGTAGAGCATTCGCCCTGTAAGAGATAGGTCCCAGGTTCGAGTCCCGGCCAGGCTGCACATTTTTCTCACCCTGCGACATAAGGCACCCAACGGGGGACTGTGACATAGATGCTAGCTCTGTCTAATTACACCTACCCGGTACACATGGTTATATTTACCAAATATCTCCTAGAATTCAGGGACAAATTCTAAAATGAAGGGGGATAATTTCACAGTACCGATTACTCACAATAGGGGAGAAAGATGTGTATGCGGCCGGGAAGCTCAGTCGGTAGAGCATTCGCCCTGTAAGCAAATGGCACCGGGTTCAAGCCACCGTCTTTCTCAAATCTTTTTCACCCTGTGACATTATAAAGGTGTAAGTAAAAACAAATGTATTGCAATAAAGCATTAAAATTTCATTACAGAAATTGAAATTGTTTCCCATATTTTTTTTACTCATATAATTATATATTTTTTTCCATAAATTAATTATACTCATAGCTGAACACATATTTGCAGAAATTTGAAATGAATTTTGATAGACTGAAGAATTTATTTGAACCCCCCCCCCTTTTTTTAGGTGGATTTCTTTTTTTTTTCCAAATTATTGTTCCTTCCCATGGGAAGGAACATCTATTGTCGTTCCTCGCGACTTGCCGGATATAAGACTAGCACCTGAAAATATGTTTGCCCGCTCAGTACTATGTGTCATTCTGAATTCTTACGAGACGGGGACCAGCGTGAAATTCTGTAATGCCTTTATCTGCCATTTTATCGGCCATTTTAGCTTTTTGATGACGTGCAATCTTTCTGTTAAGCCTACATCCTATCAAGTGCAAGAAACCATACGAAGCACCAAAATAATTTATTCGGGGGGTCACACTTGAAATTGCAGGGAAAGACGCCTTCATTAATTATTTCATTCATTCATGTGTTACGTAACAACCCTTGGGGTCATGACCTTAATTTCATGCAGCAGGTCTGCTGATAGGCTCTCCCATTACCTGTCACTAGGTATCTGTGTCTGACAGTGTGTTAGATTACAATGCTTTAGTTCACTTTATAGTGTTTTTACTGGGGTCGTTCTTCATACTTAATCTGTTGCTGCTAGATATGGAAGTAAACATAACTACAGTGGATGAAAGAGTCTACTTCCTGTTTTCGCAAGAA
>CM037777.1:65078646-65128646 GCA_021229015.1 Solen grandis
TTTTTCACCGAACCCCTTAAGGATTCAGAACTATAATAATTTCGGTAAACATCGACTTACACCGTCACTATTTGTGGTGTCCGAACGACGAATCGGACATTTCCGTGAGTAACTATTTTTAGTAATATCGCATGACCTCAAGATATTTCCCGATGTTTTGACGTCATCATTGATTTGAGCGGGGAAAGAAAACGAGGAAAAATAAGTTTGTTGCCACATACAGAAAAAAAGCAATTGTTACTGCTGTAGATAGCTGCATTTTTATCATTTCATTACTGTAACATGAATATACTTACAGTTTAGTCCTTGGTTGTGAGGTATAGCATCCGCCTTGCAAACATAAGGTCCCAAATTCGATTCCTAGGAGCAGATGAAAATTTGGTGACTGTTCATTTGGTTACACAATTAGTGTAAGTTTAAGCTATGGTGTAGTTTCCAGGTAGATAGTGAAATAGATAGAGATTAGTTGAAGTTGGAAAAACTTATTTCTCATTTGATTTCTGGGAACGGGTGGTAATTTTCGTGGCTTTTCATTTGTACGCACATTTTTAAAGCAAGTACTGGTGTAGTTTCCAGGAAGCAGAATCGAGAGATAGGTAAGTAAAGTTTGAACTTGTTTCTCAGTCTATTTAAAACAAATATGATGACATAAAAGCCATGAATTTACTCAAGTTTTATTTTATTATACAGGGTATATCCCTGTTTTGGCAGTGTATCTTGCATTTTTCTCGATTTCATGATTAAAAATGCGAAAGGTTATTAATTGGTATTGTATTCTGACATTTTATCATATAACCTGTGCCTAATTAGCATTCTGTTATGAATTTTTGCTTTTTTTTTTTCATTTTGTGACCATTTCTCGTGATATCATATATTTGTTTAATTGTTTTAACCGATTTGACTGGGCAATAGGGCTATACTTAGATGGGCAATTAAATTTAAATGAGATGGTAAAATGTTTTTAATATATGATTCTAATGATGATATATGATAACTTTGATGTATAACATCATTGTTTTCCAACATATTACAATTATCAACAACTCAGATAAACATTTGCATTATTATTCACATTGCTCAAAATGTGCATTTCCGAAACCTGGGTACACTTACAAAAATCAATTGATTAAACTTATAAAATATAGTGCTGGAAGAAAGATGAGTTTTTTTCCTGCGCAAGTATAATATCCTTTATTTACTAGCCTTTTTTCAGAAATGTTTACCAACTTTTTAACAGAAATAGAGATGATTTCAGCTTTTTGTATGTTTGAATTTACAGTCATTTTTCAAAATTCGGGGGTCTCTTCTAAATTTGAAATTTCTCGATATACACATATTTATATGTCTGAATGGGTAAACTTGAAAAGGGAAACAAGCAAATCCATATCTGCAAAAGTGAGTATTATAGTTCTAAAACCTTAAGGTATTGTTTTGAAACTTGGAATACTTGTATATAACCACCACCTAACCTGTAGGCAAGAGGGATAACTCTGTCATGGATTTTGGCCGAATTATGCACCTTTCCTGACTTAGAATCTCAATTTAGTTTATGTCGAGCCCGCTTGCGGTGAGCTCGACATAGTCGCCACAATGGCAGTACAGTGTATGTGCGTCCGTGCGTGCGGCCGTCCGGATTATGCTTTTCCGTACCAATACTCTGTCATTATTGGGAGGATTTAACAATTACTTGGCATAAATGTTGCCAACATGATGAGACACTGTGTCAGGCGTAAGAACTGTGTGTTTAGCTCAAACTGAAAGGTCATTCTTTGAGGTCAAAGATCAAAAACAAGTTCATTTTAACTTGTCCGGGCTGTTTCTTTGCCATGGAATTAGGGATTCTAAAATGACCTGACACTAATGTCAAGCTAAGTGAGACGATGTGTCGCGCACAAGAATCATAGTTCAAAGGTCAAGGACATACCTTGAGATCAAAGATCAAAAACAGGTTCATTTTTGCTTGTCCGTGCTGATAGAGGGATTCTCAAATAATTTGACTCAAATGACAAGCTAAGTGAGGCGGTGTCCGCACACAAGAACTCAAAGTTCAAGGTCATACATAGGGTCAAAGGTAATGGAGTTGGATTTGTTCTTCTATGCTGTAACTTAAACATGGATATAGGATTTTTAAGTAACTTATGTTAACCTTAATGAGACGGAGTACTTACAAGAGTAAGGTCCGCAGCTCCAAGAAGGTCAAAGGTCATTTGCTCGTCTGGGCTGTAACTTGGATGTTGATCGCCGGATTTCCAAATAAACTTGCTATTATGTTTACCTCAATTGGACAGTCATGTACAATTAAAGTTGTGACCCTATCTCAAAGGTCAACGTCATACTTAGAGGTCAAAAGTCATTTGTTTGTATGTGCTGTAACCTAGACATGGATGGGATGATTTTCAAATAAGTTGGCAGTAATGTTTGCCTAAATGATACGAAGTGTTAAGCACAAGAGCTGGGTCCATAGTTTCAAAGTCAAGGTCACACTTAGAAGTAAAGTTCATCATGCTGGATTTGCTTTTTTGGGCTGTAAACTTTCTCTGGATCAGAATTCTGAAATGATTTTGCAGTAAGTTTTGCCTCAATGAGATGATGTGTTGCACTAAAGAGTTGGGTCCCTAAAGCTCCATGGCCAGGATCACATTTAGGGGTAAAAGGGGCACCTTAGGCAACGGGCTCGACATGTTGCCCTCGGGCATCTAGATTTTTATTTTAGGTGTTCGCCGCCTCTGGGCGAATATATTTCTTCATTGACAAGCATTAGAATAGTCGAGCGCACTGTCTAACGGACAGCTCTTGTTTGTTTTTCTTTCTCTCGTTCTTTTCCTTTATTAATGCCTTATATGTATATCTTTTCACTAGCTTTCACTGACTTTGATTAATGCCATTTCAAACTTGATCGAAACAACTATATATATATATATATATATATATATATATATATATATATATATATTAGGTGAATAAAGTGTTTAACTGAACTGTAACGTTGTAGCAATCAATGTTATGGACAGAAGTCTATGCGTCTAATGAAGCATATAATTGCAGTTGTTGGTGACCTGGGCAAGTTCCTGATTGCAAAGAAGTTCAAAACTAAAGACCATGTTCTTGTACGTTGTGAATTTTGTTTTCAAAGTTGGGAGTTATTGCAAAACGGGTTGTAACAGCACGGTATCCGAAAACACTTTTAACTTAAATATTCTTTACAAAAATGTATGGTATAACACAAATAACGATACTATATAAAAAATAAATAAAAGCCACTCGTTTGACAATGGAGTTATATGTACAAACTACAAGTTACTCAAGAATAACAAAATAATCATTTAAGGCATATTAATGATCACGATTTTAACGATGTAGAGTCATTTACAAATGTATTGCATCACTGATTTAATTTCATATAAATCCCTCCACAATTGTGCGAAATATTTGAAAATATGATATAATCTTTTACTTTTCAGAGTGTTTATAAATCAATCAAAACAATAAATCAAATTATTGAAACAAGCGGGCCAGCATGGCCCTAGAACGCTCGCCAAAGTACCATCAGCTTAATTAAAAAATCGATTGAACCTTGATTAAAATTTCAGATAAAAAATACAATTTCAAAATTCTATACAGACTTAATAATAACTAGCCAACCATCACCAGGGGGCGGGGGGGGGGGGTCAAAGCCATGTAATGACAGTATAGGACGATTAGCTGTTATGTCAGTTATTGCACAAATTAGTTCAAAACAAAGCAGGGTACATCAAAATTTTAACAGAGAAATCTATATATTTAAGTGTTTATATCTTTTGACATAGTTAAAGTTAACAAAAAAAATCTAAAAAAACACTGCTGAATTTGCTATTATTTACAATGTATTCAAAGAAACTTATACCAAAAACTTATTTAAAAAATCCCATGATATCTATCAAATAAATGGTGTTGGTCCAACCAGAGTTCAGCATGGATCAAGGTTTTTTTTTAGCAAATTAGTGGAATTTCGCCTAAGGATGATTCATGCCAAGTTTCATCAATATCTACCCAGCGGTTTCAGAAGAAATGTCTTTTAAAGCAAATTTTTGGACAACGGACGGCGGGGGGGGGGGGCACCTTGAGCACGTTGTGAGCTAATAAATAAATGATATCCCAGGCAATACTTCAGAAGTACAGAAATCATCAACTGGGAACAGTATACGCAGTTTGAGATGATTCAATTTTAATTCAGTACTAGTCCCCGCATCAGCTGTTTAGCCTTAAACAAAACTGAATTACTTTTTACATCTTTTCAGTTTTATTTCCCTTAGTTATTCTGAATAAGCAAATACATTTTTATTGTCGTTTCTGTACTTGTTTTTATTTTGCTCAGTAATTTAAAAATGTTTAAAAACACACGTGATTAAAAGCAAGTTATGTTTCCTTTGATTTTAGTTTTAAGTTAAATGTAATTGATTAACATTAAGATTTTTTTTGTATCAATATTAGAACGCTAATCTACGCTTATATTATTTATTTCTGATACTTATGAAAGTTCTTTTATTAA
This sequence comes from Solen grandis, assembly GCA_021229015.1. NCBI lineage: Eukaryota > Metazoa > Mollusca > Bivalvia > Adapedonta > Solenidae > Solen > Solen grandis. The sequence goes on from CM037777.1 coordinate 65,083,175, forward strand.
TAATTTTCAACAGACGTACTTTTCTGCTAAAATTTTTTATCACCAATATATAATTTGGTTGAAATTTCCCTAAATATGTGGACAATTTGAAACTTTGAAAATTCAAATTTGTTCACGATTTATTTCATTAGAACACCTTTCTATTTTTATCTTAATTGTGTACACAACCAAATGCGAATGCGCAACAAACTCCGCCTTCAGGGCGTTGCTTTTTGTTGACGTAAAAACTAACTCGGTTCTGTTCAACCGTTTGTCTTAACCGTGTTTTTGCATTTTTCCTTTCGGCAAAAATGATATTACAATTGTAATCATACACAGACAGTAAAATCCAGGCGAATCATATTACTTTTTCTTTCTCTTGTCTCTCTCAACTCTCTCTCTCTCTCTCTCTCTCTCTCTCTCCTTTTAAGTAACTCTCATATTTTCACCAATATGAATCCGTGTTTTATTGTTGTTTTTGTTTTCTTGTTGTTGTTTTTTTTCGCCCATCATAATTTAAGCTGTCAGACGATATGAAAAATACGGACACGAAAAAAAAACAAACAAAAAACTGTAGGAAATGACACCAATCACGTCACACTATCTATGGTTTGCTTAGTAACATAAGTTTGTTTGTTTATTGGATTTAACGTCCCACCGACAGTATTTCAGCCATTTGGAGACAGTGTCTACTTGAGACAAATATAGTGCTGCCACACTACAGTATCGCGTCGTAGACATGTGGCATGATACACACCAACTCACATTATCCTGACACCGGGCCAACCAGTCCTGGAACTACCATTATATGCTGAGCGCCAAGCAAGGGAGTTATACCAGTACTATTGTTTACGACTTTGGTATGTCGCGGCCGGGGATCGAACCATTCCGGGGAGTAACATGAGTAAATTCTTCGTTTAGTCATCAAATTGACATTAAACATAAATTCAAGTCCTCATTTGTTGATGTCCAAACAGTTAATTATAATTAAAGCATTGTAAAACTTACATTCAAGTTTGGTCTATTATTTCGAAAAGGGGAGACGTTTCTTTACTATCGATTAAAATTGAACATACAGATGTTGGTGTAACATGAACCCCTTCTTATTGTCTGCACATAATGTAAGCGTCCATTTAGATGCCCAGTCGAGAAACACTTGAATGACAGAGAAAATGATAACATGAATATTGTTTCCCGGATTCAGTGAAATGGATGCTCGCTTCGGTTTTCTATTGTCTGTGGAAATGTCTTTATATACTCTATCCTATACATAGAGTCCCATCAAACAACGCATTATTTTAACTATAACACGTGTTTCACATGTAGGATAAATGTTAAAGTAAATCAAAGGTTTCAATTTGTATAGGTATTCATGTTTCAAACTAATCCTTTTATTGTATAAAACCGTTTTGAGTAATGAATGTCTTTTCTTTTTCGAACACAAACAAACAATTCTAAAAAAAAAAAATAATAATAAAAAACACGGAAAGATAGGAAAGAGAACCTTTAAAAAAAGATTTTTTTAATAAAAACGTGATTAATCTAATGCAGAATTAGTTCATCATATGGAACATATTTTTTTTTTTTTTTTTTATGAACATTTTTTTTTTTTTTTTTGGGATATTGTCAATTTCAATGAAACTCATCAATCAAACCAAAAAACAAGAGAAGTGGAAATTCCTTAAAATCAGGTTTTCCAAACAGCAGCAATGTTTGATGACAAGTTAACATCCCGGACAAAGTATATCATTTGATTTCAACCTCTAAGTATTATATTTCTAACGTGCCCCCGTACACGGCCTCATCCATCTGAACAATTTTGCAACATTACAGTATTTTAATATTCCCGTCCACGAAGCCCGGATCAGTTATTATACCTGTTCTACCCATTTCTAACTCTTCAGAGCTATGAATCTGAGTAATACGACTGCACGCCGTTTCATCATTCTTAAAATGTGTTTATTTGGGTAAACAGAACAGAACCTATTATAATCATTTTACACACAGCACAATATACCACACGTGATTAAGGCATATTACTTAATAAGGAGGAGAGTAGAAGGAAATATAAAGATATAAGAAAAATCTAAAAAAGGGATTAATTAAAAAAAATTTTAAGGTTTCTTTTGGAAACAAGCAAAATTGTATGGGTTTTTATCATGATTATTTAAAACAATTCATAAAACTTAAAAACTGAAGGTCTAATATAATCATAATTGTTAATAAGTGTTACCCTAAGGATTTTATACTTTGGGTATATACAAACAAAATGATCTTCTATGTTATGTAAGTTACAGTTTATACACACTCTTTCATGTCTAGGCAATCTCATTTAATCGTCCACGGATGCGGAGAAAATATGCTGATATACATAAATCTTAAATTTTGAGGTACAAGACCCAGATATTAATCATAAATGAAATTCATTTTAAAAATCTTATACTCGTCTAAGATGCGCTTTTTTTTTATCCAAATCGATCCAAGTAATTCCTGCTTAAAACAATCTATAATGCGAGCTTTATTATATGAGGAAAATTAATTGCAAAAGAATTACATGTGCTTCCTTTAAAAATAAGTTAGCTTATGAAGCCGATGCAAAATTATATTTTACACCAATATTTTATGATTTTTCAATAACGTGAAATAGCTCACCGTATATTTCAGAATTACAAGATTTTAATGGTACCTTTAAGATGCGCTTACAAAACTTTAAGTGCAAATGTTCTAATTCATTATGCTTATTAAAACCACATTTTTCACTGGAATAGCTTAAAATTACCCCTAAAAATGAATCAAACAAATTTAAGATTTTCCCCAGTCACTGATTGGTCAATTTGAATCAGCGAATCATACCGGGTATTGCTGATCCTCTGGTGAAATGGTCTATTCAAACAAAGAATTTCTGACTGCATGACTAAACCATGGCATGATTATATTAACACATCAGCAAGATTTGATCTATATAATCACATTAAGTTTTTTACTCGATCCTGAGAGATATACCTCAATAGATTTATCATACAAAATTGTGAGAGCGCTTACACGTTTAAGATTTTCGAGTCACAGGCTTAACATTGAAGTTGGACAGGATAGGATTTGTTTACATTGTTTCATACACGAGAATATACTCTTATTAGATTATGTATATTATGCTTAATTCGCATATCAATACAGCTGGTTTAGTGGTAGATCGTACATCTCCAATTTATTTCAATTACTTCACTCTGAAAATGATGTTCTTATTAGAAAAGCGGCTATATACATGTTAAATATTTTCAACATTGTGGATAATGCTTAACACTATTATTGTATATGCCACAAATGATTATACATATATAATATGATGATAAAATGATACCACTGTTAAATGCATATATCGTATCTAAATATTCTGGATGTTGGGCCGGAGGCCTCCATATATCAAAAAAGAAGTTAAAATTGTTGGTTGTATACAAAATTCGTCTGCCGAAAGACAAAGGATGTAGAAACGGCTCGAAAACAATTACATAGTATTACCCTCTTTCTTGGGACCGTATAATAACTAAAAGTTTTGTTTTGAAAAGTACTAATGTATGTAATGTTTAACAATGATATTTGTGTGCATTTGTTTGCTTTGGTTCCACGACCCAGTCAATTGGCGACTCTTTCTGCATTAAAACAACTGCAGGGCTAACTCACTACGATAAAACACTGTAGACCCGCTGCATTTATCACACCCAGCGACAGTATCAAACACTTAGTGTCAGTATCTAGCACCTAGTGTCAGTATCTAACACCTAGTGTCAGTATCTAACACCCAGTGTCAATATCAAACACCCATTGTCTGTATCCAACACCTTGTGTCAGTATGCAAAACCAAGTTTCTGTATCTAACACCTAGTGCCAATAGCTAACACCTAGTAACAGTATCCAACATCCATTGTCAGTTTCCAACACCTGAAGTCAGTATCCAACATCCAATTTCAGTATCCAATACCTAGTGTCAGATTTCATCACCCATAGTCAGTACCAACACCTAAATCAGCACATAACACCCAGTGTCAGTATCCAACACCTACTGTCAAGTTGCTAAGGCCTAAGGTCAGTATCCAACACCAGTGTTGTATCCAACACCTAGTCTAACCCCACCCAGTGTTAGTTTCTAACACCTAGTGTTAGTATCCAGCATCTAATGTCAGTATCCAACACCTAGTGTTAGTATCCAACACCTACTGTCAAGTTTCTAAGACCTAAGGTCAGTATCCAACACCCAGTGTCTGTATCCAACACCCAGTGTTAGTTTCTAACACCTAGTGTTAGTATCCAGCATCTAATGTCAGTATCCAATACCTAGTGTCAGTATCTAATACTTAGGCAAAAAAAAGAATGGTTTCCGCTACCGGCTCTGAAAAAAATAGGGTCGGTAAGTAGGGATTTTTTTTTTTCTTTTTTTTTTTTTTAAGAAACATGATTTTCAGTCAATTTTTTAAAGCTTTCCATGTGTATGAATACAATAAGTGACATTTAATGTAATTTCACACAATATTGTATGTTAATATGTCCGTAATATGCTATAAAATCTTGAAATTAATTTAAATGTCTTTATTTCAGTAGATATCCTACATTGAGTAGACGGCTAAATAGACACTGGACAATAAGCTGTCACGAAAGATAGCAATGTCAGAGCACTTTAAGGTCTGGCTTGCTGAACAAGTATTTTTGATGTGAAATAGTTATATAAATTATAGGTACATGTATCTGAAATTAAAAAGGGTGACATCCAATACAATTTATTTCAGAATTTATACTTTTATGTTCCCCCATATCCTGTTGTCAGATTAATGTATTGTTGAAACTTCTAGTTTTTAACAATTTCAACTATAGACATTATGAAGCTAGAAAATAAAATTGATATTAAATTGCTTTGTATAGAATTATATATTTTTGTAATGTCAAATTGTTTTTGAAATAAAACTGTTCAGGGTTCAACACTTTTCAGCCAGGAATCCTGTCGGGACATTATGCTTTTCAAATCAGAAGTCTCTACTTAAATAAGAAGTCCCTTAAATTGTTTTTAATTTAAGTTAAATTTAGTAAAAGATACTTGGATATTTAAAACAATTAAATGAATTTAAAAATTAAAAAAATATATATGTTATTTAATTTTTATTTTTATAAATAATGCAAGTTTGTCTCAATGCATTACCCCACCCACTTTACGATCATATTATTGTAAGTACAACGTCAGTCTTAATTTCAAATAATGTTGTAAAATCAGTATTTCATTTTAAACATTCATGTTTTAAAACATTACCAAAGCTTTTAGACCATATTGCTGTAAACAATATTTATCAGTTGATGCTTTTTTCTACGATCATACCGGAAGTAAACAAATTATATTTAAATAGCTTTTCACGTGCTATTAAAACCACCAAAGGCATTTAAATTGAATTTTAATTATAAATATTATGAAAGAATGATATTGTGTCAAGGTTGAATGCCAGATTAAAAGTACTACAAATATTTGTGCCGATTAGGCTATTCGTTTCATATTCATAAACAGACCCGCAAAATCAAATTTTACTTTAACTTTGAAATTAACTTGAGCCGTGAACATTATTTGTAGGTTTGTATTCACACATTTCCTCTTCAGTCATCAGCAAAGACAATGGTGCTGGCTGTTGTTGTTTTGTTGTTTTTTCCAATGATTTGTTAGAGTAATGTTATTGATCCAGGTGGAATTCAGGTTGAAGAAAAAAATACGGTCGGTGGTGAAAAAAAAGAAAAAAGTTTTATTTCCGGTTTCAATTTTTGATAGATTAGATGTGTATTGACAAATTATACGTCACACAACAATTGATTTCATTTAATAATTATGTTTTCTCTTGAAAAATCAAGAGTCTCAACGGAAGGAATCCCTTGTTTTGGTGTTATTGTGTTCGTGTCGAACAATTACAGCTAAGATAGGGAAAGGACCGAAAATACCCGAAATGAAATGGCGACTGTCGAAGAGATTTTAATCTTTTATCAAAATTTTGGCAAACAAAAGATGAGGGTCGGCGGCAAAAAATAGGTTCGGTCGGGGTAGCGGAAACAATTATTTTAAGCCTTAGTGTCATAATATAATCCAGTGTCGGTATCCATCAATCTAATAGTGTAAGTTTCCAACAGTCAGTACCCGACACCAGTTTAAACAGTTCCAACACATTTTGTCTGATCTAACACCTAGTGTCAGTATCCAACACCCAGTGCCAGTATACAACACCTAGTGTCAGTATCCAACACCCAATGCCAGTATACAACATTTAGTGTCAGTTTCCAACACACAATGTCTGAAATCAACACCCAGTGTCACTATCCGACACCCAGTCTCAGTATCAAAAACCGTGTGTCAGTATCCAACACCCCAGTATCCAACATCCAGTGTCAGTTTCAAACATTAGTTTAAGTATCCACATCTAATGTCAGTTTAAAACCCAGTCCGACACCCAGTGTTAGTATCTAACACCTTGTGTAAGTATCCAGCATCTTATGTCAGTATCCAATACCTAGTGTCAGATTTGACTTGACTATTTGAATTTACCGTCGCTGTGACAGTATTTCAGTCATATAGCGACGTCTAGCTAATTACAGGTGGATAAAGACCCCGAATGCAAGAAGGCATTCAGGTAGAACCACCGACCTACCACAAGCCAGCTGGAAGGCTTCCTGACGTGAAAATCCGAATCCGAAGGTTGGATTCGAACCCACAGCGGTGAGGGGTTGAGTGAGTGTAAGTCAGCGACTTTACCCTCTCAGCCACGGAGGCCCCACCTAGTGTCAGTATCCAACATCCAATGTCACTATCCGAAATCTAGTGTCAGTATCCAACACCTTCTTTAATATCTAACAGTATAAAGTATAAAACCCAGTGTCCAACACCTTCTATCAGTATCTAACACCCAGTGGCAATGTCTAACATCCGTTATCAGTATCCAACACCTGGTGTCAATATACACCAATTTAAATAACACAAGTATATAACACCCTGTGTCAATGTCTAACACCCATTGTCAGTATCCAACACCTATTGTCAATATACACCATTGTCAGTATTCAACAGCCAGTGTGTGTCAGTATCCAACATCCATTATCAGTATCTAACACACAGTGTCAGTATCCAATACACAGTTTCATTATCAGTCTAACACCCAGTGTCAGTATCCAACACACAGTGTCAGTATCCAATACACAGTTTCAGTATCCAATATCCAGTGTGAGTCATTATCCAATATCCATTATCAGTCTAACACCCGGTGTCAGTATCCAACACACAGTGTCAGTATCTAACACCAAGTGTCAGTACCCAACACACAGTGTCAGTATCCAACACACAGTTTCAGTATCCAACACACAGTGTCAGTATCCAACACTCAGTGTCAGTATCTAACACCCAATGTCAGTATCAAACACACAGTGTCAGTATCTAACACCCAGTGTCAGTATCCAACACACAGTTTCTGTGTCAGTATCCAACACACAGTTTCAGTATCTAACACCTAGTTTCGGTATCTAACACACAGTGTCAGTATCCAATTCACAGTGTCAGTATCCAGCATCTAGTGTCCGTATCCAACAGCCAGTGTCTGTCAGTATCCAACATTCATTATCAGTATCTAACAACAATTGTCAGTTCCCAACACCTAGTGTCAGTACACAACACCTAGTTTCAATATCTAACACCCAGTGTCAGTATCTAACACCCAGTGCCAGTTTCCAGCACCAGTGTCAGTATCAAAACCTTTTTTTAAAGTTTCAGGATCTAACACCTTGTGTCAGTATCCAAAACAGTGCAGTATAAACACAGTGTCAGTATCTAACACCCAGTGCAAGTTTCCACCACCCAGTGTCACTATCCAACATCCAGTGTCAGTATCTAACACCCAGGTCAGTATTTAACACCCAGTGCCAGTTTCTAGCACCCAGTGCCAGGATCCAATATCTTGTGTCAGTATGTAACACCCAGTGTTAGTATCTAACACCCACAGCCAGTTTCTATAACCTAGTGTCAGTATCCAACACCCAGAGTCAATATCTAACACCCAGTGCCAGTTTATCTAGTGTCGTATCAAACACCAGCGTAGTATCTAACACCCAGTCCCAGTATCCAAGCACCCAGTGCCAGGATCCATTACCGTTACACCCAGTGTTAGTATCTAACACCCACAGCCAGTTTCTAACACCTAGTGTCAGTATCCAACACCCAGAGTCAATATGTAACACCCAGTGTCAGTATCTAACACCCAGTGCCAGTTTCTAGCACCCAGTGCAAGTATCTAGCACCTAGTGTCAGTATCCAACACCCAGTGACAGAATCTAACTCCAAATATCAGTATCTAACACCCAGTGCAAATTTCTAGCACCTAGTGTGAGTATCCAACACCCAGTGTCCATATCTAACATTCAGTGTCAGTATCTAACACCAAGTGCCAGTTTCTAGCTTCCAGTGCCAGTATCCAACAGCTAGTGTCAGTATCTAACACCCAGTGTCAGTATCTGACACCTTGAGTCAGTATCTTACACTGAGTTTCATTATCCAACACCCAGAGTCAGTATCTAACACCCAGTGTCAGTATCTTGCACCTTTGTCAGTATTCAACACCAAATGCCAGTTTCTAGCTTCCAGTGCCAGTATCAAACACCAAGTGTCAGTATCTAACACCCAGTTCCAGTATCTAACACCCAGTGCCAGTATCTGGCACCAAGTGCCAGTATTTAGCACCTAGTGTCAGTATCACAAACCCAGTGCTAGTTTCTAGCTTCCAGTGCCAGTATCCAACACCTAGTGTCAGTATCTAACACCCAGTGTCAGTATCTAACACCCAGTGCCAGTTTATAGCACCTTGTTTCAGTTTCCAACATCCAGTGTGAGTATCTAACACCCAGTGCCAGTATGTAACACCCAGTGCTAGTTTCTAGCCCCAGTGCAAGTATCTAGCACCTAGTGTCAGTATCCAACACCCAGTGAACATATCTAACATCCAGTGTCAGTATCTAACACCAAGTGCCAGTTTCTAGCACCCAGTGTCAGTATCTTGAATTAAAGAGTTATTTATACTAAAAAGCCCGCGAAAACGGGGGAGGGGGATGTCAGCTTTGTAAAACAGCGGGAGGGTTATGTCCGCCTTGTCAAAACCTTGGAAGGGGAGTTGTCCGCCTTGTCAAATATCACGGGAGGGGAATTGTCCGGGGGGGGGGGGCATTATCCGTATTGTCCTGTTGAAAGACCTATTTTCCGAAGAAGTTTCTGAGCTGCGCCTCTTGTATCAAATATTTGTCAAATAACGTCTGAATCTGCGCTCAAGTGATAAATATAACATTGATCGAAAGAGGCGTTTTTGAACATTTGCAAATATAGTTGAATAGTTTAATATTACAGCACATTTTGATACGACTTAGTACTTTTAAAACACCTCAACTTAGAAATATATCATCGGGATGTTATGAGGCATAATTCAGGAATATATTTCTCCATGTTTTATGGTATTAAAGATTACCAATTTTCCCATTAAAAACTAAAACATAGTGACATATTATGTACATGAGGAGTTTCAAAAGTCATCGTATTTTACCGATTGCTGATGAGAGTTTCAGAGACATAAGTATCATATTTTTTTATTACTCAAATGTAGTTTTATATTCGACATTTTTTAAACATTTATTATCTGATAACATACATAATAGATATAACAATACCTTCATAATACGCATATTTCTTAACTTAACTAATAGGACGAAGTAAGGGTCCAAGATATTGCAAGTAGAAAAAGTTTGTTTTGACTGTGACTTTGTGAAATTTTTAAATTAAAACGAGTGTTTGCTCTTTACTTGATCTTGACACCCAATTTCATCAACGTATTAGGCTAGCCAACAGCCAATGCGTTCCTTTGTAAATTTATTACATGATCCAATGTCTATTTCAAAAGGTAGACGTAACAAGCTTTTTGTGTCATATCCTAAATGATAAGTGTTTTGTTGTTGTTGTTGTTTTCTAAAAGCAAGTATGGTCTTCAGTTACGCCAAGTTATCAAAACCTTAAGAACTTAAGAAGTTTTATCTCTATTAAGGACAGAGTTGGTCATTGAATATCTTCCAACTCTTTTTGTTTCACTATTTTTCCCTAACAAATTTTAGATTGTTTTATGCCCGGAGATGCACCTGAATTTGAAGAGATGCCAAGTGAGTTTCGTTTTTGTTATCTATTATGTGACAAACATTTATTTATGGCTATTGTGACACTTTCCTTTGTGTGATATATTGTACGACAGGTTCGTCCTTTCCATAGAGGTTATTAATTCTATCAAGTTTCTTCCATAAACCCAGGAAGTATAATCCATCTATCCAAAATGTTACTAATCACAGGAAAGTATTAATTAGTATAAACTCACGTGGGCAGTTAATCAAAGTCTATGATTGTGTTGCCCTCTGGCTCAGTATTAATACAGACACTGTCAGACTAGTTACATCTGTTCTGTTTAGATTCCCATTTCCTATATGATTTTCTTGTTAAAGTAGAAGAAACATATTCAAATAAACCTCGTGTGATTAATATAATCCTTCGATCTAATTACTTGACATTGATCTCAGTAATGGAAAGATATTCAATGTGTCACAGGAGACATGTGTTTCTTTGAGTAACGTTATCGCATTCTTATATGAGTATTAATAGTTTCTAGAATAGTACTAGACATCGAATACGTTCAAAGCACCAACTAAATGAACTGCCCATTCATATTATTAAAAGGTTCTCAACTGTCGGTAACATCTTTCCACGTTTACTTACCATTCTAACACGACTCGCATCTTTCTCTCTATACCGAAAGAAGGAAAAAAGTTGTGTGTAAACAAAACACTGGTCGGCGCGCGCTCATGTGAATTTATTTCCATCGTAACAATTTATCAATGAACGTAAACATCGTTGTAAAACCTTAAAAAAACTTTTCATGGCGTCATGGAAAGCGATATTTTTTTTACTATCATCCGTCGATATGTATATCTGTATATACGAGGGAGGTAATTTGATCGGCAAGTTGGGGGGGGGGGAGTAATTGGTTCTTAGTTTCTACGTCTCTAGAAAGTAATCCAAATAAAAAGTGACGAAAACGAGTTAGAATCGAAATAATCTGTTTCTACCCGTTCAGGTGCAAATAATTATATCACGAGGGCGTAATCCTCACCTGAACTGTGTTTAAATACACATGAAAACACGGGTAGAGATAGATTATTTCTTAAATATCTCCTTAAAATTCAGATAATGGCTTCATACGTGCAATATATATTTGTCAATTGTAATTGATTTGGAATTCATTAACTACAGAAAAGTTCCAATATTATATGACCAGACAGTAACCCTTACTTTCCGGGTGTTATTCATGTATCGCTATTCAACCCAGTTTGCTTTACAATATTATTAAATTGTTTGGCAGAATTTTTCCTTAACCCCATACCAATCTGAAGGAGGAAAGATGCATTTATATTTCCGTTTTACATGTTCATCTCAAGAGATTTCGTTTAATTGGCTGTAGTAATGACTTTTATGCAATGCTGTAAAAATATAAATGATTAACCGGACTTTATGTCACATGCAAAATAATTTACACACTTCTCCACAGTAATTTCCCTATTTAGAAGTTTAAAAAAAAACCCTTAAAATTTTTTATTTTAAATTTTGGTTAAAAATTGGCAGCTATCTGATTTGCAATGTAATATAGTTTGTTTGAACTGCGTTACAAGTAGTGTAACACTTTACATTGTGCGCTCTCAGCTGATTCCCCCAATACGATAGCTTTATATTAGGTTCTATGCTGAACTTGCAAAGATGATCCTTGGCTTTTTTTCCTCTGACTAATTTTCTAACCCTTCCATGTACTGTGTCTTTAAAGGCGACAAGTCTTTCGATTTAATATTTTCCCCCGACCCTTTTTAAGTTTACAACATTACATTTAGGCACGACAGTCTTGTTCTCGTTCAAGACATGGAAAGGATGAAATTAAGTAACCAGTATTCTTCCATAAAATTGTTCACAATCGTTTCTAGATTTAAATAGAACTGCATAAATAATTTACAGAAATCTTACTTTAGAACAGCCATTAATATGTTAGAGCGCTATTTCATCAAGACTATTGAATAATATGAGTTTTCGTTACATATTCAACATAGCAATCATTGTCTCCATTGTCTCCTTGAGCGAAGACACTTGTAAAACCTAGGTATCATTTCATGTAAACAATATATGTTTCCAACGTTCAGAATCACAAACTATTCCAAATTTTCTATAACTCATTTTCTGCTTTAGACTATGAAATTTCCGCATGTTTCTGTGATAAATTATCCATTGAGACTACACAGGTTAGCTTTTTGTATATAACATTTTCAGTTAAGATGTTTTGTTGTTTGTTGTTGTTGTTGTTGTTGTTTTTTGGGGGGTTGTTGTGTTTTGCAAACTTTTCTTTTCATATGTATTCGATACAATTTTGAGTTCTTTAGAAACATTTAAGTTACCTTCCAATATTAAAGCACTGATGGAAAACAATCACACCTTGTAGTTGATGCATTTAGGTAAACTATTTACTTCAACACAAGTCGTATATAATCTAAACACCGTTTTAACTGAAATGAAACACGCGACGCGATAGACGCTTCTGAATTTATCAGGAAAGTGATATTTGTTTGACAAAACTTCCAGTTCAGAATTGTAGTCCATTAGAATGGTAACAGTTCCTGTGGGTGTCCTGGCTGGTCATATCCGCAGATTTGTGAAATACTGACTTGATCTACATACATTTGTTGAGCATGATAGATATTTAACTTTATGATCATATATCAAGTTTTAGAAATCACAGTCAGGCAGCACTTTTTTGTCTCATGTACACAAACGTCTCAAAATAACTGAAATACTGTCGGTGGGGCATTAAATCCAAATAAGCAAACGCGTAAATGCTATAAGATAATCAAAATAAACAAGCACACAAGAACAATATGCCATTGAATAATCAAATCATATATTCATAAATAATATATTATAAATTCCAGATATCTCTAATACCCTGGATGTATACATAATATATACTTTTAACACTCTCTGTTTAGGTGACATATAGGCCCACTGGGCCGGGTGCTGATAATCTATATATGTATTGTATTGTCATTGAAACTTTATGTTTATATGCACATGTCACTAAAATAAATAAATTAATAGCTTACATTCTGAAATGAATTTATTGTACTTCAAATTATCTAGGTATAATATAGATTATATAAGTGTCTAATTCTTTTGCAAGGTATATTCCTACGGTCATAATGTGGTATTTATGTTCTGGTATGGAGTGTTTGTGATATACATCAACATCCCCGAGATTGAACGAACAACCTTTGTTTAATGTTAAATCATCGACCTGGTTATTATCAAAGATTTCAAAATGTAGTCATGTGAAACATTATTTGTTACTTATCAAAACAATGCCTGTTTAAACTTTTTGTTTTTGCTTTATAACACTATTTGAATAAAGCAATTTAGCCGATCGCTCGACATCATGGTTAGCCCTTAGTCCCGTTCATTAACGATTCCTGACTGAATCAATACGCAGATCAGTGTGAACGCACTTTGGGTTCAGATCTCCGAACATATGTTTAAGAAATTTCATGCATTTGAATAAAGGGAAGTGGTTTCCATAGCTTTTTTGCCAAAGTTATCTGTAACTTTGTTTGCTAATATAAAATGATTTAAGCAGTGTTATGGGAGGTAGTGGTGGGACTTTTCTTGACATCAAAAAACAGACATTTGCTTCAAGTTGAGCACAACGACCAAAGTGCTAAAGATATATTGCAATATAAAGACATCACCGAATCTGGCCTTATCTATGCACATCAGGAGTTCGTTTTATTCCACTTTCTAAATATTTTACATCATTTTGATTGTCATAATCATACCGAAGAACTGTTTTATCTGTGGTTAAGACTAAAACACCATTTTATTCGTTGGTTTATGCGGAGATTGGGTAATTAAGGGCTAATTTCATAAAATATTTATGATTTCAGCCATATTTTACACACAATCAATATCAATAGGTTAAGATTTAGTTTAACTAAACTGAGAATATCTTCTCATTGAAGTTAAGATTGGCAAGTAAAATACCTTCACTAGTAGCCTGTGCAACAAGTCATGTTATATTTGAATGTATTTTTATATGACGAAATACACGCACTGGTATGTTGAAATTAATTGAAATGTTTAAAAATGGATATTTCACGTCCAAATCAAACGTGGTAATGAATAATTTGTCGGTTTCATTTTGGGTGCGAAACAGTCGGGTACAGTAAAAGATATCCTTTAAATAAATTCCAAACGTCAAAGAAACCGTTCTTAAAGCGCCATCAACTGCAACAGACTCTCCAGCAAATGGTCACGGATTTATACTTTAAATAACTAAAATCAAAATACCCGGTTTATCTTTGATTTTTGTCATTGGAAAGTGACTTTTTTCAGTCTTGGAATGTTCACAACAATCTAATCAAATTGATACTAAATATATAACTAGTATGAAGATGAACAACAATGGTGTTATTTATTTTATTTTTTTGCTTTTTTTGTTGTTGTTTTTTTGTTGGGGCGGGGTGGATTAACACCTCGACGACAGTATTTTAGTCATTTTGAGACTATGTCTACTTGAGACATATATAGTGCTGCCACACAGCAGTTTCGCGCCGTAGACATGAGACATGACTTGTCACGTTATCCTGACACCGAGCAAACCAGTCCTGAAATGCCTATTCTATGCCAAGCATGGACACTTTAAGTACCATTTATTTCTTACGGCTTTGGTATGACGCAGCCGGTACAAAAATTGTTACAATTGTAATACACATTGCTTATATTGATAGTAAATACGTTGACCATGACAAGCACGATTATGACGATGATACTGATGAAAAGTGGATGAGGGGTGACGATAATGAAGAAAATATTGACGATCGATCATTTATCAATCGAGGTTGGACCTCAAAGTGCGTAAGAATGTGACATTCCCATCGCACTTGGGGTCCATTTTCGGGGCTGACCCTAAAGTGCGGTAAGTTTGACGCGTTCCCCACATAGCACAATCTGATAACAGCTTTACACTTGTACATTGAATAAGATGAAGAGGGCCACAACCGTGTCGGAGAACTTAATCAACTTTTAAAACATAATTTATCATTTAACCAAAATAATTGTAGGGCAAAGGCGAGCGAGAGCACCACCTCTTACATGTACAGTGTATTGAACAGTGTTGCTTGCAAGAGAAACATTTCATAAACCCGAAGTCAGTCATCGCAGCTGATTAGAGGGAAATATACTATACCCCATCTTACCAAAGGTTGGGGCTATGTTTGACCACATTTGTAACACCTGTAACAAACGTGATCACCTGCGTCACAAGTGTCAAAAAAGGTGTAACGGAAATCAAGCACATATGAACATATTTTGTGACAGACATGTTCGATACAGATTCACATTTGTCACAACTCAATTTCATACAGAAAACAAAAAAGAGCTTGTTACAACTGAAACATATTTGTAGCAAGTTTTGATTTTAGTAAATAGCTTTATAACCACTCGGGTCATATCTTGATTTATTATATGGGAAAGAAATTCTATGAAAGCAAGATGATTGTATGTCACATAATTACCTCTTTTTTCCATATAAGAGGTATAAAACGGATTTCAACCTATACAATCTTGAATAATAAGTGCACGTGTGACATATTGCCAACAAATAAGTCTCCTCACAGAAATAAGTCTCCTTACAGAAAAAGGCCTTGTCACAATAAATAGAACCAAACTTTAAATATTGACAATAAGTTTGCTGAAGTCCATGATGCATGAAGGTGTGTTTTATATAACAGATTTTTATGTGGACAGAAATCAGGTGGTGGTCGGAATAGTACACTGGCACGTTGGCTACATGACAATTTCCAGCCGGGAAGTAAGTAAAGGAAATATCCAGGACAGATCCAAGTTCATGGGTAGGCTGCTCAACCAACTGTATGAAGCTGTTGTTTGGAGCTTCCTTTTCGCTAAAAAGGGCCATATTTTTCCAGTACAGAGAACAAACTTATAAATGCACCTTGCTGTGTGAGCTGTAAGACTTGACTAAGTGTGTGTGTGTGTGTGCGCGCGCTTAAAGAAATATAGCATGGAATAGGTTAACTGGACGAACGATCTATAGGAGTTTTTTTCTTTCTTTTTTTTTTCACTAAGGATTAACTAGAAATATCTTTTTATGCAAATTCATATGGGACCATGAACGACCCATCCTTGAAACAACTGACCTCAAACGACAATGGTGAATATTTTTAATTATTGTTCAAATTTATTTCTTTAAACAATCGAATTGAATACAAACTGAACAAACACCTTTGCATTTATATACATACATTTATTACTGCATTCACAAATTTTCGATACAGGATACTTGGTAATCTACCTGTAGATAAAGCATAGCTTACGTTCAAAATAAATGAATAAAATAAGAAAATTCATTAAAAAAAACTTTTTCTTTGACTTGCTTTTTAATATCACAACCAAGTCTGTTGTCAAATTCTACTGGACTTGTAAGCACCTGAGGATACATATACAACATGCATATAAGTTAATGCGATATTAAATAAATCCTGTATTATAATCACATATCATATCTTGTAACATGACAGTCTATTACTGCATGTATATGATTTACATCAATATCGGAAAAAGCTTTTAAGTCGTTTTGGGAAATCACTTAAAAAAAAGAAAATGTAGATAAAGTTAAATCATGAATTTATGTGTAAACTACTTGTCTAATTAACATAAATATATATAAAAATGGCGAATTCGTAATAGATGTATCTAAAATGTCATTAAACAAGCGTATAGTATTTCAAATAATTTGCAGAAACATGGATTGTTTTCTCTACTTGCTGTTGTTGTTGTTACAAGTAATGAATGCAACTGAGTAAACAAATCCGTATTCAAAACACCGTTAGACTACAATTTATTCCTTATGAAGTAAGTTTGTTCTAATAATAGTAATGGCTTTTAATTCACCAGACTGAGTGAATTTTTCACTCTTTCTTTTAAAATTCAACATTTCTAGGAAAATATTAGAAATAGAAGAAACCGCCTTTGCAGATATACATGGTTTAAACGTCCATGAAAGTCACGTGTTTAAACTGAATACAATCAAATTTTGTAACATCTCAATGACTTATACATCGAACATTTCAAATGACGGAAATAGCAGAAACAAAATTCCATTTATTATACTCCCTGATTTCAATATGTGCTACATTAAGTACGACATATATAATTATATTGTTCTAATTTTGGAATAAAAGAACTTTTTAAAAGGTCTTTTTGCATGCTAATCTGGAGACGGAATTTTGTTCAAATAATATTCCGGGTAATTAATTTTTTCCTTCGTTCTGAATGAGCCTGTGTGTCGTTCTCGGTAATGGAAAGATATAAAGAGTCCCAATGCATTACAAAGGCCAGAGCTTCTTGGAATTACGAAGAATTATTCTGCAGACAAATTTATAAATACGTTCCAGAATGTAACTGAAGCTAAATATTGGAAGGTGGTGGTGATAAGAAAACCGTCGAAACCCTCTGAAATATGGTTTTATTTTTTCCCGTACTTTTTTTATCAGAAAGACATATGGACATTAAATGCATCTGTATTGATAAACATTGTTAGTCTTCAAATTATATTTAATATGCAAATTATGATGAAACACTCAATAAAATATTTATAATGTTTGTACAATATGAGTTTGAAGTTACAATATCGTAACGGTAAAAAGAGTTCATTTTGGAGTTAGGGACGCATTTAATTACGTTTGAATATCAAACATAACATAATAACAACAAACATCGTAATAAAACGATTTTATATTCATGCATAGCTATGACCGTTTATATTTCAAATTGTATAATTTTCACATAGGTTTATCCCAAGAAATCAATGTATCAATGTATTTCTGTATCAACAAGCCTTAAGGTATGTACAAGTCTTAAAGTATATACAACAAGTCTTAAAGTATGTACAATAAGTATTAAATTACGTACAATAAGTCTTAAAGTATGTACAATTACATTTTAATGCTTAGTTATTAGATTTACCCTAAGAGAAGGAAGTGAAGGGTGGCACTTTGGTACCCTGATTTTTTAAAAATTATGGTACCGAGTCGAAAATGTATGGTACCGACGGAAATTTATGGTACCTTGAGTATATACGAAAAAAGATTTATGGTACCTTATGTTGCATGTAATAAAACATTTCATACCTGGTAGGATGACTTAAGATCTGATAGAGAGAAAGAGTATGAACTTACATACCAAACATTCCGATGACGCGATATTGTCATTTTGACGTCATGTATTTCTTTTATTTCTTAGTTAAAGGAGGACCACTTCTTAACGTTTGACAATTGTAAATGTCCTTTCGAGACATTTGGGTTGACCCTGAAAAGGGCCGTTTTGTTTCTTGTCTAGATTTCGGTGAAATCGTCCTCATCGTCTTTGATTTCTATGACATCGTGCTCATCGTCCTTAATTTCGATGACATCTTTTTCATCTTGTAACATCTCCTGTTGTTCTATGAGCATATGGTCTTCATCTTGTTGCTGTTGTCTCAACATCTCTTGATGTTCCATGAGCATATAGGCATCATGTTCATCTTGTTGCTGTTGTCTCAACATCGCCTGATGTACCATTTGTTCCTATTGCAGTTGGTATTGTGCAATATGGACTTGCTGTTGTCTCCACTCAATGCGTTGTTGTCCGATCAACCCCATCAATTCATTTCGCGATCTTGATCAAGACGCTGAATACATTCAATCAGATGCTGATATTCTTCCATGGTTGTGAAGCGAGAAGATGACAGGATGCTTGATGCGGTGCGCTTTTATAGCCTTGGGACGGATTGACCTACTTTCTATCGAGTGTTAGCGTACACCAATCAGAAACGTTATTTTCATTCAATGACAATAACGTGAAGTTTAACCTTGACCTGAGGTGGATTGACCTACTTTGTATTGACAATCAGAATTGCTGTTAAATTTTGTAAACTTTTGTAAGCTTTTATAAAAACATTGGCTCATATTTTAATGAAAAAATAATTTTGAAGGGAATTTAAAAGAAAAGATGTGACAACTGAGGTATATTCTCTTTCGAGACATTTGGGTTGGCCGTTTTTTTTCCACAGAGTAGTGGTTACTCATGATTGTCTATGAGTTTCTTCAGCAGATATTCAACATGTTCTATGGTGATGAAATGTGCTTCAATGATATTTAAGATATCATCGTAGTATAGATCAGTACAGTAACATTCACTTAATTTGGCTACGATACTCCTGAGTGTTGTTGATATTTTAAGCGTACGTTGGTATCGGTCCTGTATTTTGTCCATGTCAGATATGCAGTCGTTGTCCCTGTTAGTTATATGTGACTTATCCATGGCACAGCCTGAAAACGAATGGCATGAATTCATTTCGTTTGATACTTTTATTACTTGGTTTGACAATTGTAAAACATGTCCTTTTGAGACATCTGGGTTGGCCCTGAAAAGGGCCGTTGTTTTTGTTTTTTCTCTACTTCTTACTCTTTTTGCCTTTTTTGTTTGTCTTTACAATGGGCTCCAAGTCTATTCTTAGAATGCGATCCACCATCAAGCGGACATTTGTTGGATGATTCCGCTTTTTCTGGAATGAAAGTGATAGGCACCAGCAGCTTGTCTGTTTTCAATTTGATACGGCATTCCACTTCTTCCATTCTCTGTTGCAATTTGATGAGGTTGTTGATCACTTCTTTGAGTTCCCTCCCTGGTCCATGTTGTTCAATCAAAAATATCTAACGGTCGTGATGAGATTTTTCTTTTTTTGATGTGTCTCCTTGACGTGCTGGAAGCAGAATGATGTCGACGTTTGAATGCTCGAGGCTTTATACTTCTCAGAGTTTTCCGACCCACATCTTTCAACAATGCTTTACCCCGTTTCTTGATCACTGTCTTTACATTTTGGCCAGACAGAATATCTTTTACGGCTCCTATACCTTGTTTAAAGCCCTCTTTTTTCAGAGTCTGTAGTCCTGAGTTTACGATTGGTTTCACCATGGGTAAGATGTTGCTGGCCATTTTCTTGAACATGGAGCCCAAACCATATCCGACTTGTCGAGGTTGACCACGGTAAACTGGAACCATCGTGTCTTTCTTTTAAAATGAAGCTTCACCATCGACTTCGCGTGAGTGAAATGAACTGTATCCCCTGTGTCGCCGGTTATATTGATACTGATCTCGTTGAAATATGATCTGCTGACAGGTATGTAGTGTAGACTTAGAAATTCAAAGTGCATGTGTGGATTAGCCCCTGCTTTTGTTTTTGCGTCAAATGGCACAATGCGTAAAAATGGGTGCTTCGACATCCCCTATCAAAATGTGTTCTGCCAGATCGGTATATACAAACAGATGGTTCATCTTCGTGATGAGGTCCACACCGTACTTGAATCTGTTGTTGTCTTTGTTCGGAAAAACCACAGTACTTCCCTCTCCTCCAAGTTTCGTAAGGAGGTTTGGATGAAGTTCCAAGCCGATCATTGATCCACTATTTCCGGTAAACTTGACACGTTTTGACAAGCCGGAAAAATCAAGTCCAAATGTGAGGTTTCTTTGAGTAAAAATTGTTTTAGTGGCTTGTTTAATAGCCTTGTCTATTTCGTCAGTGAGATGTTGTGGTGACGCATAGATGCCTGCAGGAATGCAAAGGCGTATTGCCCATTTTTTGTCTTCTAATTCACACCCGTTTGTCACTTGTGAAAAAGCTGCAGCCAGTTCTGGATCTTTAGTCACGACTTAGAATTTTCCTTCATCCTCTTCGATGTTTCTGACTTGTGTGGGAACTATCATTTCCACGAGAGCCACTTCCCAATGTTTGTCGACATCAATGGTTTTTGCCAGCTTGGTTCTAAAACAACATTGTATGTTGTTTGGGTACAATGTCATCGAACTATCACTGATGAGAGTGATGTAGAAAGAGTTCTTTTTTTTTTTAAATTTTAAACTTGGGCTTTGGAAGAATGTATTCGATAGAAGTACTCATCAGCAGCAACCAAAGTTCACGATCTGGACTAATGACACGATTACGGTGATAAAGATGATCACAATCTGTGTCAAGAAAGTGATTTTGTTGTGAGGAACCTCACTTTTTCCTGTCTGTATACTGTTGTCTACCTGAACACTGCTGGTATCGGACTGAGACATGCTGTTCATGACGTTTATACTTTATACTAAATGCGATTTTGGAATCCAGCTGTTAAACTTTTTAGGATATCCAAGTCACTTCACTTTCACTTCTTAAAAAGATTTACCGCCTACACGCCTTGTACGCCGATCAAGAACTGATTCCACTTCGTATAGCTCATCATCTTTTATATGTTGAATTTCATCCCTGTAGAAGGATCCGGCGATAGATTCTCCAGCCAAGTCTTCAAGTTTTACGGCCAATGGATGTGTTCTGTTGATGCGAACCACTTTGAACAATTCCACTGTCCAGTTGGTAGATAGCCTTTGCCAAATGTTTGCTTGGTTTTATTGATGCGCACTATATCACCCACTTTCAAATCAGTTGATTTCTTATTTTCTTTTGATGGTTGCCATACAATGTCTTTGTGACTTCATGCTCATTTTCTCTAGACACAGATGCAGGGGTACGCCCGATGCTTCGATGAAAACGATGATTGTAGCCATGTACCAGTAGTTGCAGTACATCCACATAGTGACGGGTCTTGTGATGAGTAAAATATTTCCACATTCTTGAATTTAGCGTACGTTAAAAACGTTCAACAATACTCGCTTTAGTTTCTGGGTTTTCAGACGTGAAGAAATGAATGTCATGCTTGTCTAGAAACTTCTGAAATTCCTTGTTCAAAAATTCTCGGCCTTTGTCTGTTTGCAAAGAGAGTGGTTTTCGGCCTTCTTTTAGAATAGACTGAAAGGCTTGGATGATTGGATGATCCAGTTTTGATTTGTATTACCCAAGCATAATTTGAAAACACATCAATGACACATAGTAAGTAGCGATATGGTGAATTCTCTTTGTACATACGTTGCATATCTGCGAGATCAGCTTGCCACTGATGATCGATACCTCCTACCACAGTCTGTCGACGTCGAAATTTTCGTCGTATTGTTTTATGCAACGTGTAGGTTCTTTGACTTCTCAACCAGTCCCGTACATCCTCTAAAGAGATAGATCTGTTCTTTCGCTGCCTTGTAGAGTCCATGAATTCCTCCAAAACTCGTAGGATTATCAGTATCATAGTACAGGTGACGAAGCAACGTGTCCTTCTTTAGTAGGCGTCCCATGACGAATGGGCTAATATCTCCTGGGGTTCTTCCTTTTTAATAGGTCTTTGTTTCTTTGATGTAGATGCGTAGGCAAAACTTTCATGAAATTCATCCTCCTCCTCCTCTTCTTCTTCATCATCATCTGGTTTTTGTATGAAATTCCATCGACGTTTATTGCCCACGACTTCTTGTGGGATGTTGACCTCTCTCAGTCCTCTAGAAAATTGCTCCCATCCTCGTGGATTTGACCCTTTCCGCTGTCGAAGTACATCATTGACCAGATCAATAATATCTGAACCTTCAACGGGTTTTCCATCATATTCTAACAGGTCATGTTCATCCCAACTTAAGTGAGGATGGTCTTTCAGCATGTTTAACAAAAGAGTAGCCTTTCGCCCCATGGTCGTGGGAACACTGTCTAGAATTTGATCATCGGTTTTTCCTCTTTCTTTACAGTCACTGTACTCGTTGTTTTTTCAGCCATGTGTGGTCTGGAGGGTTTGAGTGCTTTTTTGTGTGACACTTGAAAGCGATGTAATGCTTCTCCAAATTGTTGTGCTTTTTCTGACTCAGACAATTGATTGTCGTCAAGAACTTGATTCATTTCTTTCTGTAATGATGAAGTCTGACTCACTTGAGGGGATGGGGGTAACCGAGGTCGTTGTTCCTTCTTCCATCGATTCATCTCTTCCAGCAATCGAACCGGAACATAGGCCATCTTCTTCATATTATCCGAATGATTTCACCAGCAAGAGGTATAATTGTTTTGGCTAAGAGTGGTGCAAGTGCCAACTGGGGTAGAAAACCATCTTTCTGATTGAGAATGATTTTTTCGAAGTGATACTTTCTTGGTGGCTAACTGTCGGAGCTGATGTCTCTTAGAATGCAATCGACGCTTCTGAGCCTCTGACAGTGGTACATTGCCTTTTAAAATGTTGTGACAACATTCAGCAATACAATCTACCAATTCTTTTGGTGCTTCTTGAATAATCTTCTTTCGAAATTTGGGCGAGGCTTCTGTCAAAGCAAGCAACATTTTGCCATGTTTGCGAACGAGTGGTTGTTTGCGCTTCATGATGACAAATGGTGATGAAAAGTTTGGTCTCTTTAATTTATACCACTGTTGAAGGGCTTGTAAAGCGATATTGCCAGCACTACTCAGTGGTCCTGAATTTCTCATCGCAGTAACGGCAGTAGGTAAAGGGGAATGGAGACTTGGGATTGGTGAAAATCTTGATGATGATGATGATGATGATGAACGCCCACTTGAAGAATTGGAAAGGTCAAACAATTGCCGTCGAACTGTAGGGTTTGGAGAAACCTTCATTGATCCTTGTATTGTAGCCAATCCAGACCTCATCGAACTTCTATTAGAACGGGGAGTAGATGAGGTCAGTGGAGAGAATTGGGCCACAGGTGATCTTTGATGTTGTCATGGGTAACATCATGTCGAATATATGGGACACTGTTGGTGGTCAGGGTTTCTTACTTCAGTGACAAATCGGGTCATGAGCTGCATTCTTGTTTGTTTCCTACTGGTGACTTGCGTGTGGTTGGCTTTGCCGTGGTTGTTGTCGTGACGTTTCCTGGCATGATACATTCGTTTGGTGTTGTTTTCTTCTTGAACCAAATTTCACAGCTTTGTCTCCATTAAGAGGTACGCATATGGTGCCCAAGACCTCCGCAGTTTTAAGATAAGTTTCGTTTGTGGTAAATCACAGTTGATCAGCTGTCTTTACATGTCTTTGTTGCTTTCATAAAATCCATCGCATGTTGCACGGTTACTTTTTTCTCTAATACGCAGCTAAGGTGAAACCTTTCAACCATCTGTCAAACTGATTACCAGCTCTTGTCGTTTCGTTGGGTTCTTTTCCCGTCTCAACGATTCTAGAGCTTTGATCACTGTATGTGGTGTGTATTCCATGGTAGCTGTATCCTTAATGATGATCGGATGTCATGTTCCAGTCATTTTATACTGTAGTGTAGACGATCGGTCCTCGATCTTCACCTGTTACCCACCGATGGAACACATCTTAAACGATTCAGGTCGGGTGTTCTTGGATGAAAGTCAATGATAAGATATCCATGAGGTGTAGAGGTTGCATCTTAATACGCCATCACTAAATGGGGTAGTTGTATTTGGTTCGCAAGTGTTTTGATCTGACCTTTATCTCTTGTGTTTTGAAATAATACCATGTAGTGTGCATTCAAGCTGATGGTACGACTAGCCTTGGATTGTTGGAACATGTTTTGTGTGATGTAAATGACAGTGGCATTTCTATGGTGTCCCTTTCGTGTGAACCATAATTTAATTTTCTCCTCATCTTTTTCTTCTAACATATCATCAAATATGACGAGGTGTGGTAAGGTTGTATCGTCTACTATCTCTTCATCATCCTCAGGGATACCCTGATTGAATTTGATAGCTTCACGTGCTTGTAACTGTGCGTAGGCACTTTGCCATTCTTTGTAACACCAGACGATGTGTTGTGGTACCACATGAAATAAATATGTTTTGTACTCAATACGTTTTTTTACAAATTGAGTTTTTCCTAAACCACTTGGCCCTGAGATGAAAATATTACTAGGATGTTGAAAAAGTAAACTACTTTCCATGATGGTCTAAGAAATAATAACAGCATTGACATGACAACATTTTATTTTATACATCATAGCAAATAAACACTTGAACAACATCAGTCAAAAATGTAAACTATGACACACATCATGAATCAGTCTTTCTTTATACATCATCCATTTCGGGAATATCATGGTATATCCCATAGCATTTAAAGCCATGCGCACTTCGTCAAACAGTTCCTCGGATTGTCTTAACGCCTGTTCTGATTGAATTCCAAGTACACGTACAGCCAACAGCACAGCTCTACGCCATGGATTCCGAATTGGAGTTATGTTTTTTTCCTGTAGTGAAGTATTTTCCATTTTTTTTGGCTTCTCATTCGTCTTGCAAGTACTCTGCGTAGTATCTTATTTTGTAGGTGTCCCAGAGGGATTTGTCTCCCAACTCAAACCTTTCTAAGTTGACGAAATCGGGATCTTGAAAGAACTGTTCACTAGGATTTGGCCTCTTTTGTTTGAATATTGCGGCGCACTGTTTACCAAAAGTGTTAAACACTTGTGCACAAGTGATAGGTTGTGGAGTTAGTAAAATGGCACGTTTATCCTCTGGTGTGTCGTTCCGGTAGTTAATCGCAAATCTGAGATACATACGCTCATCAAAACGGATCAGTTTCTCCACTGTGTCAATGTTTATGGTGTCAATGTATATGTACCACACGTCAGAGATCAGGTTGCATAGCAGCTTTAAATGACGAAAATCCGTTGAATGACCAAACTTTTATAGCTGCTTGGAAGATCACGCTCTCGAACATCATTAAAGATATCTTGAACTTGGTTTAAACAGCAGGGATCCTCCATCGTCTGGTGAAATATTCTGTTTCCAATGCGCTGTGCCCAGGTAAAAAAAATCTCGTTGCAAAATGCAGCAGGTTTCTTATTAGCTTCAACTAGATGTCTGCAGATCATCTGTTGCATTTCTACTGGTAGAGTGTTCATTGTGAATCTCCGTATGTTTCCACCACCGTTCAGGCTATGCACACGATCACAAGCCAACTGGTTATGAAGGTTGGTAACCGTACGGCACTGTCTTATATTTGTCCACGACCACGCGTTTTGTATACACCGAGCGGAACGTCTTAGTCTGTGTCTCACTGGTCACTTTGCGATTTCTATGTCTCTTGATTCGGGATTCATATTGGATGACTGTTTTGTAATGTTCGCGATCTTGTACACAGTCGACCATAGTCTTAAAATTGACTTTCTGACTAGCATTGAAATCCAAAGTGATGCCTTTTACTTTGCATTTCTGATGTCGATTTCCTTTTTCATCGATGTATTCATACCCATAGTTTTTTGGCCCTAATGCCACGAATTTGACAATGCGTCCATGTGGTACTTCATCTGTCCACTTTCCCAAATGACTATCTTCAATTGGAATGTTGTACTTGTCAGGGTCATAGATGTAAATGCAACTGTCTGTGTCAAAATACAGTACCCGATCTCCAAGTTTTTCCAACTCGGTGTAAAGTTCAAGTCGAGCATAGGACGTAACGAAGGCAGCTACCACTGGATTTGAAGATGAATGGGGCTGTGTTGCGTCTGTTTCATCCGAGTAATCCACCAGCATAAAGTTGTCATGATCGAAAATCTCGGCAAACTGCACAGTGACATGACGGTCGGAGAGTAGGTCATACAACCGGTTTACCTTAGACACATACTCGGTCTTGGTTTGAACATTGTTTTGTGCATTCTTACCCCACAAGCAGTTCAACATGGTTTTGGCAAACGCTCTTTTTCTTTTTTTCTTTTTCACGTTGTCGAGCCAGATACCAACTATCTGAAAATAATTCTGTTTAAAGCGGGCTTCATCATGTTCTGTTTTTACCCAATTAGGGTAACCAATTGCTTCTTGTTACAATTTCAAGTATTTGTCAATATACTGTTTATACACATCTTTACTCCATGTGTCCCAGTGCTAGATGTGGAAGACGTCTACCAATTGGTATCCTACCTCAAGAGCTTTGGCTATTTCCACATGGGTCCAGGTACCTGTCAACATGCGTTTGTACAGAGTGTGATTGCATTTTTCACACTCTTCCTCAGCACAGTGTAAAGATCATTTTCTTGTTACAGTGAATAGGTAGGACGGGTAGCCACAGATCTTGTGGTAGCAATACACGACATTTGATGAATCCCTTGTACTTTCCAATGTTCTTTGTATCAATCATCTCTTGACTTAAGATGTTGGGATGTCCCACGGGGTATGCTTTGTACTTGTTCACGAATGGATACAGAGAGCAAATGACAGCATACTTGATTTCTTCCTTGGTGGTTGTATCCACTTCACGGTAAAATTGAACGGCATTGGTTCGTCCACCAAGCAAAGCATCCCGAGGTATAATAGGTTCTTGGAAGGGAAAGAAACTCTGTATCTCTGTATTCTGGTTCAATCTTACATTTCTGATCAAAGTCACATTCCCACATTACAACTGTGTTGTAACCTTGTTGTGCCAAGTCTATCAACCGAAAGGTTGTGGCATTGTATAACTGCTCCATAGTTTGAAGTGTGTAACCGTTCACAGTGTCTCTCCTTGGGTAACATATTGGACATCCGTGTGTCCAGCACCCCATGAATTCGTATACGGTGTTCGTCTCTTTGTGGAACCCGTCAACGTAATAGGGTCCAATTTGTACTTCACCTCCATTTAATGCATGGCGAATGTGCTTATTCTCAATGGAAGCAGTTGTTTCTATCTAGCGAATCCCTTTGATTGAGTATCGAGTTTTGTTTGGATACCCGTCATCAGAGATTACAGTCAAGGTCTTTGGAGGCATTGAATTTTTACGCCAAGTTTTGTTGCACACTTTAGCTAGAGTGGTCGCTTCCAGGAACGGATCAATCTGGTCACTGGCCAACAGTTCTTCCTAAACTCTCCACAACCTCGTCTCAAGATGTCCACATCTGATTTGCAGTACTTTTGCATTTCTAACTGAAAGTGAAACACAGCCTTTTGTGCCACTTTTGCATTGTACCATTTCAGAAACGCTTCTCTCTTGTCAGGTTTCATGCTGTTGGGTCTGTAAAAATGTACGGGGAGATAGTATCCAATGTAGTCTTGGTATTCATCCGTGTTGGCATAAAATGGAAACCATCCTTTTGCCATCTCAGTCAATCCAAACGTGTCGGGGAAATCGGACAAAGGCATGTTGAGAAAACTCAGTGAGTCGATGAATCTCATTAGATTTTTGCTTCCATTCATGATCAATTCTGGTTTGACTGTATCATGTGTCAGTAAGTGCCTCAAAATAAACTGTGCATCGTATCCTTGTGAGTTGTGAGCAATCACTGTGGTACCTCTGTGACTGGGTTGAAACAGCCATGCACAAAATTCTGACAAGGTGTTGTTACCACGAAATATTTTTTCTCTTGGCTCATCAACAGCGTCGCATTTCTGACACGGGCTTTCTATGGATTGACGCATACAGTCTCCACAAGCACGCTGAGCAACACAAAAGTTTGGTATATGTTCACCCAAATCAAATCGGCACTCAAAGTCAAAGAAGATGAAAGGTACAGTCGGTGACTTCATGTTCTCTGGTTCTTTGTACGTGGGGATATAACACTGATGTTCTGCATCCACAACTTTCTTGCAATATCTGCATTTCTTAGTGCCGGGACATAGATGGTTCTTCTTTGTGCCCACAACCATTTGACCACAGGTCTTGCAATTCCATACACTTTCACAGATGCTTTTTTGTAGATTTTCCTGGTTTCGCTATGTGCTGATCAAAACATTTCTGACTATGAAATGTTCTACCACAGTGACCACATGGAAAGAATCCTTCTTTTGGACATAGTGTTGAGGGATAACACAGACAAATGTTCTTGCAAAAGTGAGCTTCTCTGTTGTTATAACCGTAGTTACAGTGTTCACAGAAGTAGCTGCATCCCAGGAAACCAGTGATCGATGTAATGCAATCATAATGTTTACCATGATGATAAATGTGAATCACTTTGCTTTTGTCTATCAGAGGTAGGTGATTGAACAACACGTCCATTTTCTCAAATTGGGGCCACACTTTGATCACATAGTCTGGATAAAGGTGAGCTTGAATCTTCTTGTATTCTTCTATACCACAAGGTTGATTTGGACTAATGCCCACAATGTCTAACAATGTCTTGGCTTCTTGGCTTTGAAGTAATTTTGCAGATTGTCTCATCAAATTCCATCGCTTCTTCCAGGCTGCAGCGTTCGTTTTATTGAGTTTACATATCCCTACCACAATTGATCGTGCCAAGCACATACTGTCGTGAGCATTGTCTATCTTCAACATACTTCGTTTGACTTTGGTCATGTTCTCAATGCTTAATTGCGATCCAAACGTTCTTTTTGATCTTCCACCACCCTCAGGCATAATGACATGTGTCATTTCTAACTGGAGATGCCCGTCATGAATCTCAAACTTGTGGTTGCTCTGTGATACTTTCTCTATTTCGTTCAACAGCGTATATCCTGAAATGTGTGTTGCATTCCCGAACGGAATGTGGATACCAAACGCTAGGTCAGGATGATTCATAGAGATACGAATTTGATCGTTGTCATTGACCCGTGCTTCTCTGTATAACTGTTTGACCATGTCATTGAAAAGTTGATGTGTAAATTCAAACGGTTTCTTATATCTTTCAAATGTAACATCGTACACGTGGCCATTCGTTTTAAATTTTTTTGAAGTTCTCTGTGACCGTGGCTGTATGGAATAATATTCCGTATATCACTCTTGGTCTTTTTTGCAAGTGGCTCGTCATCGCTGCTTTCTTCACTACTCGACATCGTTGTGATCATAAGTAAGCGAGCAAAGCTTTTTTATACATCTAAGCTCCGCCCACCTGATCTCAGGCCTATAAAGTGCGGTTTGACCCGTCCACTTCATCACTCTCAAACCTGATTCAGACTGCTCTCTTCAGAATGACCTGCAACGCATTTGAGTTCTGGATGAAAGGACAACTACAAGCTGATCAGACTAGAAACAGAAAGACAAGTGACATGCTACCGCTGTCAGGAAAGTGGGCATTATGCATCGGCATGTACGAAGAAAGCTTCAACACCTCAAACAGCACGGGTGTGTTACCGTTGTCATGAACCGGGACATTTTGTTTCTAATTGCCCAAAGCCTGCAGTGTGCTACAGCTGTCATGAACAAGGCCACTTTGCATCCGCTTGTCCTAAGAAAGGGGTGAATAGTACTGTACCTACAGTAAACGCACAGGCGGACAGTGAAATGCAGAAAATGGACGTAGTTGAGACAGTGACACAGACGGACAGTGATGTTGAGTTGGTAGAGGCTGTCTCTGAGTTGGAGAAACCTACCGTAAATCCCAAGAAACGCAAGAGAAGCGTCAACACATGCATCGTGTGTCCTGAGGCTCACCCATCAACAAGCAGTACAGAGTGTAACCGACCAGCTAAGAAACGAAAAAGTAAAATGTGACATTTGAACACTAGACTCGAAAACAAAGTTGTGTTATGTTCATTATTTGCTGTATGACCCATGTTTAATTCATTGTTGTTGTATGACACATGTTTGTTGTTAAACACAATAAAAATCATATGACAATTGTAATAGTTATCCTTTCTACATCATTGTAGTGGTCGTGAAAATGACGTTTTTTTTGTTGGTTTTTTTTTGTTGTTGTTTTTTGAGAAGTGTCTAGCACTCACTCAAATACAAATACCGCCAGTAATGCCTGCTGGCTTCTGGATATGCCAGGTAAAACCCTGATAAATCCGGGTACAATGGCAAAGGGGGTAAACTCGGGTACAAGTTGACACCCTCTTCCTTAATACCCTCTCCCTTGACTTCTACTTTCTTCTTCTTCTCCTTTCGTAACACCTTCCTTATACGTCGAAATATCTTACGCAGGAACGTCATGGTGAAGAATGAATACATACACAGCATTACACAATTTATAGTCAAGAAAAAGTAGGTTAGTAGTTCAATCCACTTCAGGTCAAGGCCGAACACATCATTTTTTATTGGATGAAAAATAACGTTCTCCGATTGGTACACCAACACTCGATAAATAAGTAGGTCAATCCGGAACTATAAAACAGTGCACATACTCTATACATTATTATTCATAAGTGAAACATGACACCGTACACACGTATGTCCACCCCAGACTTGCTAAAATTGTTCCTCGACAATCCCAGATTTGGGGAACAAGAGAGCGACCCAGACAGCTATCACGACCGAGTTGAGGTGTATGATCAATACCTAACTCTTAGAGAAATGGGAGATCTCCCTAATTACCTGTCAGTTACCTTTGAAGATGTACCATCTACCCTACTACAACAGGGATGGGGACACAGCGTAAACTTCATAGGTGACAAGGATCTAACCCGTTGTCATTTGCATCTCTTTGCAAGATGGATGAAGAGATATGTGATGGGATGGGACTGTACAACGTGTGGTATGGACCACAATTAATAAGAAACAAAACGGCCCTTTTCGGGGTCAACCCAAATGTCTCGAAAGGACATTTACAATTGTCAATCCCCCTTTAACTTACATAACGTTAAGAAGTGGTCCACCTTTAACTAAGAAATAAAATATGACGTCAAAATGACAATATCGCGTCATTGGAATGTTTGGTATGCAAGTTCATACTCTTTCTCTCTATCAGATCTTAAGTCATCCTAGTTAAATCTACCAGGTATGAAATGTTTTATTTCATGCAACATAAGGTACCATAAATTTCCGTCGGTACCATACATTTTCGACTCGGTACCATAATTTTTTAATTTTTTTTTTGAAAAAAATCAGGGTACCAAAGTGCTACCCTCCTAAAGCCTTTATTTTCATAAGTGTAATAGTGTGTAACTGTATCACGTCACGGTTGCGTCAAATACTTCGACGTGATTTGGCACCATTTTTGGTAAGGTCTGACAAGTTTAATGCAAAAACTATAGAAAATAACATAAGATAAAAAGAAATTTTGTTTCTTTTGAGTAAATATGGAATATATCTCATCTCAAAGTGATACAATGTTCATATTTTAATATTGTAATTGCATCACTTCTCGATGAGATCTATTCCATATTCACCCAAAACAAACAAATTTCCTCTATTTCTATAAACTTTTGTCAACAAGAGATAGATAAAATGCAGTCGCACTAATATATTACGCGAATACTAGATTAGTCCTATTATCTTGATACTGGGCCAACCAGTTCTTGAACTACACAATCTGCTAAGCGCCATTTTAACGACGCACGCCCGCTTGTCGTATAGAGGCTGTAACTATTTAGCCACCTGGACCGATTTTAGTTTATTAATTTCTCTCTACCAGCCATTTTCACAGTTTTGAGAGAGATCTTATTTTTCGCTTTTTCGAAACACATGGAAAAAACCTGACTGACTAATCTGATATGTTCTTGTGGTTCAAATAGAAGACTATTTCTCATCCTGGCCACTCTGCAATTGTTTAATAAACGCATCAGTCAAACAAGCATAATAGCTAACACTAATTTAACAATATTAACCACACGGAATGTAATGTGAAACGTAAAAGAAAGCCCTCTTCATCACAAATGCCTGTGGACCAAATGGAAGATTGATTTATGGCAAAATTTAATATATTATCCACTTTAATCGCTCAAAATGAACATCAACCAAAACACATTTTATCTGATAATATATATATATGTTTGTAAAACAAAAACAAGAAATATCATTAAAAGGATATTCGGCATGGATTGGGATTTAAGTAACGAAGATTGTAGAGAACGGTTGTATAATGTAAAACGTCCCCTCCAAAGCAAACATAAGATTGTGTATTGTAATGAAGCGCACTGTATACTGCAGATGTTTATAACATTTGACTCGGAGAGATTTTCTAAAAGACGTACTTTGAAAAATCAAGTATATATTTATAACAGAAACTACAATTCAGTATCAATATTTCGTGAATAAGTGACATATGTGTCAGCTAGTTGTTATTTCAACAAAAATTAGTGAGCAAATTTTTTTCCTTCTTCCGATAAAAATCGTTCAATATTCATTTGCGTCTTTAAATAGGTCAAAGAGGTGGTTAAACAGCTACGTCGGAAAAAAGAAATAATTGAGATATTGTGAGAAATAGTACCAGCCAATGAGAGAATTTCCCCTAACGCATAGTCGTATTAACGATTCAACTCAACTTGTTTTACAACTTTTTGCCATTGTCTAGTAGTCTGTTACCCGAAATCAGATGTTAAATAGATCCCACATAATACAGATGTTAAACAAATCCCACATAAGATACATGTTAGACAGATGTTAAACAGATCCCACATATGACAGATGTTAAACAGATCCCACATAAGATAGATGTTAAACAGATGTTAAACAGATCCCACATAAGACAGATGTTAAACAGATCCCATATGAGATAGCTGTTAAACAGATCCCACATAAAACAGATGTTAAACAGATACCACATAAGACAGATGTTAAACAAATCCCACATAAGATACATGTTAAACAGATGTTAAACAGATCCCACATATGACAGATGTTAAACAGATCCCACATAAGATAGATGTTAAACAGATCCCACAAAAGACAGATGTTAAACAGATCCCACATAAGATAGATGTTAAACAGATGTTAACAGATCCCACATAAGATAGATGTTAAACAGATCCCACATAAGATAGATTTTACACAGATGTTAAACAGATGTTAACAGATCCCACATAAGATAGATGTTAAACAGATGTTAAACAGATCCCACATAAGACAGAAAGTTAAACAAATCCCACATAAAATGTTTAAACAGATCCACATAAGATAGATGTTAAACAGATATTTGTTGAAAACAATTGTTTTTAAACGCATATTAAAAAAAATTTTCGGGGAATTTTTAAAATTTTAAAAAAATTTCCCCTTTTAAAAATTATTTCTCCAATTAGCAAAAAAAAAAAGCAAAATTTTTAAAAACCCTCCGATGTACTAGGGGGAAAAAAAAAAAAATTTGTTTCAATAAAGAAACCGGGGAAATTTAAAAAGAAAAAGCACAGTATGGAAAGGGGTTAGGAAGGAAATTTTTATTTTTAATTTTTTTAAAAGGGGGTTTTTTTTTAAGGGTTTTTTAAAAATCTAAATTTTCATAAAAAATTATATGTTTGTTTAAGATATTTAATATTTTTTTTTTTTTTTCCCCTTTATAAAAGATTTAAAATTTTTTTTGAAAAACCTTTATGAAAAAAAAATTTTTAAAAAAAAAAAAAAAACATAAAAAATTTTTTAAATTAACATATTATGGAAAAAATAAAATTTAAGAAGAAATTTAAAAAGGGAAAAAAAAAAAAAATTGGGTTAATTACAAACAATGGGGTTTTAAAAATTTTGGGATTTTCATTTTAAAAAAGGGATAAATTTTCCCCCAAATTTTTAAAAAGGGGGACAATGAACTGGGGCCCCAAATTTTTGGGCCCAAAAATTAAGTTTTTCAATAAATATTAAAAAACCCATGTGAAAAATTTTTTTGGGTTAAATTTTATTTTTGTAATCTTAATATGTTTTTAAAAAAATTTTTAAAATTTTAAATGAAATTTTTTTCTAAAAAACAGTCGTAAAAAATTTTTATTATTTTTTATAATTTCTAAAAATTTAAAATTTTAAAAAAAAAAAAAAGAAAACAATAAAAATCAGTTATTACATAAAAAAAAAAATTTTTTATGTTTTTTTTGGAAAATTCTAAAAATTTTTGATTTAAATAAACTTTTTTTAAAAAAATTAATTGAAAAATAAAAAAGGGTTTTAAATTTTAAAAACCCCCAAGTACTTTTTTAAAGATTAAATTTTAATTTTTTAAAAATTTAAAATTCACTTCAATTCCCTAGTTAAAAAAGAAAAATATCATGGTCTTTGAAAAACCCGAAGGGGTTTACCATTTTTTATTAAAAATTTTTTTCATTTGTAAAAATTTTTATTGTTTTAAGTTTTTTATTTTAAAAAATTTTAAAATATTTTAATCCAAAATTTTTTTTAAAAACATTTTAATAAACCCCTGTTTCAAACCAACTTATATCGTTTTTAAAACCTTTTATTTAATTTTTAAAGGGAAAATTTTTTAGTTCATTGAAAATTATAAAACTTTGAAAAAATAATATCAACAATATCCATTAAAGGAAAATTTTTTTTATTTATTTGAGAAAACTTTAACAAGATTTTTTAAAAAATAAAAAATTTACCTTAAAAAAAATTTTTTTAACTGTTTATTTTTTAAAAAAAAGGGGAATAATTCCCCAAAAAACCCCTTAATTTGGAAACCCCTTTATTCTTTTAAAAAATTTTAAAATGAAATTTCAATTATGTTTTTACAAATCCCCCTTTTTCCCTTGCTTCAAAAAACCAAAAAAGACAAAATTTTAATTTAAACTTGTTTTTAATGATTTTTTTTTCCCAAAAAGTAAATTTTCAAAAAGCATTTTGCCCATTAATTTTGAAATTATTAAAACCCTTTTAACCAATATTTTAAAAAGTCTAATTACTTGCCCCCGGGGTTTACAAAAACATATCATTGTAAATAAAACAAAAAAAAATTTTAATAAAAATTTAAAAACCCAAAATTTTAAAAAATAATTCTTTAAATAAAAAGAGCAAAAATTAAAAAAAATACTCGATTTAACCCCATTAAAATCAAAATTTCTAAAAAAAATTTTTTTTTTTAAACTATGTTATTGAATAAAAAAACTTAAATTTTTTAAAATTTTCCCAAAATTTTTTTTTTTAAATTTAAGAAAACGATTAAATTTTCAAAAAATTTTTTAATTATAGGAAAAAATTTTTTTTTTTTTTATTTTAATTTTAATTTTATTTTGCTTTTTTAAAAAAAAAAATTACTCTCAAGAAATCCCCCGCAAACCCAAAGTCAACTAAAATTTAAAAATTTTTATTTTCATCCTCATAAATTGTCAATTTTAAAAACCCCGAAAAATTTTCGAAAGACACGGAAAGGAACCCTTGTTTACAAAAAAGGGAACTTTTCCTGAACCCTTTCTGGGGTTTTTTCCAAAAATAAATTTAAATTTTTGGCTGATAAATTTTAAATAAAAAAAAATATTTTTTTCATCCTAAAAAAACATCCCTTTTTGAAAAAATCTTTTTCTTCAAGAAATTTTGGGAAAATAAATGTTTTAAATCTTAATAAAAAACGTGAAATAAAAAATTTTTTTTTTTGGGGGGGGTTAATTTTATTATCAAAACCAAAAAGTGGTTTCAAAGATCCAATTTTGAAAATACCTTTTTAAGTATTTTCAAAAAAATTTAAAAAGTTTTTTTGAATATTTTGAAAATAAAGAGAAAAAAAAATTTTCCCCCCCCTCAAATTCCTACCAGGCCTTGGGGGGGAAATTCAAACCAAATTTATGGTCTTTAAGTCTTAAAAATTCCCATTTCAAAAAAGAAAGGGGCCCCCCAAATTTTCCAATGCCTAACTAATTTTTTTTGAAATTTTTAAATTTTTTGTTCGGGGGGGAAAAATTTTTACAAAAACAAAAAATGCCAAAAAATTTCCCTTCTTTTTTAAAAACAAAAACTCAAAACGAAAAATTTATCCTAAATAAAATTAACGGAAAAAAAACTTTATATGGGGGTTTTTGTTTCCAAACCCACCCCCCCAAAATTTTCCCGACCCCCCAATTTGGGACGCCGTCCAAATAAGTAAAGAAAATTTTTTAAGATTTTAAAACAATCTAAAATTATTATTTTTTCAAAAAATTGGGTTTCGGGGAAAAATAAAATTTTTTAAAAAACCCTATAAGGACTCTTCCAAAAAAATAGGGAAAATTTTAAGTTTTTTTAAATAAACTTGCAAATTCATTTTTTTTTTCGGGGGGCAATTTTAATATTTTTAAATTAATTTTTAATTTTTTAAAAAGGACGTTTTCAATTTAAAAAGTTTGGGGGGGAAGGGTTTTCCCAAAAGAAAAAATTTTTAATTCAAAAAATTTTAAGTTTCTTTTCAAACAAAAGCCTTTTAATTACCCAATTTTGAAGGGGATTTTAAATTCAATTTTTTAATTTTTGCCTGTTTAAATTCAAAATTTAAAAAATTTAAAATATTTTTAGAATTTTTGAAAATTTTAACTAAATTCCGTTTGAACCCGTAGGGATTTTCTCCCCCAAAAATTTTGAAAAAAAAAAATTTTTTTCGTAAAAAAAAAAATAGTTTTACTTGCTTCTTGAAAAGGGTTGGAAAAAAATTTTAAAATTTCTGAAAAATAAAATTTTTTGCCCATATTTATTTAAATAATAAATTCTCTTTTAAAACCAAAAAAAAAAAAAAAAAAAAAAAAAAAAAAAAAAAAAAAAAAAAAAAAAAAAAAAAAAAAAAAAAAAAAAAAAAAAAAAAAAAAAAAAAAAAAAAAAAAAAAAAAAAAAAAAAAAAAAAAAAAAAAAAAAAAAAAAAAAAAAAAAAAAAAAAAACCATATAAAAAAAAAAAAAAAAAAAAACATAGGCATATGAAAATCATTGAAATCAAAATTTCAGTATGTGAGGGATATGCCGTTAAATTTTCATGGTCCTGAGACCCTTGCAACATATAGAAATTAAGGCGTAGAAAAGAAAAACAGAATAAATTCCTGCCTTTAACTTGCTTTTGTATGGCCCTAACTTCAATGCACTTTGAAACCGTGGAGGATATGGCAAAAATAACTGAAAATCATTTTTTATATCAATTTAAATTAATTTGGGCTATTTCTATAATCTATGTAACAAATCTAATTTATTGAAAATGTTTACAATTCGATTTCCACATGTTTCGGTCTAGCTTAGAGGTTTTCAAGATATAAGTAATGACTGAACTTAACATTTTTCCGGAAATGGAAGTGACATTGTTCTATAGGATCACATGATGCACCTTCAGTAAAAATTCATGCAAATGAAACAAAAAATAAGGCCTTCAGATCTTAAAAAACGTTTAATTTAAGAAAATTAACTTTTACCTTATAAGGTCACATGACGTCATATGAAAATTTTTTACAGAATGTGTATGTTACGAATATATTCAGTCCAAATAATAGCTTTCTATCTTATCTGGAAGTGATTTTATACGCATTTGAAATTGACGTCAATGGGTCGATCTTGGATTAGCCATTAAATCCTTGCTTTTTCAAATTTGGAAAAACGGAGGCCGGTTGGCACATCTAGAGCATAACATACACATTCTGTAAAATTTTGATGAAAATCCGTCCTGAAATAATGGCTGTAGACCGCGTATAAACTTGTGTAGACAACGTCAAGTTTGATATCAAATGACGTTAATCCTCACTGAATAGATATAAGTCTTAAAGACTAATATTCAGTCCAAATATCAACTCTCTAAATCATCTGGAAGCGATTTTATACGTTTTTGAAATTTAACGTCAATGGTTCGAATCTTGGATTCGCCATAGAACCATTACCTTTTCGAATTTGGAAAACCGGACCCGAGATGCACAACTACAGCCAAACAAACACATTCTTTGAAATTTTGATGAAAATCGATCCAAAAATAATGGCTGTACACCGCGTAAAACCTTTTTGTCCTGACGTCAAATCTGACGTAATATAACGTAACATTAATATGAAATTGATTGCATTCTAAAGCTCATGGATTGATGTATATACAATTAAATTCCCATGGTCCTGGGAACTTAACAACATATTTAAATTAATACGTAAACCTCAGAAATTCTTTTTGACCTTATGACGTCATATAATATATTAAAAAATTTGAGTCAATGGTTCGAATCTTGGATTCGCCATAAAACCTTTGCATTTTCGAATTTGGAAAAACAGACACCGGAATGCACAACCAGAGTGTAACATACACATTCTGTGAAATTTTGATGAAAATCGGCCCAGAAATAATGGCTGTAGACCGCATACAAACATTTTTAGATGACGTCAGGTTTGACGTCAAAACACGTCATAGTCAAATGAAAATGCATGAAATGCAAAATGTTCTATCTGAAGCATATGCTATTAAATTTTCAAGCTGCTCGAACGTTTTCAACATATAAAAATTAACATGTAAAATTTAGAAATTATATTTCACCTCATGACGTCATATGACGTCATACGACATTCATCTTCTTAAAATATATGTAAAACCTAGAGATTTATATTCTGTCCAAATATCATTTTTCTAGCTCATCTTTCAGCGATTTTATACGCATTTGAAATTTGACGTCATTTGTTCGAATCTTTGATTCGCCATAAAACTTTTGTATTTTCGAAATTTGAAAAACGAACACCGGGATGCACAACTAGAGCGTAACATACACATTCTGTGAAATTTTAATGAAAATCGGTCCAGAAATAATGGCTGTAGACCACGTACGAACATTTTAAGACGACGTCAAGTTTGACGTCAAAACACGTCATAGTCAAATGAATATAATTGAAATGCAAAATGTTCTATCTGCAGCATATGCTATTAACGCATTAAACATATAAAAATTAACATGTAAAATTTACAAATTACATTTCACCTCATGACGTCATACGACATTCATCTTCTAGGAATATAAAGGAAACCTAGAGATTTATATTCTGTCCAAATATCATTTTTCTAGCTCATCTGTAAGCGATTTTATACGCATTTGAAATTTGACGTCATTTGTTCGAATCTTGGATTCGCCATAGAACCATTGCCTTTTCGAATTCGGAAAACGGACACAGGATGCACAACTAGAGCCTTACATATACATTCTGTGAAATTTTGATGAAAATCGGTACAGAAATAATGGCTGTAGATCGCGTACAAACATTTTCACCTGGCGTCAAATCTGACGTTATTTGACGTCATATGAATATGAAATTTATCGCATCTGAAAGGTCATGGTATGAAATATAAGCCATAAAATGTTCATTGTTCTGGGCCAATGGCAACACATTGAAATTAACACAAATATAAGAGGAAGAAAAAAAAGAATAAGAACTAGAAATTTCGTTTGTTGAACAAACGATAGGACTTTCTGCCCTGCACAATTCGTAGTTAAACATCTTGGGATGTCAGACAATCTTGAAATGACATGCACCTGTAGAAGATATCAATCTATATGTTTAAAAACTATGGAGATCAGTACAGAAGTATCAGCTGTAGAGCATATACTTGTTGACAATGTCAGTTGAATGTCTGGTGACGTCAGACGAAAATTATCACTGCATTGCAAAAGTCGTTGTTTTAATTTTTCCCCATTAATATTTCATGACCGTAGTTACTTTGCATCACATAAAAATTAATGCATAAAAGAGTGGAGGGAAATGGTGTCCTCCAAGGTTCAATGCCAGGCCTTCCTCTTTTTGCATGCAGAAATTATTATTTTCAA
This sequence comes from Solen grandis, assembly GCA_021229015.1. NCBI lineage: Eukaryota > Metazoa > Mollusca > Bivalvia > Adapedonta > Solenidae > Solen > Solen grandis. Next base: position 65,123,469 of record CM037777.1, read on the forward strand.
TTTAACTTTCTTATATAAAGCCTAATTTTAAAATGCTAGGTACCATTCAAAAGGTCTTCAAATTATCTACATTTCATATGCTTTATGTATTAACTTATTGTTAACAGTTATCGAGATAAAAACGGCTAATCCTTGAGAAAACACCAAATATCAAGTCAAAATTATGTCCATGTCATATGGTTTTTGCACCATAACTTTGTCATTACTGAACTGATTTTCAAATGCTGCATACCTATTGAAAGGTACAAATGTGCTCTAAAACACTTGTTCATATTGTTATTTAAAAAAATCAATATCAACATGACAAAGACGTTAAGAATAACTGCAGAAAAGTAAGACAAAATGGTTATTGCGATCTATTATTTTTCTAATAACTTTCTTCAGTGAAGTCTAATTTTATAATGCTGGGTACCATTTGAAAGGACTTCAGTTCTCTACATATCGTACGCTTTATGTATGAACTTATGTTTACCTGTTTTCGAGATATAAGCTGTTAAACCTCGAGAAAACCGCAAATTTGCAATAGAAAAAATAGTCATTTCTGATTCGATCTTAAAATGCTGCACATCAGCAGAAAGATAAGAATGTGCTCTAAAATATTTGCTCATATTATTATCAACAAAAATCAATACTTTACGCGATATCAGTTGTGAAATGCTGTTGGGGTCACTACATATTTAGTTTTCCCGCCATAACTAAACTGTTTCAAGCCTGATCTTCAAAAACCGGATGGTATCTGAAAGGTCTTTTTGAAAGCACTATATATATAATACCCATAGTCTCTTGATAGAATATATATTTCGTTTTTGAGATATGAAGCTCCAAAGAAAAGAAGATGGCCCTAAATCGCTCACCTGAGAAACATTGTTCTCAATGGCCTACTTTTTGACCCCAAATAAACTTGTTCAAGCTTTCATGCTAATAAACATTCTGACCAAGTTTGGTGATGATTGGATCATAAATATGGCTTCTAGAGTGTAAACAAGATTTTACATCAATTTGACCTCGTAACTTTTTGACCCAACGTGACCCAGTTTCGAACTTGTTCAAGCTTTCATGCAGATAAACATTTTGATAACGTTTGCTGAAGATTGGATCAAAAATATGGCCTAGTTAAAAAAAAACAAAATTTTTTTTGACTTAGTGACCTAGTTTGTTACCCCACATGACCGAGTTTCGTACTTGTCCAAGCTCTCATGCAGATTAACATTCTGGCCAAGTCTGGTAAAAATTGGCTTAAAAATATGGCCTCTAGAGTGTAAACAGAATTTTACTTTAAATTGACCTATTTTTGGACCTCATGATATACCTTTTGAACCCACATGGCCCAGTTTCGAACTTGCCATTAAATATTCTGACCAAGTTTGGTGAAGAATGTTTAAAAACTGTGGCCTCAATAATGTTAACTGTTGACGACGGACGAAGCGGCATTACAATAACTTCGTGCTCAGGTGAGCTATAAACGATATTTGACATATGAGCTTGACCTTTCATATTTTCCGGAAACGTAAGTTACCATTCACAATGGAACACGTATCTGCACATGTTGTGAAAAAAATATGCAAATAGGTCTAAAAGTAGCTCCTGTAGGGCTAAAAACCACTATTTTTAAATCAAATGTTTGGTAATTTTGACGTCATATGACGTCGAATTTCTCATCATGTAAAGTAAACCTCAGGATACAGATGCTTTCCAAATTTCAGCTTTCTAGCACATCTAGAAGCGAAGTTATGCTTAAATGAATTTTGACGTTTTTGGTTCGAATCTTGGTTCAGCCATAGTTTCCAGGTCTTTTCATTTTCAAATATGGAAGAAGTATGCACATCTAGGACCTAATGTACTCATTCTGAAAAAAAATCATGAAGATCCGTCAAAAAATGTAGGCTGTAGACCGCGAAAAACTTTTGTTGCAGTTTTCAGTATTGACGTCATTTGACGTCACTGAAAATTAAAACACTGCAGCTCGAAAGTGATTCTATTTTGCTGATCATTGTAAAAAAATTGAACGTTCTATCCCAACGGTAACCTTGTTTAATTACACCCCCAAAAGAAGGAAAAAAGAATGTTTGCTTTGCAATTATGACGTCATATGACGTTATGTGACGTCGTACTTCTCAGCATGCAAAGGAAACCTCAGGATACAGATGCTGTCCAAATTTCAGGTTTCTAGTACCTCTGGAAGCGAAGTTATGCTTAAACATCTAGGACCTAATGTTCACATTCTGTGAAAATTTCATGAAGATTCGTCGGCTGTAGACCGCGAACAACTTTTTGTAGTAGTTTTCAGTCATATGACGTCACTTATAGTTGAAACAATGCAGATCGATAGGGACTCTTTTTAGCTGATCACTGGAACAATTTGAAGACTCTATCTCAATTATAACTTTGTTTAATTACAACCTCAAAAGGAGGAAAAAAAGAATAATAAGAAGAAGAAATGTACATGTACATATTCAAAGCCAATGTCAAATGAGACTAAGAGACCTATTTTCTGACAAAATATCAACTTTGTATCTCATATAGGGCCGATTGTATAAGCATTTTAAAGAAGACGTCCTTATTCGAATCTTGGATTCGCACTTACAACTTAGACTTTTTGATTTTTGAAAAACTGCACCGGGATACACAAAAATAACCTATTATGCACATTCTGTGAAAATTTGATGAAAATCGGCGCATTAATAATGGCTCTGGACCGTGTACAAACCTTTGTAGCATATTTCAAATGTGACGTCATATGACGTCATAAACCTATGAAAATCTTTGATATCGAAATTTCAGATTCTAAAGAAAAAGTACTTAAATTTTAATTGCTTTTTGACCATTTTAACATATAAAAATGTTCCTGCAAATATTAGAAATATATTTATGTAAAATGACGTCACGTGACATTTTCACAATTTTTTTTAATACTTATAAATATCAATTCACTGACAAAATTTCAACTTTCTATCTCAAATAGGACCGATTTTATAAGCATTTAAAAATTTGACGTCCTTGGTTCGAAACTTGGATTCGCCTTTGTACCTTGGATTTCTTTTAATTTTGAAAAACGGGCACCGCGATGCACAACTATATCCTAATTTACACTTTCAGTGAAATTTTTATGAAAATCAGTTGTGACGTCACATGACGTTCATTTTTACAAAATCGTTCAGACATCCAGAGACCTATATACTGATCAAATATTAACCTTCTATCTCATATAGGACCGATTTTATAAGCATTTGAAAATTTTCGACCTTGGTTCGAATCTTGGATTCTCCATAGAACCAAGGCCCTTTCAAATTTTGAAAAACGGACACCGGGATGCACAACTACACCTTAATATACACCTTCGGTGAAAATTGGATGCAAATCGGTTCATAAACAATGGCTGTAGACCGCGTACAAACTTTTGTAGCATATGTCAAGTGTGACGTCATATGACCTCATAGGCATATGAAAACTGTAGAATTCAAATTAACTTCGTTTGAAACAAAAGTCATATTATTTTCATTTCCATGGACCTTTTGAACATATAGAAATTATCTTGTAAATATAGGAAATAGATTTTCATGTAATGACGTCATGTGACGTCACATGACGTTCATTTTCACAAAATCGTTCAGGCATTCAGAGACCTACAAACTGACAAAATATCAACGTTCTATCTCAAATACGACCGATTTTATAAGCATTTGAAAATTTACGACCTTGATTCGAATTTTGGATTCGCTATAGAACCTTGGTCTTTCGAATTTTGAAAAACGGACACCGGGATGCACAACTACATATTAATATACACATTCTGTGAAATTTTGTTGAAAATCGGTTCATAACCAATGGCTGTAGACCGCGAACAAACTTTTGTAGTAGTTTTCAGCTATGACGTCATATGACGTCACTAATAGTTGAAACAATGCAGATCGAAAGGGACTCTATTTAGCTGATCACTGAAACAATTTGAAGACTCTATCTCAATTGTAACTTTGTTTAATTACAACCTCAAAAGGAGGAAAAAAAGAATAATAAGAAGAAGAACTAGATGTCATTCGTCAAAACGAATGATAGGACTTTCTGCAAGCTGTGTTAATGCAAAATGCAGGAGATAGAAGTTTCATGTAATGACTCACCTCTGGTAGTATTTCATGTTCATGCTGAACAATTGTAAGTAGCAGTAGTAGTAGTATGCTTATGACGTCATATGACCTCACGACTCAAAATATATGCAGAAATTATGCAGAACTGCAAACTGTGTAAGTTTCAACTTTCTATCTCATCCCGAAGTTCTTTAACCCTAAAATGAAATTTTTGGTCCTATGTTTGAATCTTATTTCAGCCACAATACTTCGGTTTTTCGGAATTAAGGTTAGCTGACAAAATATTCACACCTTAGTTTCAAGATGTACCATCTGTAAAAGTTTGAAGAAAATATTATCATAAATGGCGGCTGTATAGCGCGAAAACCATTTTTCAATATTTTTAGCTCTGACGTCACGTGATGTCATTGGGTGCTGAAAAGCGCATACTTTACTGTCATAACTCTGAAATTTTCATTATTCTGAACAACTGGCATCATGTCGAAATCATTGCCCTAAAATAAAAATTAAGAAGAATGCTTATGACGTCAAGTGACGTCATGTGACGTTTATTTTCACAAAATGTTTAAGACTCCCAGAGACCTATATACTGACCAAATATCACTTTTCTATCTCAAATAAATCCGATTTTATAAGCATTTAAAAATTTACGACCTTGGTTTGAATCTTGAATTCGCAATAGAACCATGGACTTTTCAAATATTGAAAAACGGACATCGAGATGCACAACTAGAACTTAATATACACATTCTGTGAAAATTTAATGAAAATCGGTTCATAAACAATGGCTGTAGACCGCGTACAAACTTTTGTTGCATATTTCAAGTGTGACGTCATATGACGTCATAGGCATAAGAAAATCATAGAAATCAAAATTTCAGCCTTTCAAGCATGTGTCTTTAAATTTTCATTGCCCTTCGACAATTTCAACATATAGAAATATTCTTGTTAATATTAGAAATACATTATCATATAATGACGTCACGTGACGTCATATGTCATTTATTTTCACAAAATGTTTAAAACTTCTAGAGACCTATATACTGACTAAATATCAACTTTCTATCTTATAGGAAAGTTTTAATAAAAATTTTTT